>JACSVZ010000030.1:6232886-6322904 GCA_014706295.1 Lycocorax pyrrhopterus obiensis | reverse complement strand
AAAACAGAGGTTCCTTTTTTTATTACACACACCCACGTTAATAGTCACTGTTATAACCCTTCCAAACTAAGTACCTGTACACAGAATGGGAAAAAATACTGGATTTCAGAAAACTTAAGAAAAATGAATGTCCAAAAGGGGAAAGATGGGTTTGCTTCACATTTTCCTTTAAAGGTAAGGTCCAAGATATGGTAAAAAAACAAGTAGTAAATGGAAAAGCTAAGGTAACACAGCAATCTAATTCTGTGTTAACCCCACGCCAAGATTTATATACAAAACTTAAACAGCAATTAAAAGAAGAAATTGATATCTCGAGATTTGAAAAAAATGTTTGTGGAATTGGGGAAAAGAATAAGTAAGGAACTAAACGTAACCAATTGCTGGGTCTGTGGAGAGGCCTTAATGTCAGAGGAATGGCCACAGAAAGGCAGTAGCTTAGGCCCAGTTGAACTCCTTAAATGGAACCGGACAAATATAAGAGGGGAAAGCCGACCAAAAGGGTGGATTCTAAGTTCAGCAGTAATAAGAGAAGAATGTCTCTGGAGCACTGAAAAGAATTTTCTTAGTGAAGTAAGAAATACTCCCTGCAAGAGGTATAAAGTTAGTAATGGAACTTCTGCATGGTGGATCCCAGAAAAACCAACTCTGTGTTAGACCCAGAGAAAAACAGGAGGGAAAAACTGCAAGTATAATAATGAAACCAAACTTTTTCAATGCAATGACACAGACAAGAATCCTTATTTTGGGATCCCAGAAATATCAAAATTTTGAGAGAATATAAATGAACAGAAAAAAGATTATTAGAAAGCACCAGATGGCTTATTTTAGATATGTGAGAAAAGAACATACCCAAACTTCCCCCCCGATGGAAAGGGAGTTGTACTCTGGGGATCATACAGCCAAGATTTTTCCTTTTACCAGGATCAGATGGAGATCACTTTGGAGTATCTGTTTATAAAGACTTAAAAAGGAATCAAAGGGAATTGATTGGGGGATATCAAAAGTGGGGAGATGAAGAATGGCCCCCTGAATGCATACTGGAAACATGTGGGCCAGCCACCTGGGCACAAGATGGGAGTTGGGGATATCGAACCCCGATTTATATGCTGAATCGTATTATAAGACTCCAAGCAGTTGTGGAGATAATAACAAACAAGACTGCCCGAGCACTAGAATTGATATCGAGTCAACAAAGCCAAACCCGAGCTGCAGTGTATCAAAACAGGTTGGCTTTGGACTATTTATTAGCTGAGGAAAGGGGTGTTTGTAAAAAATTTAATACATCAGATTGTTGTTTGAAAATAGATGACAACGGAGATGCCGTCCTAGATATAGCCAAAGATATCAGAAAAATAGCCCATGTACCGGTCCAAAAATGGGAATCAATGTTAAAAGCGAGCTGGTAAGATAATGTATTGGGAATAGAATAGTAAAAAAAGCTAAGATTCTTCCTTTTATGCGCTACAGCTGGTTTGACATTTCTTCCTTGCTTGATCCCCTGTTTTATTCGACTAATCACCAGCGTAGTCCAAGGTATGCAAGTAGTCACAATGCCTGTGTACCCCAAATTAGCTACATCTGGAACGGCACAAAAAAATAATGGTGTTAAAGAAACAAAATAATATGAGAGATCCCATTAAAGAAGCAAGATTGATTTGTGAAAAAAATGAGCAAATAATGAAAGTCAGAAAACAAGAATTATTGCTCAAGCCAAATGATTTGTAAAAATAGAAGAGGGGGAATTGTGATAAATAGATGCTATAATATTGGCTTTCTGCAAATGTTAAAATAAGTGATGTTAAAAGTAGCCTTTTAAACAGTAGTTTTGTCACAAATAGATGCTATATGTAAAATAGCTTTATTACAAAACAGATGCTATATAAGGTAGTTTTGTTGTGAAGATGTGGTTTTTTTAATACTTTTTCATTCAACCAAAAACTTAGAAATAGCTATGCTTATGAACTATTTGGGCTCCTGTTACCAACTATCAGCAACAGATAAGATATCCCCACAGCGATCTGCTGATTCCGGGAACTACCGACAAAACGGGAAAACTGCATTCCATTTTGAACTGCTCCTGGAAAGGGTTTTAAATATGTATAATTGTTTATGAATATGTATAATTGTTTATGAATATGGAATACTCCAGGTGTATGTAAAGGGTGTCTCCAAGATAGCAGGTGTGCTCTTGGCAGAGTGCCAAAGCACCCAGCGCAGTGACTTTTTGCTTTATTATCTTTGTCCCTTATTGTCCTTTATTAAACTTTTCAATCCTAACAAGAGAGTCAATCTCGTTTTTCACATCCAGAAAGTTCTATGTTCCTCGGTTGGTAATTGGCCCATGTTAATCCTCTACCCCCCACTTCTTCTCCCATTTGCCCTAATCCCTTCTCCCCCCTTTGTAAGACCCCCTAACTGGTATTTTATTGGTTACTGTATCTTCTCCACGCCTACTATGTAGGGGTATAAAACCCCGTGCCCGCCTGATTTTATCTGCTCTCCTCGTGGCTTCTCCCTAGAATAAACCCTTCCCTGTCCCACGAGGAAGTCCCTCCGCTTTTTCCTTCCTCCTTCGCGCTCCTAGCCATCGGTAGGCAAGGCGAACCCGTGCTGGTGCTTCGCCTGCCCTCCAGTGCCGCGATCGGCTTCCATCCCCCCCCACCTGGGGCAGGTAGAACATTGCCCGGTGCCAAGGCAGCGTGCTAGCCGGCACAGCACCGCGGCAGGCAACGAAGATGATTGTATCAGGTCTGGCTAAGCTGGAGTTCATTTTCCCATAGCAGCCCTCACAGTGCTGTGCTTTGTATTGGGAGCTGGAAAGGTGTTGAGAACACACCAGTGTTTTGGCTACTGCTGAGCAGCGCTGGTACAGCAGCAGCGCTATCTCTCAACATTCCCTCCCATCGAGGGGCTGGGAGTGGGCAAGATCCTGGGAGAAGACACAGCCAGGCCAGCTGACCCAAATTAACCGAAGGGATATTCTTTAACCATATGACATCAGCTCAGATAAAAAAGCTAAGGGAAGGAAGAGGAACGGGGAGGCATTTTTTATTTTACAATGTTTGCTTTCTGGAGCAACTGCTACACATGCTGAAGCCCTGCTTCCCTGGGAGAAGCTGATGGGAAGTAGAGAATAAACTTTTTTTTCTTTGCTTGGGTGTACACAAACTTTTGCTTTTTTTGCTTTAGTAAACTGCCTTATCTAAACCTACGAGTTGTTTTCTACTTATTTTCTCTCCCCTGTCCCGCTGGGAAGGGGACTGATAGAGCAGCTTGGTGGGCACCTTGTGTCCAGCCGAGGTCAACCCACTACATTGGTGAAGGGCCTTTAGGGGAAGCCATATGAGGAGCGGCTGAAGGCACTTGGTCTGTTCAGCCTGGAGAAGAGACTGAGGGGAGACCTCATCAGTCTACAACTTCCTTGGGGAAGAGGAGGGGCAGACACTGATCTCTCCTCTGTGGTGACCAGTGACAGGACCCAAGGGAATGGCCTGAAGTTGTGTCAGGGGAGGTTTAGGTTGGATATTAGGAAAAGGTTTTTCACACAGAGGGTGGTTGGGCGCTAGAACAGGCTCCCCAAAGAAGTGGTCACAGCTCCAAGCCTGACACACTTCAAGAAGCGTTTGGACAATATTCTTGGGCACGTGGTGTGACTCCTGGGGATGGTCCTGTGCAGAGTCAGGAGTTGGACTTGAGATCCTTTTGGGTCCCTTCCAACTCAGCATATTCTGTGATTTTATTCCTAAGAAGTAAATCTCCTGTGCAGATCCCTTCATCTTACTTTGTTTTATGGCAAAACCAGCTCTCAGAAGGATTTAGACTATTTTCTTCCCTTTCTCAGAAACTTCTTGTGCCCTATTGCCCCATATGATGATGTCATCTATGTACTGCAAGTGTTCTGGAGCCACATCCTGTTCCAGTGCAGTCTGGATCAGTCCATGGCAAATAGTGGGGCTGTGGTTCCACCCCTGGGGCAGTCGGTTCCAGGTGTACTGGACACCCCTCCTGGTGAAAGCAAACTGTGGCCTGCACTCTGAGCGAGTCCTACTGATCACTCTTTGGCTCTCCAGTTGACAAATCAGTTTATGGATGGGAATCAGGGAGTCTTGGCTGGTGCCATATTGCTGTCTGTGCACAATTGTCTTAGCGAACAGAACTGTAGCAGGGCATCTCACCCTCCACAAGAGCTTATCTGTTGTTTGTTAACCGGTCAGATAATTTAAATGGGACAAGATGTTATTTTGGTGCCATGGGGTAAACACCGGTCTGGCATCTCCCAACTGCCAATAAACATCTTACAGTTGAAGTGAGATCTGACAAGATAACCTGAATTTGACTGACACACACCTCACTTTACAAACTATAAAAGCCACACCAAACTTTCACAAAGCAGAAATCTTGTATACATTTTCCTGGAAATGTGTGGAGTTTCTCCTGTGACTAGGGATGCCTGCTTCGTGGTTACTCCCCCAGAGGTTGAGTGAAGGAATCTGTGTACATTATTTTCATTCTGGTGGTAAGTTAGATTCGACTCCTAATCAATACTATTTCTTTTGCTGGCTTTAATATAGGTACCTTGATATAATGCATTGTTTTATGTTATGCTATTGAGTCAAGATCATGAAGAGTTAAACTTTAGCTAGGAGTTAGAAGCAATTTGTACTGATTAAACCAAAAGATAAGTTGGCTAAGTATAGTGCTATTCACTATTATGTGCCTGTCTGAAACTTTGCTTATAGTAAATGAACTATCATAAGGACAAAAGAATCTGATAGAATTATAGCTAGCACCTAGATTGCATGATCAAATACAGGCAGGAGGTATGGACCGTCTCCAGAAGGCTTGCTGAGGCTTGCCCACAATAGAAGGTAGAAAGTTCATGGTAATGAAGAAATCCCTGACTTCATCTTTCAAGACCACTGACTCAAATCAAGACCACTGACCCAAATCGAAAAAGGAATTGCGCACGTGCAAAGGACTAATAACCTCATTTTAATAAGAAGCGGGGAATGGGAGGTGCTAGAAATATGTATATGATTAATATGTAACACTTTGTGAAATAGAGGGCGAATAACCGTGTAAGGTGCTGGCACGTCTCTAGGAGGCGACTCCCGTGCCGCCTGCCGGAATAATAAACATACCACTTTCTAACTTTAATTAGTTAGAGAGTTTTTGTCTGTGAATATTGTGATTTTAACGATTCACTATAATCTACTAATAATTCTTTGGATTTATACTATGTAGTAATATACTGTGTAGTAACTAATTCTGATTAAGATCTTTCATCTGTTATCTCGTCTGTTTAACAAATAATCCATTTTTATAAATAGATCTTATTTGCCATCATTAGAACTTACGGGCCAGAGTGATTCCTTAAATTTAAAGTGTTGCCAAAATCTGAGGCTAAGGCAGGGCTTGTTTGAAGCGTCCACTCTCCCCACAGCAGGAACCTGTTTTTCTTCAGGGCAGTGAGTCAAAAATACTTAATATAGCAGCATAATTCTGTTCCTCTACCCCTACTAATTACTTTTTTTCATTCACTGCATTTGACTTAAATTAGCTCCTCAGAGTTTACTCTTGTATTTGTTTTGTAATTCTTATGACAAACTACATAGTGCAAACATGGGAGAAAACATGACAGACAGAAGCAGCTGCTGATAGATTCCCTAAATAAAATAAAGATGGACATATGTATCAAGGTCACTAGAGAATAGGTAGCATACTCCCACAGATGCATATCCAATGAAAGAAACTGACTCCTTCCAAAATAGATAAAACAAGAAACATAATTATCATCTCTGATGAGCCAACAGCCTCCTAACAGGGATGAGGTGACTCATCTAACTCTTCTTCCACTTTCTAGGGACGATTGTGTACACCATGTACATCTGGCATAGCTCCATGCCCTGCCTGCTAAAATTACACGTAGAAAGTGTTCTGCCAGGAAGAGCAATCAGGATTGTTCTCTCTGACTCTGAACATAAAACAGATCTTCCTCCCAAATGCCCTTTACAGCACACTGGGGGAGGCAGAGGATGTGACCCTGGCTGATGCAAGATGAAATGGCACACACGTTTAATTTGCATTCTGATGCTGCACTGCCTGGACACCACACAGATATAGTCAATGTGTATTAGATGGAATACATATTGTTTGAGGGTAGGAAGGCTCTACACAGGGATCTGGACAGGCTGGATTGATGGGCTGAGGCCATTATATGAGATTCAACAAGGCCCAGTGCCGGGTCCTGCCCTTGGGTCACAACAAGGCCCTGCAGCTCCATGCTGGGGCAGAGTGGCTGGAAAGCTGCCTAGTGGAAAAGGACCTGGGGTTGGTTACTATCCAGGTTTAGGCTGGGATAGAGTTAATTTTCTTCCTACTAGCTGGCGCAGTACTGTGGTTTGGATTCAGTACAAAATAATGCTGATAACACACTGATGTCTTGGTTGTTGCTGAGCAGTGCTTACCCTAAGTCAAGGACTTTTCAGTGTCTCAGGCTCTGCCAGGGAGGAGCTGCACAACAAGACGGGAGGGAGCATGGCCGGGTGTAGTGGTTTGGTTCAAAATGTCTATTATTTACTTATTTACTTTCTGTGAGATAAGAATTAGGAGAAGGCAAAGCAGTCACAAAACTTAAAAGAATATAAAGAAGTTTATTAACAGACTTAAAAGAAAGGAAAAAAAGTCAGATTAAACTTTCAGAACACTTCTTCTCCCCCCACCTTTCTCCCTTCTCTCACTGGCAACGTAAACAAAACAACCCTTGAGATTTTCAGTCAGTTTACCACCTCTATAATAATCTTTTTCAGTTCACTTAGGGAGAGGAGTCTCTCTTGCTCATGCTATGGAGACATCTCCACAAGAAACAGTTTCTCGTGGCTTTAACGTCACAGCAAGACAGCCGTCCGGGATGGTTCTCTGCTTGCATGTGAAAGTCTTTTCCTTCGACTTACAGCTTTCCCCACAACTGCTTCCAAGGGTTCAATCTTAGTTAATGGGGTATTATTTTAAGGATGAGCTGTTCAGAAGCAAAAGGTTCTCTTCACTTATCAAAGTGCTTGAGAAAGGTGAGAACACTATCTCTGGAAGCATTTTATCTCTAGGAACAGAGGTCTTCTCTGAGATGTCTGTTCAAGTTTCTCATCAAATCACAGCTACTTCAACATTTACTTATTTCAGCACAGGTACTTGTGCTCATGATTACAGTTTGAACGCTCTACTCCCCCCATGCTTTCATGAAATTACAACGAGTATTCTGATTTACCATAGTCCATCACCATAGCTTTACAATAGAATTTCAGCTTCTAGGATTGAAGCATCTCCTCATTCTCCTCTTTCTCAGGGTTTCAGCTCTTCTTTCTTACTGACTTTAGTGTCTCTATGGTGTTTTCTTTACATGCTTTCACTTTTCCTTTGACCTGGGAGAGGATCGATGTCGGCAGGCTTCATCTGTTCTAGAAGAAACAGCACTATAAGTGTTAATCTCATCCAGGCCTTGCAGCTGGAATTCGCTTATCTCTGTTGGTAACATGATCTTCGCCAGGCAGTGGCTTCAGATGAGTTTTGGCCGCATTAAGTAAGAGCTGGTCTGGCTGAGCTGCGGCGCAGGCTGCCTGCACGGAGCAGGGCTGGGGGGGCCGGCCCTCATGGAGCAGCAGATGGAACAGGGCTGCGCAGCTCCAGGGTGGCCCTCTCCTGGCCAGGCCCGGCCGAGCAGGGCCCCGCAGTTACCTGTTTAAAAGCCGGAAGCCAGAGAGACTTTCCTGGGGTTTGTTTGTTCTTAAAATGTGGATCACAGAGGCGTGTCAAGCTCTTTAAGTGGCTTAAAAAATTGCCAATATTCAAACTAGCTAGTTGATTGGTTCTGTCATGTCTAGAGGAAGCTGTAAGCACTTCTTTGCAAAGAATCACTTCTGTGGCTGATGGAGCCCTCTTTAACTACAACTCCCAGCTATACTAAACCATGACACCGGGACAGCTGACCTGAACTGGTCAAAGGGATATTCCACACCATAGTACATCATGCCCAGTATATAAACTGTGGGAGTTACCTGTGTCTTGGTTTGAAAGACAGGTGTCTGCTAAGGAAGGCAGGAGCCTCCCTTGGAATGGAAAATGTAACCCCCTTACCTCAAAATTATTACAATTTTGAAATTAAGGGGCTTTCAGGCAAAGATATGAGAAATAGGAATAACAGTTCTTTACTAGTATATATAACAAGGCAATAATACAGAAACACTGGCTTAACCTGACACCCTGTCGGGCAGGGCGGTGGTAGCAGTCCGATTAAGTGGTGGCTGCAGTCCTCTTTGAAGTGGTTCTGTTGAAGCGGTGATCCTGTAGAAGGGTATGGTCTTCCTCTGAAGGTCCAGTAGTGGTTATGTAGCTCTTGTCCTCTGGGAATCCAGTAGGTAAGGGCTCTTTGTGGTGTTCCAAACCTCAGATTATATCCAGGTAGGAATGCTTGGTTCCTCCCCCTGGGCGGATGTCCTCGTTTGAAAGACAGGTGTCTGTCAAGGAAGGCAGAAGCCTCCTCTGAAATGGAAAATGCAACCCCCTTCCCTCCGAATTATTATGATTTTGAAATTAAGGGGCTTTCAGGCAAAGATATGAGGAGTAGGAATAACAGTTCTTTATTAATATATATATGTATGACAAGGCAAACAAACAACACTAACTATGGCAGTAACAGCAAACAGAACCACAAACTCAGTGCCAGCCTCTCTCGGCTATCAGGCACCCCTCCCCTCCTTTTGGTGCAGTTACAGTCACAGCTGGCAGGGGCAGCTTGGGGTCCCAGGAAAGGGATGGACAAAAATAGCTTCACAAACCCTCTGGGAAGCTGGTCCTGGTGCCCGGCTGGACCCCCGGGAGCAGCAGGCTGGAGCAGCAGAGACGAGCACAGATCCCGGGTGGCAGACGAGATGTATCCAACTCCGGAGCTGCAGTGGGAGCTCCGGGAGGTCTCAGCCGGCAAAGGGTGTGTAGGGTTATAGTGTAGCGAAGGGTCCAAGCGGCGGAGAGCAGAGCGGCTGCGGCCCGGCTACCCAGCAGCACAGGGAAAGGTGGGCTTGGGAATCCGGGTTTCTCAGGTAGAAGGAAAACAGCCAAAAAGAAGAAACTTCCAGCTCTGACCAACTCTTTCTTTACACTGAGGGCACCAGCAAACCTTTCTCCTCCACCCCCCAGGTGAAAAACAAGTAGCTAGTTGTATCCCTGCTCTCTGTGGCCGGCCCTTTTGTTCTTCTTAAGCACCCAGTAATTTGTTCCTCTGGAAACATATATGGGAAAAAAATCTTTAAGAGAAAAAGAAGAACAGGAGAACTCCTCAAACCCCCAACATTATCCACCCCGAATTTTTCCCATACTAACATGTTACATCAAACTTAACCCTTTTAACCATATACACACATGCATCACCCTAATTATATACAGATATACATGCAGATACTGATACAAGTACAGTGCCATGGGTAGTTCACCTTAAAACAAGGTTCCCTTGAGGTATGCATCGGGTCTCTCTATCCTTTTGCATCACCCACCAGGTGCAACCTGGTCCCTGAGCGAAGACAACCCCACGGATGGGTTTGTCTTTGCTTGAGGCAGAATTAACTCAAACAGTTTTTCTAAGCATACTTCTCATGTGCACTACTGGAACCTTATCTCCATCTGTTGTTTGTAGGGGTTCAGACTGGGCAGGGACTGCTCGGCTGGTGGAGCCTCGGGTTGTGGGAGAATGGTTCGACCTTGAGAGTGTGCAGAAAGTCCCTGGCCTGCAGCCAGAAGAAACAAAGAGCAACTGCGTGTTATGAGAAAAAGAAACTAGCTAAAAATAATCTCGCTGTACCTAGTATAAAAAAGAGCTATCCGAGACTAATAAAGTAGAAGCTTGCTTATCACTCATACTGAGTTGGGGTCTTGCTTCCCTCGCCCCCCCTGAACATCGGGTGTTAACTAACCAGGTGGCTTTTGCTAAATGCATCTCCCAGTTTTTGAACGTCCCCCCACCCAGTGCCTTCAAGGTGGTTTTCAACAATTCATTACATCGCTCAACCTTCTCAGCTGCTGGTGCATGGTAAGGGATATGGTACACCCATTCAATGCCATGTTCTCTAGCCCAGGTGTTTATAAGGCTATTCTTGAAATGAGTCCCATTGTCAGATTCAATTCTCTCAGGGATACCATGCCTCTACAGGACTTGTTTTTCAAGACCCAGGATGGTGTTCCGGGCAGTAGCATGAGGCACAGGGTAGGTCTCCAGCCATCCAGTGGTGGCTTCTACTATTGTGAGCACATAGCGCTTGCCTTGGCGGGTTTGAGGCAGTGTGATGTAATCAATCTGCCAGGCCTTTCCATACTTGTATTTGGACCATCGCCTACTATACTATAGGGGTTTCACTCGCTTGGCCTGCTTGATCGCAGCGCATGTCTCACAGTCATGGATCACCTAGGAGAGACTGTCCATGGTTAGATCCACCCCTCGGTCTCGTGCCCACTTATAGGTGGCATCTCTACCCTGATGGCCTGAGGCATCATGGGCCTATCGAGCTAAGAACAACTCTCTTTTATGTTGCCAGTCCAAGTCTATCTGTGACACTTTTATTTTCGCGGCTTGATCTACCTGTTTGTTGTTATGATGTTCTTCATTAGCCCGGCTCTTGGGGACGTGAGCATTTACATGGCGGACTCTCACGGGTAGCTTCTCTACCCGAGCGGCAATGTCTTTTCACTCATCAGCAGCCTAGATTGGTTTTCTTTTACGCTGCCAGTTGGCCTTTTTCTACTTTTCCAGCCAACTTCACAGAGCATTGGCTACTATCCACGAATCAGTGTAGAGGTAGAGCTTTGGCCACTTTTTTCTTTCAGCTATGTCTAGAGCTAATTGGACAGCTTTGAGTTCAGCAAGTTGGCTCGATCCACTTTTTCTTTAGGTAGCTCATTATATGGTGGGGCTTCTTCGGCACGTGTCACTTGCTCCTCTTTTTTTTCAGAAGATAACCCAAAGGTCTTGCCTTCTGGCCAATTCGTAATTATTTTTAAGATCCCAGGGCGATTCGGGTTCCTAATTTGGGCGCGCTGAGTGATGAGGGCAATCTATTTGCTCCAAGTAGCGTCAGGGGCATGATGCGTGGAAGGGACCTTTCTTTTGAACATCCACCCCAGCACCGGTAGTCGGGGTGCCAGGAGGAGTTGTGCTTCTGTGCCGATTACTTCTGAGGCAGATTGGACTCTTTCATAGGCGGCCAGGATTTCTTTCTCTGTGGGAGTGTACTTGGCTTCAGACCCTCTGTAGCTTCAGCTCCAGAATCTCAGTGGTCGGCCCCAAGTCTCACCAGGCACTTTCTGCCAAAGGCTCCAGGACAGACCCTTGTTCTCAGCTGCAGAGTAGAGCACGTTCTTCACCTCGGGTCCTGTCCCGACTGGGCCCAGGGCTACTGCGTGAGCGATTTCTTGCTTGATCTGGGTGAAGGCTTGTTGCTGTTCAGGGCCCCAATGGAAATTGTTCTTCTTGCGGGTAACCAGGTAGAGCGGACTCACAATCTGGCTGTACTCGGGAATGTGCATCTTTTAAAAACTTATGGCGCCTAGGAAAGCTTGAGGGGTTTTTTTGTTGGTTGGTGGAGACATAGCAGTGATCTTGTTGATGACCTCAGTGGGAATCTGACGTCGTTCATCTTGCCACTTTACTCCCAGGAACTGGATCTCTCGGGCAGGTCCCTTGACTTTGCTCTTCTTGATCGCGAAGCCAGTGTCCAGGAGAATTTGGATGATTTTTTCTCCTTTCTCAAATACTTCTGTTGCCGTGTTCCCCCACACAATGATGTCATCAATGTACTGCAGATGTTCTGGAGCCT
This sequence comes from Lycocorax pyrrhopterus obiensis, assembly GCA_014706295.1. Taxonomy (NCBI): domain Eukaryota; kingdom Metazoa; phylum Chordata; class Aves; order Passeriformes; family Paradisaeidae; genus Lycocorax; species Lycocorax pyrrhopterus. The sequence goes on along the minus strand of JACSVZ010000030.1, from coordinate 6,311,049 downwards.
CACCCGTTTCTAGTGTGGCCTGGATCAGTCCATGGCAGATGGTGGGACTGTGCTTCCACCCCTGGGGCAATTGATTCCAGGTATACTGCACGCCCCTCCAAGTGAAGGCAAACTGAGGCCTACACTCCGGTGCCAAAGGAATGGAGAAAAATGCATTGGCAATGTCAATGGTGGCATACCACTTTGCTGCCTTGAACTCCAGCCCGTACTGGAGCTCCAACATGTCCGGCACGGCAGCGCTCAGCGGTGGAGTCACTTTATTCAAGCCCCGATAGTCCACAGTCAATTTCCATTCCCCGTCAGTCTTGCGCACAGGCCAAATGGGGCTGTTGAAGGGTGAGTGGGTCTTGCTGACCACCCCTTGGCTCTCTAGCTCGCGGAGCATCTTGTGGATGGGGATCACGGCATCCCGATTTGTCCGACACTGCCGGCGGTGCACTGTCGAGGTGGCAATTGGCACTCGTTGCTCTTCCACTTCCTGGAGCTCAACTGCAGAAGGATTCTCAGATAGTCCAGGCAGGGTGTTCAATTGCCTAATGCCCTCTGCCTCTACAGCAGCTATTCCGAATGCCCACCTGAGTCCTTTTGGGTCTTTGTAATAGCCATTCTGGAGGAAGTCTATGCCCAGAATACACGGGGCCTCTGGGCGAGTCACAATTGGATGCTTTTGCTACTCTTTCCCAGTCAGGCTCACCTCCGCTTTCAACAGGGTCAACTGCTCTGATCCCCCGGTCACCCCAGCAATAGAAACAGATTCTGCCCCCACATGTCCCGATGGCATTAAAGTACACTGTGCACCAGTATCAACCAACGCATCATATTTCTGTGGCTCTGATGTGCCAGGCCATCGGATCCACACCATCCAAAAAACCCGGTTCTCCCGTGCTTCTTCCTGGCTAGAGGCAGGGCCCCTCTAGCCCTGGTTATCATTCTCTCCCTGGGCATACATGCTAGAGGTTCCTTCAAGGGGATCTGACATATCATCCTCCCTTCTGTAATAGCTGGCAGCTTGATCACGGGAGGCTGAGGCTACTTTCACCTTAGTGGAACCCCCTCGGTTAGTGTCTCCCTCCTTGAGTTCACGCACCCGTGCTGCCAGGACAGAAGTGGGTTTCCTATCCCACCTTCTCATGTCTTCCCCATGGTTGCACAGAAAGAACCACAGCTCAGCTAGTGGGGTGTACCCTCTCTCTCTAGCGGGGGAATGTCGGGCTCTGATTTGGGGGCCTGTGACTCGCACTGGTGCCACACTGATCTTCTTCAACTTCTCCCTCATCCCTTTAATCTCCTCTTTAAATTCCTCTTTGAGGTCCTTAACCACGGCAGAGACATGAGCCTTCAGTGGGCCATTAACCATACTCTCATAATTTCTGAGCTTGTTGGCAACGGAGCCCACTGTTTCTCGGTTGTCCTCGGCATTAATCATTGCGATGAAGGGGGTGTATTGCTGTGGCCCTAGCTTTGCCAGGTTCCACAACATCTGCCCTGTGCACTTGACCTTGTCGGGGTCATGATCATGCTGTCCATCCTTCCCAAAGAGTACCTCTAATACTGCCACTTCTCTTAGCTGTTGGATCCCTTCTTCAAGTGTCTTCCATTGCATTCTATGATGGTACTCCTGCATTCTTTCTTTGTGGACGAACTTTTCTCTCACACTCATTAAAAGCCGCTCTCAGAGAGAAAGGGGCCCTGGCTCCCTCACGAATACCTGATCCACACCTGGGTCCTGGGTCAAGGGTCCCAAATACCTTGCCTCGCCACTATCCAGTTGCACACCTGTACCCATAAGGTCTTAAACTCGAAGTAACCAGGTTGTATAAGCCTCACGCCCCCACCGCACCATGTCTTTTCGCATATTACAGAGACTGTCATAGGACAGGGACTCGGTGATGATTTCAGGTTCTGGCTCCCCTGCTGGTTGTGAGGGCCCTGGTTCCCCATCATCATTAACTGGACGTACTGACTTGGTCTTATATTTCCTCCTCTGCACAGGGGCGACTGCTGCTGGCTGTGATTGCCCTTGTGGTTCAGCTGGAGCCTGGATGGTTGTAACATCCGTGGGTTCCACTGCTGCGCCATCAGACTCTCCCTCCCTGGGGCAGGGAGAGGGTTTTCCACTAGCTGGGGAGGTGTATTCCCTCAGCACATGGCGTATCCTCTCCTTCATTACCCCCATCTAATTCGGGTGGTTCATTTCTGAGGTGGGCTGTCAGGCAGGGTCAGGCTGTGGGGCTGGATCTCTAGTCTCTGGGGCAGTGTCAGGTTCTGGGGCAGTATTCCTGGTCTCTGGGGTGGGTGTCTGGGTAGTCATCTAAATCAATCTCAACTTAGCCTTGAATGCTAAATAGAGTAGGCTCCTCCCCCTGGGCGGATGTCCTCGTTTGAAAGACAGGTGTCTGTCAAGGAAGGCAGAAGCCTCCTCTGAAATGGAAAATGCAACCCCCTTCCCTCCGAATTATTATGATTTTGAAATTAAGGGGCTTTCAGGCAAAGATATGAGGAGTAGGAATAACAGTTCTTTATTAATATATATATATGTATGACAAGGCAAACAAACAACACTAACTATGGCAGTAACAGCAAACAGAACCACAAACCCAGTGCCAGCCTCTCTCGGCTATCAGGCACCCCTCCCCCCTTCAGTGCAGTTCCAGTCACAGCTGGCACGGGCGGCTCGGGGTCCCGGGAAAGGGATGGACGAAAAAAGCTTCACAAACCCTCTGGGCAGCTGGTCCTGGTGCCCGGCTGGACCCCCGGGAGCAGCAGGCTGGAGCAGCAGAGACGAGCACAGATCCCGGGTGGCAGACGAGATGTATCCAACTCCGGAGCTGCAGTGGGAGCTCCGGGAGGTCTCAGCCGGCAAAGGGTGTGTAGGGTTATAGTGTAGCGAAGGGTCCAAGCGGCGGAGAGCAGAGCGGCTGCGGCCCGGCTACCCAGCAGCACAGGGAAAGGTGGGCTTGGGAATCCGGGTTTCTCAGGTAGAAGGAAAACAGCCAAAAAGAAGAAATCTCCAGCTCTGACCAACTCCTTCTCCACACTGAGGGCACCAGCAAACCCTGCTCCCCCACCCCCCAGGTGAAAAACATGTAGCTAGTTGTACCCCCGCCCTCTGTGGCTGGCCCTTTTGTTCTTCTTAAGCACCCAGTAATTTGTCCCCTTGGAAACATATATGGGAAAAATTCTTTAAGAGAAAAAGAAGAACAGGAGAACTCCTCAAACCCCCAACAGCGGAGCATCTCCCAATGGGATGATGCAATTTTATGAGTCATGCAGTGAGGCTTGATGGCCCATTAACATAAAGATATCCCTCTGGAGGGAGTTACCAGGGATGTGTCATGGAAGAGATAAAGAGCCCTGCCCCACCTGGTTTTAACAGATGGTGATAGAATACATACTTTTGGTGACATCTTACATTGTAACCTAAGACAACCTGGAAGGAGGCTGATTGTGGCTCAGGGGTGGGTTGGCATCAGTCAGCGGGTGGTGAGCAACTGTATTGAGCATTGCTTGTTTCTCTTGGGTTTTATCTCTCTCTCCCCCTATCCTTTTATTATCATAGAATCATAGAGTGGTTTGGGTTGTGTTACCAAACAAGTTATATTTCTTTACGAAGAAGTCTATGCAGCAGTGGGGGAAGATGTTGGAAAATTCTTTTAACTTTAGCACAATAGTGTATGATCCCTAAATTTATGGTTAATGCTTAGTTTTGTGCCATACAGTGCTTAGTACAAAAGACAGAGATTACTATGGCCTTGTGTTAACTCCCTACATGTGTGACTAATAAGTATTGTGCCAGCTAATGCACCCTTGTTTACTTATATCAATGATTTATATGTACTAGCAGATGTCTTAGTTTTGAGAACAGAGAGAGAGTGCTGGAGAAAAGAATGATAGGTACATTATAACCTGACCACATATTTGAGATACTGTCAAGGAGAAAAGATTCATCAGATGATCCAGGAACATAAAAGGGAATTTTGATGAATGGGATGTTCCCAAACAACCACCAAAGGCCCTCAAAAGACCCCTGTGCATATCCAAATAAGTTCATGGAAATAACAAGTATATACACATGTATTCAGGAAATGTGATGAAAATGTAATAGATTGCCTTGGTTTGAAAGACAGGTATCAGCCAAGGAAGGCAGGAACCTCCCTTGGAATGGAAAATGTGACCCCCTTCCCTCCAAATTATTTTAACTCTGAAATTACAGGGCTTTTAGGCAAATATATGGGAAAAGGAATAACAGTTCTTTACTTGTGTGTGTATATATATGTGTGTGTGTGTATAACAGGACAAACAAACAACAACAATGGCAGAAACAACAAACAAAAAACCAGAAACCCACTAACAGCCTTCTCTTGACTGTCAAGCACTTTCCCCTTTGGTGTAGTTATGGTCACAGCCGGCAGGGGCACTGTTGGCTCCTGGCAGGGCAGGTGCAATGATTCCCCCACGGCGGCAGGGGGGCTGTGGCACGAGCTCAGCTGTCCCTCCACGCAGTTAATGCCGGGTGAGCTGGTGGGAGAGAGAGAAAGGAACTTCCTTTACAAGCCCACAGGGGCAGCCGGTTCCGGTGCCCCTCCGGATGGCAAAATGGGCTGTAGCAGGAACCTTGGAGAGGTGGCTGGAATGGCAGAGGCAGGCACACCTGGGGTGACAAACAAAATTTAGCAGAAAGTCTGCAGCCATAGCAGGAGCCGCGGGTTCTACCAGAGGGCACAGAACGATGCGTTAAAGTGTAACAAAAAAGTCTGACGCAGGTGCAGAGTAAAAAGACCCACAGCAGCATACATTTTGAGGAAGGCTTCTGCCAGTCCTCGAGAGCCCCAATGACTCCCTTCATGGAGTTGTGTTAATATTTGTAAGGCCAGAGCTTTTGGTATCCACTGCTTACCATCCCTTGTAAACCAATTATCCCCTCTTTCCTCTGCCCCACTCTTTTAAATTATTTCAAGCTCTTCTGGTGGAAAAGACAGTTTCTCTGGCAGTGGTGCAGTTACTGGGAGCAAGGGGATGATCTTAGAGATTTCTGGCAACAATGCAGCTTTCCGAACCTCTTCATCAGGCAGTCAGTTACCTATTGCCTCCTCTGAGCACCCTGACTGGTGTACCTTAACATGTATTATTCCCACCCCTTTTGGTAAATTCACCAGCTCCAATAGGCGAGAAATTAAGTTCTTATGAGCTAATGTTTTTCCCTGGCAGGTTAATAAACTTCTTTCTTCTCATAGTTTCCCAAATGTGTGTATCACCCCATATGCATATTGAGAATCTGTAAAAATATTCACTATCTTGTCCTGATATAATTGACAGGCTCTCACAAGCACATACAGCTCTGCTGTCTGAGCTGACCATGTGGGCGGTAACCTCCTTCCTTCCTTTAATTCCCTTCTCTTAATGATAGTGTATCCTGTAACTCGATTCCCTTATACCACCCTTGAAGACCCATCAATAAACACATTTTCTCCCTCAGGACAGGGAATGTCTCTCGAATCTTCCCTAGCCCGGGTCTGGAGATCTCTCACTTGAATGCAGTCATGGGTTTCTTCCCGGCCCCCCTCTTCAGGGCCATTCAGACAGAAGACTGGGTTAAACCCTTCCCCACTTTTCAATTCTAAGTTCTCTTGTTCCATTAAACAAGATTCATACTGTAATAACCGAGTGCTGGTCATTCACTTAGAGGTTCTTTCCATTAGCAAAGCTCTAACTTGATGTGAAACTTTAATAATCAGATATCCTTCCATTGTCAGTTTTCAGGCCTCAGTTACCATTAAAGTCATGGCTGCACAGGTCTGCAGACAATGAGGCCAGCCTCTGGCGACCGGGGCTAACAGCTTAGAAAAATAAACAACAGGCCGCTGTGCTCCCCCATGCTCTTGTACCAAAATTCCTTTAGCATGGCCCTGTTTAACATCTACATATAGCTCAAATTCCCTTTCTGAGACTGGAAGAGGTAAGACTGGGGCATTAACCAACTTGTCTTTTAATTTCCTAAAGCTTTCCTCTCCTTCTGGTGTCCATGCCACAACATTAGGACTGTCTTGGGTTAAAAAGTCATATAAAGGCCTGGCCAAAACAGAAAAATCCTCAATCCATGCTCTGCAGTACCCCACCAACCCTGAAAAACTGCTATAATTCTATTTTTAGTCTGGGGTAATGGTACCTGTAAAATTCCTTGTATTCTTTCTGGATCAATACACCATAGATCTCCACTCAACACATGTCCCAAATATTTAATTTTTTTACCAGCTGTGCTTTCTTTTCAAACATTCTAAGTTCCTTTTTAGCAAGAAAATTAAGCAGCTTCACAGTAGCCTCTTCAACCACCTTTTCCTGTTCCCCTGATAAAAGTAAATCATCCACGTACTGCAACAACCTAATTCCTGAGGGTGGAGTCAACTCTCTTAATATTTTCTGCAAGTCTTGCCCAAACAAAACCAGTGAGTCTGTATATCCCTGCCGGGAGGATTGTCCATGTCAGCTTTTTTTTTCCCATTTTCTCCCCTTCCTCCTGTTCCCACTCAAAGGCGAAACACTGTTTATGGTCCTCTGTAATCGGACACCCCCAGAAAGCATCCTTCAAATCCAGTACTGAATAATACTGATGTGAAGAAGAGATTTGATTCAGGATGGTATAGGGATCTGGAACCGTGGGATGCCTTGGTCTGACAATTACATTTATTATTCTTAGATCCTGCACAATTTTGTAGGTTCCATCTAGTTTTTTTTAACCAGCAGGACAGGAATGTTATAGGGAGACATACATGGCTCCAGAAGACCTGCCTTTAGCAGAGACTCATTGACAGACTGTAACCCCTTCCTTCTTTCCCTTGCAATAGGGTATTGATTTTTAGACACTACTTGTCCTGGTTGCTTCAGAGTCACTTGGAGAGGCTCTATGTCTAGTTTTCCGTATTTCCCTGGGGCTGCCCATACTTCTGTGTTTATTCCAGCATAAGCCTTCTCAGACATTTTACACAAAGTTACCACAGTGTTAGCCTCTGTATCATTTTTCGCAATACTAATTTGCATTCCCACTTTAGCCATCAAATCCTTTCCCAGTAAATTACAATCACAATTAGGAACAAACAGGGATTCATGCATTTCAAACCTACCCCCCACATCTGCTAACAGCGGTTGAATAAAATGCACTCGCTCATCCCTTCCACTCACCCCTTGAATAATCAAAGATCTTCTTGACAATTTTCCCCCCTTAGGGATAAAATTCAAGGTGGATCGAGAGGCCCCTGTGTCTACCAGGAAACACACCTCCTATCGATCTGGACCCACCTTAAAAGTTAACAAGGGCTCCAGTGTTGTGGGTCCCTGGTATAATGGGAACCCCTAACACCCTTAACAATCTCTCTCTATTATCCTCTGGACTTCCTCCTCCTGAGGATCCAGCTGTCTCTGTGGACAGTCCCGCTTCCAGTGTCCTTCTGCCCTGCAGATAACACACTGATTCCTTCCTGATGAAAGGAATGAGGGACTTGTCTTTACAAACAAGCTGTGGGCCTGCTGGAAGACAAAACCAGCACTGAGAGATAAAAGAAACAATGGGAAGGATTCCACTGATTGATGAATGGAATGAGAGAGATTTGTCTTTACAAACAAACTGTAGGTCTGCTGATAAATGAAATTGGATACTGAGAGATGAAAGAAGCAATGGGAAGAACCATAAATTCCACAGGAATTCCACTGATTGACATAAGGAAAAGAAAAAAAAGGGGGGGCGGTATACATTAGAAGGAGGTCTTAGGTATTAGGCATTTCGGGAAGTCTGTACCTCTCAAGTACCTCTGCCAATGGGGAAAGAGAGAGGAAAATATGGCCAGGAAACTAGGATAAATAGGAGGCTTCGTCCTCCAAAAATTTGAGAGGCCCCAGGGGAATGCCCCATGGCCTCTCCCTTTATTCGAATAAAGTAACAGGATGACTCTGTCTCCTTTTTGGACATAAACCTCTGGTGTTTGTGGATTAATTTTCCTGTCACCAACCTCTGGGTTGGCTCTCCCCTGCTGAGGAGGGAATGCTTCTGCTACTTCCTTGTGGCTGACCCTGTCCCTTCTATCCTGGGGGCCCCCTTGGGTCCTGTGGTTTATCCCTCTGGGGCCATAAAAACTCTGCCATCACCTTTGCCTTTGCCTTCAACTTTTCCTCATCCCTTCTTACATACACTTGCTGTATCTTTCTAACTAGTTCATCCAGGGACTTATTCTGCCCTTCCTCTAGTCCCCCCTGCTACTGCCTGTGGGTACTCATTTTCCCACAGCTCAAAATCATTCGTTTTTCCAGTGAACCAAACAAAATCCTTAAAAGAAAATCCTAATCCTTCCACATACAATTTGCATTTCCCAGATATTCCTTCCTCCTCCTCCTTGTGCTAACTCTCCTCACCACACACCGTATATCAGAGATGGTCCCTGTCCTCCAGTGTCCAAACGGCTCCCCCCCACTGGCGCTCCCGGTGGGCATGGCCGGCAGCACCACAGGCAGCTGGCGTGTCCCACAGCCTCATGGGGGCTGGCGGCCACTGCCGCCCCTGCCCAGGGGTGGTGGGGTCAGGCACTGCAGCCTCCACAGGCCCCCAGCCCGTGCTCCCGGTCCCACACCGCTGTGCCCGGTCCTGCTGCTCCTTGCCGCAACCATATTTCTCTATACTCCCTTTCAACTAATTTTTTTCTCAACATATCAACACTATTTGTCCATCTCTTGTTGTCAAGACTGCTTCTCGACTCCCCTTATTGCCCCCTCTGGGCATGGATTGTCGAGACACCTTCTCGACTTTCCTTTATTGCCCCCTTTGGGCATCCATGTCCTTAATCACCTCTGGGAGAATGTGTAAACCAACTCCACATTCTTCCAATGGATTCTTTGGAGATATTTTGGGATCGTCATCCCTTTTGCCTGGGTCCCTTCCCAGCTTTACCTGTGCTACCCTCTATGGGTACCCTCTCAGGTTTACTCCCCAAAGATCCCATTGTACTCACTGGTGAGATTTTCAGTGGTCCTTCCCTGTGGACACTTCACGGACACCCCTGGTCCGCCACTCGCCTGTCTCCTGGACAGTCTCAGGAACCCAGTCAATCAACCAGTGCCAGCTGCCACCAAGGGGAGCTGATCACCGAAACTGGGTGAGGTACACCTTCAGCTCCGCTTGCTGCCCACCGTCCCCAGACGGTGGAAATATCCTGGACAAGAGCCCTCAAATTGTCAGGAAAATTAATCCACAAACACCAGAGGTTTATGTCCAAAAAGGAGACAGAGGAGTCCTGTTACTTTATTCGAATAAGGGAAAGGTTGTGGGCGTTTCCCATGGGGTATCTAAAATTGTTAGAGGACGCAACCTCCTTTTTATCCTAATTTCCCAACCGCATTTCCCTCTCTCTTTCCTCATTGGCTGAGGTACTTGAGAGGTACAGACTTCCCTAAATCGCCTCATACAGACCCCCTTCTAATGTGTACCACCCCCCCCCCCCCATTTTTTCCAGGGATTTATGAATAGCCCCAAACCGGGCCAAGAGACACTTCAAAGACAGAGTCCAAGAAGTGGGTATTTGCTTTATTCGGCGCTGGGTGTGTGGGGGATCCAAACACACACACCCGGCACTTCCTACAACACAATATTATGGGTAAAATTCATAAATAGTCATCACATTCCTTGGGATAGGAGTGGTTATACAAATTAGTTCTCGGAAGTCATTAATATCATTAGCATATGTGTCACATATGCATGGTGTGTCCTGGTGGTCTCACTGATGAAGGCTCCTCTTCTTCCTCGGGGGTCTTTCTGATGAAGATCAGTAGTCTTCATCACAATGCGCTTTTCACTTTTCTTTCTGGAGCATGCGCAGTCCTTTGTAGAATGATTCAGCAGTTTCTGTGTTGGTCTCAAGTAAATTCTTGTTCCTCTTATCTTGACAAGATTAAGGTGAATCCTGCTTCTTAGGTTTTGTGATCAACATTTGCTGTCTCCCAATAGTTAACTGTGCTTACATGAGTTAACTATTGATCAGTCTTATCAGTGTCAGTCCTGGCTTCCTGTCCTTCTCCTCCAGCTGAGATGTCCAAACCTCCGCGGCCTCAGAGACCTTGACTCAAGTGTGATGGGTCCACCTGTGTTCAGCTGTCTTGACGGCTGTTTCTGTGGTCAGTAACATTTGGAAAGCCCACGCCACTTCACCACCAGGGTGCTTCTTTCTACTTCTTAACTAAGACCCAGTCTCCTGGCTGGATGTTGGGAACAGCAAAGTCCAAAGGCAGGGTCTGTGCCAGCTGAGCTTCCTGTCGAAGAGAATTTCACAAGAGACAGTATCCTGGCCACATATTGTTTTAAATATACATCACTTATTTCTACACTCCCACTAGGCTGAGAATTACAAGGGTAAGGAATTCCAAACATCAATTCAAAGGGAGATAATTTAATATCTCCGCTGGGTCATGCCCTTATTCTTGCTAAAGCCAGTGGCAAGAGCCGTACCCATGGCATCTTAGTTTCTATCACCAGCTTCAGAAGGTGTTTCTTTATTTCTCCATTCATCCTCTCAACCCGGTCCAAGCTCTGGGGGTGTCAGGGGATGTGGATGCTAAAAAGCTAGAAGCAGAGAAATTCTTCAGCTTTTTCTCATTATTCTGTGAGAGCATTGCTTTCACATGCAGACTAGATGAAAACAGCAAAGATGGTTTGGTAAATGAATTCTTTATCTCTGCACCTGGGGTCTGTTGTGCAGTGTTGTTATGGTACACATTGAAAAAATATTTTGAAGTGGGTGTTGTGGGTTTTGGCCAATAGGCCAAGGGGTGGCTGGTAAAAGAACCAATGGCCTCCTGTCATCTTTGTGAACCAAGTTATATAAGCTGTCTTTAATTAATAAACGGGGCTCGTTCGCTTGCTCGATTCTCCCCGGACTTGGAATTTGGATCGTGTTGTTTCTCGCCGTTCTCGGTTCAACAGTGACAAGGGGGTATGGAGGCTCCATTGTATTCCTAAAGCAGCCATAACCCCTGGAAGAATTTTTCCTGTAAAATGAGTTCCCCTATCTGAGTCTATTGCTTCCACAATCCCATATCTTGGAATTATTTGTTCCAAAAATACTTTAATAACTGATCCTGTAGTTGCTGAAACAGCTGGAAATGCTCCTGGCCAATTTGTTAGCTGACATACTATTACCAGAAGATATTTAAACCTTCCCACTCGGGGATTTTGGTAAAATCCACTTGGCATCTCTGGAAGGGACGTACAGCCCAAGGCCTCCCTCCCCTGACAATTTTCTTTATAACCCTGTTATTGGTTTTAGCGCTGTAGTGGGTTGACCTGAATTGACAGGCAGCTTTTTAGACCAATAACGCTTCTCTCAATTTATATATTTAAACCGCGGGGAGAGAATTGCCCTTCCTTTCCAGCCTCGCCTGCAGGAAGGTGGGAGGGGCCTTGGAGCCTCTGGGCCCCGCCGGGCCGGGCCGGGGTCCCTGCCCCCCCCTCCCCTTCTCCCAACTCCGCAGCACGGACACTGGGTCGTTGGGAGGAGGGGGAACTAATCCTAAGCCACAGACAGCTAGAGTCAGCCATGGACTGCTACACAGCTGAGCCTGTCCAGCGCGGCTTCTGGGGACTGGCGGGTCCCTCTCCTCTCCACGCTGAGCCAGCGGGAGCCGGAGGAGTCTCCTGTCTGCAGCCAGCATGCTTCGCTGTGCTACCCTCCATGGGTGCCCTCCCCGGTTTGCTCCCCAAAGATCCCATTGCACTCACCGGTGAGATTTTCAGTGGTCCTTCCCTGTGGACTCTTCACGAACCCCCCTGGTCCGCCACTCGTCTGTCTCCTGGACAGTCTCGGGAACCCAATCAATCGCCCGGCGCCGGCTGCCACCAAGGGGAGCTGATCACCGAAACTGGCTGTGATGCCTTAGGTTTTAACTTTTATATTTTTCAAATCCTGTACTGCTTAGTGTGTGTCCTGGGTTGCAGTGTATTCTATTACCATCCTCATGAGCTGTTGAAACCAGGTGGGGCGGTGTTTCCTGGCCTCCTCCCTCCGGACTATCTTTCTGCTAATGGCCCATCAATGCCTTGCTGCATGACTCAGAGATAACTCCCTCCGGACTATCTTCTGTTAATGAGCCCATCAACACCTGGCCTCATGACTCATCATTCCATTGTGAGATGCTCCACCCAGAGGGAGGAACCAAGCGTTCCATCTTGGATATAATCTGGGACTCTGAACACCACGGGATCCTTCCCACTGGATTCCCAGAGGACAGGAGCTGCATAGTCACCACTGGACTTTCTGAGGAGGAGCAGACCTTTTCTACCGGACCACTGCTTTGACAGAGCCACATCCATCACTTCAGGAGGACTACAGCCACCATCTCATCGGACTGCTCACGCCACCCTGATTAACAGGGTGCCAGGTTGTATTCTGACTCTGTTAGTTTAGCCCACTGGGTTTTTTTCTTGCCTTTATTTTTAATTTCCCTAATAAATTGTTATTCTGACTTGGTGCCTCCCACTGGTTTGTTTTCAAACTAGTACAGTGTGTAACCTGTAGCCTGTTAATTTCTGCTCTCTAGTGCTAGTTAGACATAACAAAGCCTCTCCAGGCCTGCTCTCCAAGGACACTCAGGTCGTCCTAGGCCCAAAATGTGTAAACCAAAGACTCTGAAGGGGGGAGCAAGCTTGGGGAAATTACATCACTAAACTGAAGCTTTAATTGGAGAATTAACCCTAATATGCAAATGAACCAAACCTATAGAAGTGTGAAGAACTCGTGACCTGTCGTCCATCTTGGGGTCCATCTTGGCAATAGCCTCTGGCTCCCCAGAGTGTACCTTTGAAGGCTTTTCAAATAAATACCTACCTTTATTCCCTTATTCTGTCTAGTCTCTGTGTCTAGGAGGCCTTTTCAGGCATCAGGTGAGGTGCGCCTTCAGCTCTGCTCGCTGCCCACCGGCCCCGGATGGCGGAAATATCCCAGACAAGAGCCCCCAAATTGTCAGGAAAATTAATCCACAAACACCAGAGGTTTATGTCCAAAAAGGAGACAGAGGAGTCCTGTTACTTTAGACAAATAAAGGGAGAGGCCATGGGACTCCCCTGGGGCCTCTCAAATTTTTGGAGGACACGGCCTCCTTTTTATCCTAATTGCTCAACCGCATTTTCCTCTCTCTTTCCCCATTGGCTGAGGTATTTGAGAGGTACAGACTTCCTGAAACGCCTAATACCCAAGACTCCCTTCTAATATATAACCCCCCCTTTATTTTAATTCTTATGGAATTTATGGTTCTTCCCATTGTTTCTTTCATCTCTCAGTACTAGTTTTATCTACCAGCAGGCCCAGAGCTTGTTTGTAAAGACAAGTCTCTCATTCCTTTCATTAGGAACCCATTTTGAAGTCTAGAGGACATAGTCAATGAGTTTTTTCAGAATTACAAATAGAACTGGCTTGTATGCAGATTGGCATAAACTTAGAAGACTGCAGGGTAATACATGCAAATAAAACTTCTCTCAATTTCTCAGTAGTATTTCTCAATCCTTGCACTACAGAGAGTTATACAACAGATGTGGGATTTCACATGACAATAGCAGAACAGTTACAAGTTCAAAACAGATTGAACAAACAGGATAAGAGTTAAGACATTCAATGAGACTTTTTCCCTTTCTTTTGCATCATTTTTACCTGCCCTTATGATGGTGGAAATAACCTGGTTGCAATGATACTTTTTGAGGTGAGCAAGGTCTTCTGCTAGCTGTATCAATCAGATGTCACAGAACCTGAAACCAGTTTCTAAGGGAATAATTTTTTGTACTTGAGTGGTGTTTTACAACCAAATTATCCAGGCTTTAAAATTTGTATATGACTTTTTCAAGCAGTTTCCCATCTGCAACAAATATTTGTACTCCCAGTACCATCAGGAAGGAATCCTCTGGAAATGTTCTGGAACCTGTCCAGCAAAGGATTAGCTGGATATAAACCACCGTGGGGCCTAAAGGCTACAGAGATTGGCATGTGAAACCCATACATTAGCTAGTCGTGAATTTTCCAAATAATAATTCCATAAAATATGCTGTGCATTTAACAAGCTGGGAAGAGACTGTTATGGGAAGATTTGTGGCAGATAGGACAGGGGATCACATCCTCCGTGAAGCAATTTTGCTGGCAGAGCCCCCGTGCAAGTCCCGAGTGCCTCGTCCTCGCCCACTAAGGGGAAGGACCGAGGGTATGTTTTACAGATATGAGAGATGTCACAGGCTGCCGCACTGGCTGGCAGCGGGCGCCCTGCCTGCCCCGGCCTGCGTCTCACGGCCTCGGCATCCCCCCAGCCCCACTGATCCTCTCGGCCCACCTCTGCTGCTTCCCAGCCCCTCATCCATGACCCTCCGCCCTCGGACCCAGTCTCGGACAGCGTTGAGGCCCCCGGGCTGGAGTCAAGGCGACACGAGGAGCGGCTCTCGCCGGGGCCAGGCGAGCCTCGCCTTCCGTTGCCAGGCAACTACCTCCTCTCCTTGATGGGGACTGGCAGGCGTCCTACTCTCACCCACGGTCAGCAGCGCGCTCCCATTGGCTGCCCCCGCGCTGCGCTCGGCTCCCATTGAGCGCTCACCGCCTCTGCTGCGTCCTCATTGGCACGCTGCCCTCAGGCCACGCTGCATCACTTTCTCACACCATTTCCTCTGCCTTCTCCGCCAGCTGCGGGCCGGCCGGCGGCCGGGACCTGGGCGGTGGCAGCTGTGACTGGCCGGGGCAACTGCCGCTCAGGGTGCAGGCCGAAGCCCGGGTGGTAGGGCCGTTTAAAGCCTCTGCGCTCCAGCACAGGCTATTTTCTTTTAATGCATGCGAGCGAAGCTGTAGAGTGGTAAGGGACACCGGGAGATATCACCTCGAATAGGTGAGGACGGCTCAGCCTCCTGGAAGCCCTTGGGCTGGGTGGCATCCCCTGCCTCTCCTCGCAGTGGCGCGGGTGGATGGCCCATGCGCGGACCTGTGGCATCACGTGGAGCTGGAGTCACCCGTGGGGCGTGGGTATAGGTCGATATACCGGGGAGTGGTGTTTTCAGTGAATCTAAGTACGTTTTTTAATGTCTTCAGTGCAGCAAGAAAGAAAGGTGCTTCTGAATGCCATTTAAGGTAGGTGTCAGCCTTCTGTGACGACCCATAGCCCGGAGCACCATCGATCAGCGGCCGCTGCGTGCGGTTCTGCTTCTGCCCGGTATAACTGGCAAGGTAAAGTGCATCGTGAAAGACTCCCTAGCCCCGGTGTTGGAGGACTCTGGGTGTCGTCTCGCGTGTTTGCCCCCTCTCTCTCTTAAGGAGGTATTCCGGCTGAGTGAAGCTGTAGCGTCCCTCGCAGTGAGGCTCCGCGGACTGTTGCTGCGGTCCTACTCCGGGCTCTTCCACCGCCTACGGAGTGTCCCCAGAGAAGCCTGAGAGCAACGGTGCCCTAGGTGTGTCGCTTAATCTCCTCTGTGTCGCGACAGAGGTGCCCACCCACGCTGGAGGTGGCGAGGTGAGCGTGCCCCCGGGGATGCTATTGCTTTTTTTGGTAATAGCGCTTGTTGCCCAGGTGTGGGCTTCCTGCCAGCCCACCCGTGATGCTAACGGAGTCTCGGTCTCGGATGTGCTCGGGGTTAAACCCTGCGGCACCCTGACCGCCACAGGAGAGACGCTTCAGATAGATCTTTATGAATACATTCAAGATACTTTTTTTTTTTTTTGCAGTTTAGCGCGTGTTTTACGCTGGTTGCTTGTTTCTCACTTAGTCTAGCTCTTTTGGCTCAGAGGTGACCAGAGGACATAGTGATGCCATGTTCATAGGTGGTCTATGCCATGGCGAGTCGCAGTAATCTGAGTAAAAGCAGTGACCTGTTGTGGTGTGACAAGTGTTTTGCATGTACTTGCACTCGATACTTACAAACCTTTTAGCTGTGTGGGAATAACTAGATTTATTTAAATTATGTTGTAACTGAAGCTGCCAAATCATCACCATTTAACTTCTGAAAAACAGCCTCAAGTGGCTTTGCTTTCATGAGCAAAGTCTGCCAGCAACGGGATTTTGTTTGTAGTTTGACCAAGAGGACAAATGCTGATTGTTTTGCATCAAATAAACATTTTCCCCCTCTTTAATGACTAACTTAATACTTGATGAGACATATGATATCTTATTGAATTAAATGCTGGTTTTGATCCCAAAGTTCTGTAATGAGCAAGCACAAAGCAGAATGTTTTCCTCAGCCCTCACCAATAATGCAAATCCTTTTGGTATGGCTGCTACAGGTCAAGTCCATTATGTGTTGGTATGCATTGTCTTTTAGTATATAACTTAATTAAAGTTAAGCATCTAAGTCTCTGTAGCCTCTTATTTTCATCTTTCTGGCTCTTGGAGCACAACCAAGCTCTGCTATGGGGAAAAGGCTCAGCTTCAGGGTGGCTGCCAGACACCATGCTGAATTGGGACCTGCCTGAAGTCTGCTGGCAGCTGTCTGTATTTCCTTTTTGTTCCCTTTCAAAGAAAGGGAGGCTTTATGCCACAGAGCTGTACCCCAAAGTCCTTTTCCCAGATGGCACCTTGGGAATCTCACTGTCAGTAGTGTGTCTGCATTAATCCAGAAAGCAGGAAACCACCCTCATTCTCTTCTGTACCTGTGCAGATTTGGGGTAATATGCAGCTCTTGGAGCTGAGTCTGTATCTCAGGGCTGCTCCTTCTCTCCAGGAGGTGTGTAACTTGCTAGTTGTGATGCTGAGATGTGAACTTGCCCTAGTAGCTCTTGAGGGGCCTCCAGGCCACCATGCAACTTAAGGTATTTTAGAAACTTTAAAAACGAAATATTGATAGAGGTGATGTGCCTGCAGGATAGGGTAGTCTGTGGTCAGGGACTGTCAAAACCAGGAATTTTGGATGATAGTGTAAGATCTCCTGTGCGGGCGGATAGTGACGAGAGATCTCTGAAGTCAGGTCTTAGAGCACGTGGTTTATTCCGAAGGACGTGGACGCAGGGGCCTTGCTTGGAGCTGCCAGCTGCAGCTCGAAGCAGGCCAGAAAAGCAAAAGAGAGCAAGAGAAGCAAGAGAGAGAGAGCAAGAGAGGCAGTAGAAGAAGAAACAGTAGAAGTGAGTGGTTCTCGTTTACAATACAATAAATCATCTTCTGTGCTGAATATTCTAATTTTCATTAACCAATCTAGTACAAGCCACAAATCCTATAGCATTTACATACAGCCTATAAGAATCATTGCATTACCATACTGCGTTACATTTTAAACTCTAAAACTACTCTTTGGACCCCTTCTGCCAAGCTAGCAGGGTCTGCTCTGACCCTTGGACCTGTTTTCAAGCAGAGGGTATTTTTCAATCAAAAGGGGATTACCTTCAGCTGGCCATACCATTGTTTTCCAGTTGTTCAATAACTAAGGCTTGGTATCTCAAAGCTTGCTTTCATTTCAATCTCGCTTATAGTTTCCATATTCTCAGCATCTTTTGCCAGGCAATCATATTTATAAGTCTTGCCTGTTTCATCTTCTCCAACAGATAGGTTTTAAGTCTTTATTGGGTTTGCTTCCATGCTGGTGCTGCTGGGTTTATGGTGCAAGATGATTAAAACAACAGCTTAACCCTCACCTCCAGGGACACCATTAGAATGGGGGGAGTCCGCAGATGAACACTCTGCCTTCCTCCAGCTCCGCAGGGGGCTGGGCTGGGCCAGGCCGGCACGGCAGGAGCCTCGCCTGGGGCAGGGGTGGGGGGGCAAGGTGCACTTCCTGCGCCTGCGCGCTGCCCGAGCCGGACACCACCGCACACATGCCCGCTCCCCAGCGCCGAGAGTTGGACTTTGAATTCCAGGTTAGGGCACGACATACTCCAACCCGGTCGCTCCTCGCAGTCTTCCCGGCCGGGTCACGGGTAACCTTGAGGCATGGGGGTGCCTTCGGTGTCCTTAGCAGAGTCGTGGGGCTGGCTCGGTGGGGGGAGTGGATTGGCAGGCCCCCGGCCGTGCGCTGCAGGCTATGGCGCAATTATCTGAGCTGAGGGGCTTCGCAACAGGATGGATTAGGATAAAAGGAGTTCCGGTCAGTCGCGATGCTCGGTTTTATCCGGACTCTGTAGTGGGGCGTTTGCGGGCACTGCGCTTTTCGGGTGAGCAGATACGAAATCGTGAGCCTGGGGTGGCAGCAGAGCACACAACGCGACATTAGTTTCCTTGCTTGAAATCTTGTTGCAATATTGTCCCAAATCTGGGTTCTTTCACCCGGTCTGCAAGAAGCCGATCCACACTTAGAGTCGAGATATTTGATTTTATTTCATATTTGTACAGAGAGGGGTGCTAGGTGGTAAATCCACAATGCTGACGCACATTCAGTATGCCAGGTGCTCATTTTCATACATTTCAAACAATAAAAAAATTGACATTTCACGTATATGTAACAACCTCAAGCTCTAGTCATGGACTTTGCATTCTCTTGTCTCCGTTTAAAGATCCCGTGCACACTTATTTTACCGCGCATGCTCTATGGGGAAAGGGCTCATGTGAGTAAGGGGCGATTACAGCCAATGGGTGGGAATTTTATTATGCTAATGACTAAGGCTGTGGCAAAGTTCTTTGGCTTTATCAACAGCTTTGTTTTCTTTATAGTTTGATTTATAGTGACCTCCTGTTCATACTTTTTGGGTCATGGCTCTTGGTTCCTTCAGGTTTGATTGTTCTCTCATTTTTCATAAGTGCATTATACTTCAGTGAATTTTTAACCCTCTCATGGTACTTGATTTCAACAGCAATACACTGTACAGCTGTTCTGCAGCACTCCAGTAATCAGTTTTAAATAGCCTTCTGCAATTTACACATTTTACTATGAATAAAAGCTATGAATGAAATATTTAAAAATGGATTATTTTAGGTGCATCATAGGTATGTTTTTGAAAATTTGTTAGATGCAACTGAAACGAATGGCCAGCCATGTGCTCTTACTTTAGGTTTTATCTAAGACTTCAATATTTAACTGTTCATGTAGCAGAAGGCACTTTAAATGTTTTCCTAACACTTGTTTTGCCATGTATTGTGTAAAGTCTTTTCTGCTTAGAAAGGCTTTATTCCTTTATACAGCTCACTGGGATTTTTATGGAAAAAGCTGGGTAGGGTCAGTGTGATGGTACAGCTAGGCACAAAAGGGACAAGTGTTCTGTAAGGATGTAGGAAAATGTATAGGAAGATGGTGTCCATCTGTGTAATACAGATAGGGTTAAAGTAATAGGATATATTATATTCTAGAGTATAGTGATGAAGTAAATGAATTAACAAGCTAAAATTTTAGCAACAGTGTTGAACATTTATTAGTAGAACAAAGGCAAATACAGCGCTGGGCGCTTAGCAATTCTGCCAGAGGCGCGGTCCTATTCACTTTTCTGTGAACTTAAGTGTCTTCTCAAACTGTTACATATTCATTAAGCTTAGAAGATAATTTACACTTCACTTAACTCTACCTCCCGATCTCTGTCCACCCCTTCCGCCAGGGCGACGCCTCTCCGGTCCTCTGGATCTTGAAGGATTGAAGGCAGGAATCCCCTTCTGATGTTCCCTCAGTTGTAACTCAGTTTATTCGACAGTTTCTTTGGGAGGTGTGAGCTTTTAGTGAGATAACAGACTTCCTGGGATGCATGCAGTTTATCTTCCTTGTTTCTTTAAGATGTCTTGATCCCGGGCTCTGTGGTTTATCAACTTAAAGGACATTTATTACTATATATTCACTATTACGTTTCTCAGTTTATTGCAACTATTTCGAAGTTACAATTCACTTTAACCTTGCTTCTACTTAACTATATTTTACCTTAACATTATTTCTACCTAGTACATGATTACTTGTAAATGTTATCCTATTATATACAAAAGCCAACATTTATCATCCACTCATTTTTCACAGTGACAATAAAGTTCTAGGGCTAAAACTTGATCTATTGGGAAGAATATTCCTCCAGGCCTGATGTTAGGAGTTTCATTGTTCAGGAACAACGAAACAGAGTATGCTTAAAAAAAATCCAAATGAACAAACAAAAACTCAGCCAAAAATACCAAAAAACCTTCTATCTTTGTTGCAAGTATAAACAAAATGAAGCAACGTAGACCACTTAGTTTAAAAATAAAAAACAATTTTAGACAGCCCTGGCCTGTTCTAAGGTGGAGACTTCCTGGTAAGTATTAGCTCTCAACTTAATGTCTCAACTAGCAACATTTTAAAAAAAACCAAACAAAAACCAAAAAACCAAACCACACCAACCCAATGTTTCCAGCTGGGTTGTGTAAAATTGAGTTTGCAAATAAGCAAAAGTAGAATAATGAACATTAAGACTATTTTTTTAAACATTTAATATTTTTTGAGCATATGTGTTGCTTCAGTGAAGTAACTTGGCCTTAAGCTATGTGTATTCATCTCCAGGGCTAAAATTGTGCTTTTGCTTAAAAGATCTTCCTAATATAAAATGTTATAAAGCTTCTAATTATGTTTATAGTATGTTTAGACCAAAATTTCACCTGGAGGCAAAGGCTTGCTTTTTACAAATGTAGAATACCTAAAACTTAACCTTTTCTGTAAATCTACAGAAAATTAAATCATGTATGAAGTACGTCTCTAAAAATGGATGTTAATAAATCAGCTGGGGTTTTTTTGTTTTGTTTTTGTGGTTTGTTTTTTTGGGTTTTTTCCTTAAAGATCTACCACGATGCCTGGGTCTCTTCCAGTGAATGCTGAGTCCTGCTGGCCCAAAGATGTTGGAATTGTTGCACTGGAAATATATTTTCCCTCTCAGTATGTTGACCAGACAGAGCTGGAGAAGTATGATGGTGTGAATGCTGGCAAATACACAATTGGGCTAGGCCAGTCAAAGATGGGGTTCTGCTCTGACCGGGAGGATATAAATTCTCTGTGTTTGACTGTTGTTCAGAAGCTCATGGAGAGGAACAGCCTTTCCTATGATTGTATTGGGAGATTAGAAGTTGGAACAGAGACAATAATTGATAAATCAAAATCTGTAAAGACTGTCCTGATGCAGCTTTTCGAAGAATCTGGTGATATGGATGTAGAAGGAATTGACACTATGAATGCATGCTATGGAGGCACTGCTGCTCTTTTTAAAGCTATTAATTGGATTGAGTCCAGTTCTTGGGATGGTAAGTTCAGGGGTTTTTTTGTGGTGGGTTTGTTTGTTTGTTTGTTTGTTTTAAAAGTTGCATCAATCTCTGTTTTTGAGTAGTCTGTCCTGCAATTACAGATTTTGTGTTTAACCATGTAAAACCCAGAGGGTAAATTCTTGTATGCTTCTGAAGTACTTTTCTTAAATGCTCTGGGCATTTTTCACCAGTTCAGTTACATGTAAAAAATGAGGTGGATAATCATCAATGCTCTTTTTCTGTAAATTTTGGTGGCTGCCAAGATTGAAGAGCCCCTTAATCCTGGAGTCATCTCCTCTATAACCAAAGTCTAAAAATTGCTGATGGATATTAAAATGTGCTAGGTTCTTAGCTACTTTTCATTCTTATTTCTGTGTTTTTCACAGGACGTTATGCACTTGTTGTTGCTGGAGACATAGCTGTGTATGCCACTGGAAATGCCAGGCCAACAGGTGGAGCTGGTGCTGTTGTTATGCTAGTTGGTCCAAATGCTCCCTTAAGTTTTGAGAGAGGTTAGTCCCGTGAGAAAATGGATACCATTCAGCCAGATACTGGATCTCTTCTGAAGCCCATCCCCTGGTTTTGTGGGTTGCTGGAGGGCTGGATTAACTCCCACTAATATCAGAAATTGTACTTTGTCTCCTCTTGTTCTGTAATACCGTCCCTGCCTGGCTCCATGAATGCACGGGCAGGTTCAGTTTTATAGTCAGTAGCAAAGAGGCGAGAAGGGAATTTGCTTTTCCTTCATTCCGAGAGTTTATTGCATCTTCACCCTCGAAGGGCAGGCAAGCGAATACAAAGAACAATGGCTCGCTCAGGGTTTTCCCCGGGGCCAGGGGAAAGGTGGGATTAGGGAACGGGGACCAATGGGAGAGCCCTGGGGGAGTGACGAGGCTGAAAGCCAACTGGGGAATTCAAACCAGGACAGATCATACCAAAGGGCAATGAACCCCGAGGGGAGCCCACTCCAATCACCTCAACACAAAGGCATGTTCACTGGCTCCCACAACTCCTCCTTTCGGTATAAAACAAAGAGGCTTTTCCCCCAAGGACCCCAAAACCCAACATCCCAAAAACTGAACATATACAGAACAACAAAAATGATCAGAAGCACCCAAAGCCCAATGTCCCAACAAACCAAACATACATAAAACAACAATAGCAATCACAAGCACCCCCAACCCAGTGTCCCAACAAGTCCTCAAATGTTTCAGAGGATTTTTTCTCTGGATGCTGGAATGGATGCTCTCACAGGCAGAGGTGACTTGAAGCAGCAGAGCTTTCTTTGGGCTGCAGCAAAGTTCAAGTGTTCACTGCTGATGGTACCAGGAGCATCCAGAGGACAGCAGGGTGATAGATGTTGGGGGCTGCACATCATCGTGGTGAATGCAGGCACAGGCTCTGGCATTTGCTTCTGTTGGGGTTTCAAACAAAGTTAAAATTTTGCAATTTTAAATGGGGGGGGGCTTTCCCTTCTCTTACTTCAAGTATGGGGAAAGGGGAATGGTATAAAAGTAACAGGGATATGGGAACAGGTGGGTAGGGAATGGATAACATAGTAAATAAAGAGAGGGGTGCAAGTTAACAGAAAACATCTTAATAGGAATATTGGGGAGTGTGGTTGTGGGAAAGGCAAAACAAAGGGGTGGTAATAGGGAACATTACGATTTGGGGAGCAACAGAATGGGGTAGGATCTGGGGAGACACTACAGATGTTTTGACTTATCCATTTGAAGTTTTGTCTGCAGTTCTGGTTCCTGGGATGTTGTCTGTTTCTATACTGGACATCTGTGCTGGTTTGCGTCGTCTTCTTTTCCAGGCAATGGTGGTTTCATCTTTTAACTGCATCCTGTTCATCTTGGTCGGTGTTATGTCTGCAGCAGCAATGATTGCCGAGTTGGAGCAGGATCTGTTTTTCTTTGGCAGCTTCCAGGTGTCATCTGTGGCCCTTGGTTTCTTTTCTGCTTGCTCTGGCTGCTCCTGGTCCTCACACTCAGCATGACAATTCGAGAAGTCACTGCTCTGTCTCTCCGGCTGCTTTTGCGGGCTGCTTCCATCTACTGCTTCTTTCACCATGTTTTCGCAGCTTTCTTGGGGTTTTGCAGCTTTACTCTTGCTGTCTTCCCCCTTTTTCTGCTTTTCTTGCAGCATGGGGGCAGGGGCTTCGGGCAGGGTCGTGGCGAGAGGCAGCACTTGGGCAGAGTTTTCGCAGCTGGGTGCCCAGAGCAGCGGCAGCAGCTGAGGCTTCGAAGCCCCAGGGCATTCACGAAGCCGCGGGAGGGCTGGCGGGGGCTGGGCGCAGCACAGCCATGCCACGATAGTCAAACACCGGCTGGGGCGAGCAGAGACAGAGCACTTTCGCAGGAGCCGCTTCCAGCTCACTGCCACAGCGCGGGGGGCCAAGTTTACTAGGTTAAAAACAAAGACAGTCTGTCTCTTTAAGTCTCGCACCATGTGGCCGGCCGGGGCAGCCTGCAGCAAGCAACCGCGCGGCTTTCGGTTTTGGGCTGGCTGTGTGGCTGGTCTGGCCGTGTCTTTGTTTCGGCGGGGGGAAGCAGGCAGGCATGGGCTGGCGGGGGGTCGCGGCTGGGCTCGGCGGCGACGGGGACTCAGCTCTGGGGTGCTCTTGGGCAGTGACTCTGGCATGCGTTTTTGACCTCAGCTTTTGCGCCGCTTTGGGACCTCGGCTTGGGGCTCGCCCAGCTGCTGCTGGGACCCACCGGGGTCATGAGGCTGGGGTGGCTCCGCTTGCGGCTCACTGCTCCCCTGCCCGAGGCCCGGGCGGGGGCTGCTGATGGGGAAGACGGGGGTACAAAAGGGAGAGGTCCTGACGCAACACCGATCAACGCGTGGGAGGGGCCTGGGACGGAGGAGCCGCGCGCGGTAACGTGAGCGGAAGCGGATGGGGGAGGGGGAGCATGCGGGGGTGAAAAACGCGCCACTCTCGCCACGTGGCCGCTGCCATTTTGAGGAGTGGACGCGGGAGAATTGAAAACAAAGGGAGCAGCTGGAATCGCGGGTCAGACCATGCTGCTATTGCTTTGGGACAAATTTAAAGTGGGGAAAACTGGGGAAGTAGGTATAGAGAAGGGGTTTGGGATAGAACTCAGAGTAGCCTGGCCATCGCTACTCCGGGCAGGGAACAAAGGCAACAGAGAGAGAGCAGGCAGACTACGGTGGCAAGCCTGTGCACAAGTGCAGGGTCTTTCTCTTGGTTTCCCTTGATCCAGGGGAGAGGGAACTGAAATAAATGAATTAACAAGCTAAAAATTTTAGCAACAAAGTACTGAACATTTATTAGTAAAACGAAGGCAAATACAGCGCTGGGCGCTTAGCAATCAGCCAGAGGCGCAATCTTATTCACCTTTTTGTGAGCTTAAGTATCCTCTCAAACTGTTACATATTCATTAAGCTTAAAAGATAATTTACACTTCACTTCAACCTCTTTGCACCCCTCTCCCGACAGCAAGGCGCCTCTCAGGTCCTCTGGATCTTGAAGGATTGAAGGCAGGAATCCCCTTCTGATGTTCCCTCAGTTGTAACTCAGTTTATTCGACAGTTTCTTTGGGAGGTGTGAGCTTTTAGTGAGATAACAGACTTCCTGGGATGTATGCGGTTTATCTTCTTTGTTTCTTTAAGATGTCTTGATCCCGGGCTCTGTGGTTTATCAACTTAAAGGACATTTATTACTATATATTCACTATTACGTTTCTCAGTTTATTGCAACTATTTCGAAGTTACAATTCACTCTAACCTTGTTTCTACTATATTTTACCTTAACATTATTTCTACCTAGTACATGATTACTTGTAAATGTTATCCTATTATATACAAAAGCCAACATTTATCATCCACTCATTTTTCACAGAACAGGAACACAGGGGAGCAGTAAAGAGTTTTTTAAACTGGGGTTAACATTTTTAGACCGTTTCACAAAACTATCAATAGCTTTTGCTAGCTTATAGAGTAAATACCCTTTTCCCGACAGAAACAACCATAGTACAAAGCGTTTAAATATTCAACTAACTACTGTTTAAAAAGCCACTGAACAAAATGTTTTAAACCTTCCCTAGTATAACGAAATTTTCACGAACAAGGACACTTAGAACTGGGAGAAAAACTTCCCATAGGAGACGAGAGAATTTTGCCCCCATCTCCCTCTCTTCCCAACCCTCGAGATAAAAGGAAATTAACAAAAAAGGATACAAAAGTGACCCATATTACCTTCGGGGGTCAAATAAAATTCTCGAGAGCGGTCTACTGACTGGACCGATCTTCTCTCTTATCTGGAAGGTTGCCGGTCCCCCCACCAAGATCCCTGATAAAACTCAGAGGTCTCTTTGGAGTTATGGCTGCTCAGAAAGGCGACTTTCAATTCCAGTGGCAAAGCCATCCTGGACACGCTCTTCATGGTCACTTCGAGGCTGCTCCACGTTCTGGGCGCCGATTAAGACCGTCCCTGCCTGGCTCCATGAATGCACAGGCAGGTTCAGTATTATAGTCAGTAGCAAAGAGGCGAGAAGGGAATTTGCTTTTCCTTCATTCCGAGAGTTTATTGCATCTTCACCCTCGAAGGGCAGGCAAGCGAATACAAAGAACAATGGCTCGCTCAGGGTTTTCCCCGGGGCCAGGGGAAAGGTGGGATTAGGGAACGGGGACCAATGGGAGAGCCCTGGGGGAGTGACGAGGCTGAAAGCCAACTGGGGAATTCAAACCAGGACAGATCATACCAAAGGGCAATGAACCCCGAGGGGAGCCCACTCCAATCACCTCAACACAAAGGCATGTTCACTGGCTCCCACCGTTCTGAGCTGACTTAGCCAAGTCCTGTTATAGGAGGCAGCAAGAAACAACTAAAGATGCTTCTGTTTTTTTCCTTGGGAATTCTCCAATGAAATTGACAGAGTGGATTAGAGATGAATAACAGCACTCTACTTTTAAGATTAAATTATGAAAATAATTTGTTACTTGTTTGTCATGCTCAGTCCTACTGTACTTGAGTAACAGGTGATTGAGAACTGTGAAACATTACTTTAAAGGGCCTGAAGTGCTATGAAAACCTGCTTGACAGAAACCATATATTACTTGTTTTCCATGTGTTAAGCAATGTGTTCAAACTGACTCAAAGTAACTGAATGCTTCTCAGTTTTTGTCAATTTCTCTCCATCAGGGTTGCGTGGAACCCACATGCAGCATGCGTATGACTTCTATAAACCAGATATGGTCTCTGAATATCCTGTAGTTGATGGTAAACTATCTATACAGTGCTATCTCAGTGCATTAGATCATTGCTATACTGTCTATCGCAACAAAATCCATGCCCAGTGGCAAAAGGGTATGTAGCCTCATCCTGATATTGCAAGATCTGGTAAATATTGGAATGCGTAGCTACACAAACAATGTATTTTCAAGTTTTGGCATCCAATCTAAACACTAGTACATGGTTCCTTTCTTTGTGTGTTCTGAGACAATTGAAATGTTTGTGCTCTCCCATAAAGAAATGAATTATTTCTGTTCTGGTATGGCTAAGTACCTGATAGTCATTAAGCAGTAGCCTCTACAGGCTCTTGTTGATGTAATGTATAATATCTGAAGTATGTTGTTTCCTCCTCTACCAAGGCTCTTACGATATTGAGGTTAATATTTACATGATGTATAAGGGTACTGATTTTTTTTTTTTTACCCCCATACATTTAGAAATTGGTTCATCTTTATGAATAAGTATAGTTTGGAAGATTAGATAGTTAGTTGGAAATCTTAAAGGCGCAGGCTGTCCGTACATGCTGAAAGATGAGCTGGCAGGGAAGACGACTGGCTTGGCTGAACAGGGAGCATTGGCTGGAACTTGGGGGTAAAAAAAAAAAAGAGTGTCGACCTTTGGAAGAAGGGGCAGGCAGTTCAGGAAGAGTACAAGGATGTCGTGAGGTCATGTAGATAGAAAATTATAATGGCAAAAGCTTAGCTAGAACTTAATCTGGCCACTGCTGTGAAAGATAATAAAAAGTGTTTTTATAAATACATCAACAACAAAAGGAGGGCCAAGGAAAATCTCCATGCTTTATTGGATGCATGGGAGAACATTGTCACCAAGGATGAGAAAAAGGCTGAGGTACTTAACACCTTCTTTGCCTCAGTCTTTAACAGAAAGACCAGTTATCCTCAGGGCAACTGGCCCCTGTGCTGGTAGAGAGGGGAGCAGAATAGACCCCCTGCAATCCAGGAGGAAGCAGTTGGTGACTTGCTGAGCCACTTAGACATTCACAAGTCTATGGGGCCAGGTGGGATTCACCTGAGGGCACTGAGGGAGCTGGTAGAAGAAGTCACCAAGCCACTGTCCATCATTTACCAGCAGTCCTGGCCAACTGAGGAGGTCCCAGGTGACTGGAGGTGCCAATGTGACACCCATACACAAGAAGGGCTAGAAGGAGGATTCAGGGAACAACAGGCCTGTCAGCCTGACCTCAGTACCTGGGAAGGTTATGGAACGGATCATTTTGAGTGCAATCACGTGTTATGTGCAGGACAACCAGGGGATCAGGCCCAGCCAGCAGGGGCTTAGGAAAGGCAGGTCCTGCTTGACCAACCTGATCTCCTTTTATAACCAGGTGACTGACCTAGTGTGTTAGGGAAAGGCTGTGTATATGTCTACCTGGACTTCAGTAAAGCCTTTGATGCTGTCTCCCACAGCATCTCCTGGAAAAGCTGGCAGTCCGTGGTTTGGACGGGTGCTCTCTTGGTTGGATTAAGAACTGGCTGGATGGCCAGGCCCAGAGAGTGGTGGGGAATGGAGTCACATGCAGTTGGTGCCCGGTCACTAGTGGGGTTCCCCAGGGCTCAGTATTGTTCTGTTTAATATCTTCATCAATGACCTGGACAAGGGGGTCGAGTGCACCCTCAGTAAGTTTGCAGAGAGTACCAAGATGGGTGGGAATGTTGGTCTGCTGGATGGTAGGAAGGGTCTGCAGAGGGATTTGGACAGGCTGAAGCAATGGACTGAGAACAATGGTATGAGGTTCAACAAGGCCAAGGACTAGGGAAGTGATTGTCCCTCTATACTTGTTACTGGTGAATGTCCATTTCTGGGCCACTCGCTGCAAGAAAGACACTGATGTGCTGGAGCAAGTCCAGTGAAGGGCAATGGAGCTGGGGAAGGGTCTGGAGCACAAAGAGTGGCTGAGGAAGCTGGGGGGGGCTCAGCCTGGAGAAAAGGAGGCTTGGGGGGACCTTCTCGCTCTCTACAACTCCCTGACAGGAGAGTGCAGCCAGGTGGGGGTCGGGCTCTGCTCCCAGGGAACAAGAGACAGGACAAGAGGAAATGGTCTAAAGTTGCACTAGGGGAAGTTCAGATTGGACATCAGGAGGAATTTCTTCATGGAAAGGATGGTCAGGCATTGGAAGGGACTGCCCAGGAAGGTGGTGGAATCACCATCCCTAGAGGTGTTCAAGGAATGACTGGGCATGGCACTCAGTGCTCTGGTCTGGTTGGCAAGGTGAGGATCGGCCAAAGGTTGGACTCAATTTTAGAGGTCTTTTCCAACCTTAATGATTTTATGATTCTATGAAGTTGTAGTGGGTTGGCTCTGGTCAGATGCCAGACACCCACCAAAGCCCCTCACTCATTCCCCTTTGCAGCTGGACAGGGGAGAATTTAACAAAGGGTTCATGAGTCGAGATAAAGACCAGGAGAGAGATCACTCATCAAATACCATCACAGGCAAAACAGGCTCAACTTAAAGATATGCACTGAATTTATTACACTAACAAAGAGCAGGATAATGAGAAGTAAAATAAGACCCTTAAAAACACCTGCCCCTCACCCCTCCCTCCTTCCTAGTTCTACCTCCTACCCTAGTGATGCAAGGAGACAAGGAATAGGGGTTATGGTCAGTTCATCACCCGTGGCTTCTCCTGCTGCTCAGGGAGAGGAGTCGTTCCCATGCTGCACCGTGGGATCCCTCCCATGGGAGACAGTTCGCTAACTTCTCCAACGTGAGTCCATCTCACGAGCAACAGCTCTCTGCGAACTGCTGCAGCGTGAGTCCATCCCACAGGCAACAGTCCTCCTCAAACTCTTGCAGTGTGGGTCACTCTTCCACAGGGTGCAATCCTCCAAGGACAGGTTGCTCCAGCATGGGCCTCTCGTGCCTTGGGTCTCCCACGGGGTCACAGCCTCCTCTTGGGCATCCAACTCCTCTGGTGTGGGTCTCCTCCATGGGCTGCAGGTAGACCTCTGCATCCCTGTGGATCTCCATGGGCTGCAGGTGGACAGCCTGCTTCACCATGGTCTTTACCGTGGGCTGCAGAGGAATCTGCTCTGGCGCCTGGAGCACCTCCTTTCCCTTCTTCACTGACCTTGGTGTCTGCATAGTTGTTCTTCTCACATGTTCTCCCTCTGCTCCTCTCTGGTCGCAATTACAACTGCCCAACAACTTTTTTTGTTTTTCATTTCTTCTTAAATATGTTATCACAGAGGCATTACCACCATTTCTAATTTGCCCAGCCTTGGCCAGCAGCATGTCCATCTTTGGAGCCGCCAGGGATTGGCTCTGCCGGACATGGAGGAAGCTTCCAGCAGCTTCTCTCAGAAGCCACCCCTGTAGCCCCCCCGCTACCAAAACCAGGCCATGCAAACCCAATACAGACATAGACTATTTCTTATTTCAAAATGCTGTGCAGAAATACTGAGATTCTCTTACGCTTATAACTTTTTCTAGAAGAAAAAGGACAAATATTGCTAGCTGGTACACAAGATCAGTAAGAAACTTTTTTGAATAGAAGTAGCAGCATGTTAAATGAACTTGCCAATTAGTCTTACAGTTGTCTTTTGTATGTTGATGTGTTATGATGACTCATATCCTGCCATCTCCCTATTTTATTTTAATACTTGAAGTAAATATTAAATTTAAATTGTAACACAACATTTCTGCCACCTTCAGAGGGGACAGACAGACATTTCACCTTAAATGACTTTGGATTCATGATCTTTCATTTACCCTACTGTAAACTGGTACAGAAATCTGTGGCTAGGCTATTGCTGAATGATTTTCTCAGTGACCAGAACCCAGAAACATCAAATGGTGTTTTCAGTGGTTTGGGAGCTTTCAGGTAAGAATGGCTGTTGTCTTCCTTATTATTCAGGTAGTCTTATTTTCTTAAATGTCCAAGGTAGTTTTTCTTTGCTGCCATTTTAATAACTTTCTAAACTGTTTTTTTAATAGGGATGTAAAACTTGAAGATACATATTTTGACAGAGATGTGGAAAAAGCTTTTATGAAAGCCAGTGCAGAGCTCTTCAATCAGAAAACCAAAGCTTCATTACTTGTATCCAATCAGAATGGAAATATATATACCCCTTCAGTCTATGGTTGCCTTGCTTCTCTTTTAGCTCAGTAAGCATAAAATTGGAAAGTCATAGCTTTTTATAAGTAAGCACATAAAAGGTTTTTTTTAAGACAGTCTTTTGTGAAAGCACCACCAGAAAACCTTTTCATACTAGATTGCCTTAAATAGCAAGACTAAAATTAGAAAATTATTCTGTGTATACAATGAAGTCAATTGGCAAGCAGATTCAAAACTTCTGTCAGAAGCCAATATCAAACAGCAAATAGGATCTTGTTTGTAAGGTGATGTATCCTTTCCCAGTCTCAGCACATATACACCCTCAAACACACAAGTAGAAAAGAGAATCTGAATACCTTCAGTGTTTCACTATAAACATAAAATCCCAGAATGGTTTGGATTGGAAGGGACATTAATGCTCATCTCATTCCACTCCCCTGCCATGGGTAGGGACACCTTCTACTAGACCAGGTTGCTCCAAGCCCTGTCCAACCTTGCCTGGGACACTTCCAAGGATGAGGCAGCCACAGCTTCTCTGGGCAACCTGTGCCAGGGCCTTACCACCCTCACAGGGGAGAATTTCTTCCTAATATCCCATCTAACCCTGCCCTCTGTCAGTCTAAAACTGTTATCCCATATCCTAACACTATACTCCCTTATAACCAGTCCCTCTTCATCTTTCACGTAGGCCCCCTTTGGTGCTGGAAAGCTGCTATAATATTACCCTGGAGCCTTCTCTTTTTAAGGCTAAACAGCCCCAACTCCCTCAGCCTGTCTCCAGCCCTGTGATCAACTTAGTGGCCTCTGGACTTGTTCCAACAGCTCTGTGTCCTTCCTGTGCTGAGACCCCAGAGCTGGAGGCAGCACTGCAGGTGGGGTCTCACTTGAGCAGGGCAGAATCCCCCCCTCCCCTTTGCCCATGCTGCTTTTAACAGCCCAACATGGGGGGTTTCTGGGTATAAGCACATGTGGCAAGGGCATGTCCAGCCTCTCACCTACCAGCACCCCCAAGTCCTGTTGTGGATTTACTTGGCAGTGGTTTGGATTTTGTTTTGGTTTTTTTGTTTTTTGGGGTTTTTTAAAAATTTGTTTGGTTTGGGGTTTTTTCCCTCTTTCTCTTCAATGACAGGCTCTTATAAAATCATGTTTAAGTTTTTAGGTCACTGAAAAAATGAAAATGGGATGCCTTTTAGTTAATAATATTCTGGGCATTTGTTCTCTTTTGCTTAGGTAGCTTTGAAAATCATCATGTAACAGCAGTGTTTGAAATCCTATCTTTACAAGTCATTGTTTATGCCTTTTGCTCACTAAATGTGTACTGTAATCAATATAATTTTGCTGGCTGCTTTTTCTAACCTATCTGTGCTTTCTAGGTATTTAAAATTGGCACCTTGGCTTAGTTATCACTTGAAGCAACTGTGCTTAATTTGCAGGTACTCTCCAGAGCAGCTTGCAGGACAAAGAGTTAGTGTGTTCTCATATGGCTCTGGTTTTGCTGCTACACTATATTCCATCAGAATTACACAGGATGCCACTCCTGGTGAGTGAAAGGAAGAGATGTTAACTGACTCCCTTGTACATCTTATCTCTAAATGTATTGTTATGTACACCAGCATAAGTAAATCTCTATGCTTAGTGACAGTAGTGTAAAACCGAAGATGTTCCAGCTCCAGAGAATGTTTTAAGTTTCTCTTTGAGCAAATAGATAATATTCTTCAGATGCTTTAAGCGTTTTGCTTGAGTAATTGTGAATATCTTTAAATGACTAAAACTTTAGCTTCTCTAATGCAAAATATTTTGAATGGTCTTGAAATGCTAACATGCTAGTGTGCAGTTCTCAGCACTGGTGCTACCTTACATGATGATTTTATATTGTAGGTTCCGCACTGGACAAAATAACTGCTAGCCTTTCTCATCTTAAAACAAGACTTGATTCTAGGAAATGCATTGCACCGCATGTCTTTGATGAAAACATGAAGATTAGACAGGAAACACATAGTTTGGGTAAGAAAATTATAAATAATTTGTAGTCCTACAGCAAAATACTTATGGCTTGATTTGCATGACTTTAAATGATTGTCTTTCTGCTTTGGAATAGCTTGTAAAGTGCTTTCCTATAGGTTATGTTTATTGGCCTCGTATGGTTGAAAGGAAAATGCAGACTTGTTTTTTCTTACTACTCCCAAACTGTAAAGGCCTGTGTTGTATAAAACTCACACCCTGAACCAACTAACAATATGCTATTGGCTTTTCTACAGCCAACTATATTCCACAGTGTTCAGTAGATCTCTTTGAAGGAACATGGTACCTTGTTCATGTGGATGCAAAACACAGAAGAACTTAGGCACGGCACCCACTGATGGGTGATGGACCTCTGCAGGCAGTAGTTGAAGTTGTCCACACAGGTGGTGGTCATGAGGTGAACACTCAGCTCTCTTTTTAGTTTGATATAAATGATAAAATAGTTTATATATTTTTCTTAGCACAGGTATGTATGTTAAATGAGGAAGTGGTTTAACAAGTTATATCAAGTACTTTGCTAAATATGTAACATACAAGTCAGAGGTAAAAAAAATGAGCGTGGTATTTTAAAAAATATATTTCATCATAAGAAGAGCAAAACTGCACAAGAATGAAACAAGAATGAGCTGGCTCTTTCCACGTAATTCTTTTGCATGAAGCATGACTGATTTAAATGACTTAAGACCAAGCAATCCAGTGTAGCATTAATGTTGTTTGAGAGTTGGACTAGCCATGAAGTATGAATGTTTGTGAACTAGAAAACCATATTTAATGCTTTTTGCTTTTTTCCCCCCCTTCTTAGCAGATCCCAAGCCCTGCCAAGAAAGTGCCAAGAATCCCTGAAATAACAGAATCTGAAGATGTTACTGTTGTAATTTCCAATGGGGATCATTGATACTTCTGAGGTAGGGAGTGAAAAAAAGGTATGAGAGTAGGGTGAGAGAGAGAGGATTGCAGTAGTACTGAAATTTCAGTATACAGTAGTACTTCACTGAAACATGCAAAAACAAATACGAGTAGATATAAGTAAAAAAATAACAGTTTACAAAAAAATTTAAATAGCAACAGGCAAAAAATAAGAGTAATAGTCACTAGTTACAAAGTTGCTGAAATCTTGCGGACTCCCCGGGAACAAAGAGAAACTCAAAATGGCAGAGTAACCCCCCCCAAGATGGCGCCCTCTGCAGCCGACCACGTGTAGAGAGACCAAGAGAAAAATGGTGGCAGCCTTTCAACCCTTCTTATCTCTCCAGTGGCAGCAGCTCTGTCGGTGAAGGTGGCTGGCATACTCCAGCAGCTGGTACTTGGTCAAGGGCTACAACTCATGAAGGGACTTCACCTTCCTCTCGGCAGGAGACGGCAAGGCAGCTGGCTGGGGCAACTCTGCCTTCTCTCTTTGGCCAGGTGCTGCTGGCGGGCTGGGGCGACCGCACGGAATGGGGCCACTCCGCTCCTCTCAGTGCGATACTGCGGCTGCAGACAGGTGTTACAAAATTCACTCTGAAACAGTTTTTGATTGCGAAATGCAGCTTCTTGGGTTGCTACTGTTTCCAGTAGAGCTAAGAGGCAAGAGAGCCCTGCTTGAGTGACTCTGACTTTTAAAAGGGACCAGCAATCCTCCGCCCCACAGTTCTGTTACAAGCTGCAGGGTCTTAAAGAGACAATAACAATTTTGGGCTGTTGGGGGTTTTAGGAGTTCTCCTGTTTTTCTTTTTCTCTTAAAGAATTTTCCCCATATATGTTGCCAGGGGGACGAATTGCTAGGTGCTTAAGAAGAACAAAAGAGCTGGCCACAGAGAGTGGGGGGGGGGGGTCCAACTAGCTACTTGTTTTTCACCTGGGGGGTGGGGGCAGTGGGGCTGGCTGGTGTTCTCAGTGTTCGGAAGGAGTTGGTCAGAGCTGGAGGTTCCTGTTTTTTGGCTGCTTTCCTTCTACCGGAGAAACCCGGGATTCCCAAGCCCACCTTTCCCTGCCCTGCTGGGAGCCAGGCTGCAGCCGCCCTGCCTCGGCCGCCACTTCGATCCTCTGCTACACTGTAACCCCACACACCCCTGCCGGCTGAGACCTCCCGGAGCTCCCACTGCAGCTCCGGAGTTTGATACATCTCGTCTGCCACCCGGGATCTGTGCTCGTCTCTGCTGTTCCAGCCTGCTGTTCCCGAGGGTCCGGCCGGGCACCGGGATCAGCCGCCCAGAGGGTTTGTGAAGCTTTTCGTCCATCCCTTTCCCGGGACCCCGAGCCGCCCCTGCCAGCTGTGACTGTAACTGCACCGAAGGGGGGGGTGCCTGACAGCCGAGACAGGCTGGCACTGGGTTTGTGGTTCTGTTTGCTGTTACTGCCATAGTTATTGTTGTTTCTTTGCCTTGTCATACATATATATATATATATATATTAATAAAGAACTGTTATTCCTACCCCTCATATCTTTGCCTGAAAGCCCCTTAATTTCAAAATTATAATAATTCGGAGGGAAGGGGGTTGCATTTTCCATTTCAGGGGAGGCTCCTGCCTTCCTTGAAAGACACCTGTCCTTCAAACCAAGACAGATCTTGGCGCCCAACGGTGGGGCCTGAGGGCATCAAGAGAAAAGGGGTGAAAAAGGAATAACGGTTCCTGGGTAACTTAATTTTTTGTGCTGAATATAGAAACCTTGTTAGGCAGCACTATGTGGTCTAGCTTACCCTGTTTTGGGTGGCACGTGGTCATGGCTATATTTTTCCCCTTTGCGGCTCCTTTTCTAAACATGGGTCCTCTGACTAAGGCTACTGTTGCTGTTATCCAGTTTGCACTATGGGTTGATAAGGTGAGGAATTCATGGGTTTTTAACTTCCTCCGGAATGTGGGCACATGGATAAATGGTTATCACACGCTAAGTGCATGTTTTTGGGGTTATGTTAAAAATGGTACCTTCTGTGAGGAAATGACACCAGGGGAAGTTTTCTCCCAACCCCTCAACCAGTTCTTTGGGTCTACCCCACCAGTTTTCGAAGGGTTTAGATTTAACTCTGGATACTAACCAAGTGATGCTGATAGGCCGACTCTATTTAGCATTCAAAGATAAGTTGAGATTGATTTGGATGACTACCCAGACACCCACCCCAGAGACTAGGAATGCTGCCCCAGAACCTGACAGGGTCCCAGAGACTAGAGATCCTGCCCCACAGCCTGATACTGCCCAACAGCCCACCTCAGAAATGAACCACCCAGATTTAGTGGGGGCACTAGTGAAGGAGATGCGCAAGATGTGCCAGGTGCTGAGGGAATACACCTCCCCAGCTAGTGGAAAACCCTCTCTTTGCCCCAAAGAGGGAGAGTCTGATGGTGCAGCAGTGGAACCCACGGATGTTACAACCGTCCAGGCTCCAGCTGAACCACAAGGGCAATCACAGCCAGCAGCAGTCGCCCCTGTGCAGAGGAGGAAATATAAGACTAAGTCAGTACGCCTAGTTAATGATGATGGGGAACCAGGGCCCTCACAACCAGCAGGGGAGCCAGAACCTGAAGTCATCACCGAGTCCCTGTCCTATGACAGTCTCTGTAATATGCGAAAAGACATTGTGTGGCGGGGGCGTGAGGCTTATACAACCTGGTTACTTCGGGTTTGGGACCTTATGGGTGCAAGCGTGCAACTGGATAGTGGCGAGGCAAGGTATTTGGGATCCTTGACCCAGGACCCAGGTGTGGATCAGATATTCGTGAGGGAGCCAGGGCCCCTTTCTCTCTGGGAGCGGCTTTTAATGAGTGTGAGAGAGAGGTTCGTCCACAAAGAGAATGCAGGAGTACCATCATAGAATTCAATGGAAGACACTTGAGGAACGGATCCAGCAGCTAAGAGAAGTGGCAGTATTAGAGGTACTCTTTGGGAGGGATGGACAGCATGATAATGACCCCGACAAGGTCAAGCGCACTGGGCAGATGTTGTGGAACCTGGCAAAGCTAGGGCCACAGCAATACACCCCCTCCATTGCAATGATTCATGCCGAGGACAACTGAGAAACAGTGGGCTCCATTGCCAACAAGCTCAGAAATTATGAGAGTATGGTTAATGGCCCACTGAAGGCTCATGTCTCTGCCGTGATTAAGGACCTCAAAGAGGAATTTAAAGAGGAGATAAGGGGGATGAGGGAGGAGTTGAAGAAGATCAGTGTGGCATCAGTGCAAGTCACAGGCCCCCAAATCAGAGCCTGACATTCCCCAGCTAGAGAGAGAGGGTACACGTCACAAGATGAGATGTGGTTTGTTCTGTGTGACCATGGGGAAGACATGAGAAGGTGGGATAGGAAACCCACTTCTGTCCTGGCAGCACGGGTGCGTGAACTCAAGGAGAGAGACACTAACCGAGGGGGTTCTGCTAGGGTGAAAGTAGCCTCAGCCTCCCGTGACCAAGCTGCCAGGTATTTCAGAAGGGAGGATGATATGTTGGATCCCCTTGAAGGAACTTCTAGCATGTATGCCCAGGGAGGAAATGATAACCAGGGCTAGAGGGGCCCTGCCTCTAGCCAGGAAGAGGCACGGGAGAACCGGGTCTTTCAGACAAGTGTGGATCCGATGGCCTGGCACATCAGAGCCACAGAAATATGATGCGTTGGTTGATACTGGTGCACAGTGTACTTTAATGCCATCGGGACATGTGGGGGCGGAAGCCGTTTCTATTGCTGGCGTGACAGGGGGATCACAGCAGTTGACCCTGTTGGAAGCGGAGGTGAGCCTGACTGGGAAGGAGTGGCAAAAGCATCCGATTGTGACCGGCCCAGAGGCCCCGTGTATTCTGGGCATAGACTTCCTCCAGAATGGCTATTACAAAGACCCAAAAGGACTCAGGTGGGCGTTTGGAATAGCTGCTGTGGAGGCAGAGGGCATTAGGCAATTGAACATCCTGCCTGGACTATCAGAGAATCCTTGTGGAGTTGGGCTCCTGAAAGTGGAAGAGCAATGAGTGCCAATTGCCACCTCGACAGTGCACCGCCGGCAGTATCGGACAAATCGAGATGCCGTGATACCCATCCACAAGATGATCCGCGAGCTAGAGAGCCAAGGGGTGGTCAGCAAAACCCACTCACCCTTCAACAGCCCTATTTGGTCTGTACGCAAGTCTGACGGGGAATGGAGATTGACTGTGGACTATCGTGCCTTGAATGAAGTGACTCCACCACTGAGTGCTGCCGTGCCGGACATGTTGAAGCTTCAGTACGAGCTGGAGTCCAAGGCAGCGAAGTGGTACGCCACCACGGACATCGCAAATGCGTTCTTTTCCATTCCTCTGGCAGCAGAGTGCAGGCCTCAGTTTGCCTTCACCTGGAGGGGCATGCAGTATACCTGGAATCTGTTGCCCCGGGGTGGAAGCACAGTCCCACCATCTGCCATGGACTGATCCAGACCGCACTGGAAAAGGGTGAGGCTCCAGAACATCTGCAGTACATTGACGACATCATTGTGTGGGGGAACACGGCACTGGAGGTATTTGAGAAAGGAGAGAAAATCATCCAAATTCTCCTGGACACTGGCTTCGCCATCAAGAAGAGCAAAGTCAAGGGACCTGCCTGAGAGATCCAGTTCCTGGGAGTAAAGTGGCAAGATGGACGACGTCAGATTCCCACTGAGGTCATCAACAAGATCACTATGTCTCCACCAACCAACAAAAAGGAAATGCAAGCTTTCCTAGGCGCCATAGGTTTTTGGAGGATGCACATTCCCGAGTACAGCCAGATCGTGAGTCCTCTCTACGTGGTTACCCGCAAGAAGAACAATTTCCATTGGGGCCCTGAACAGCAACAAGCCTTCACCCAGATCAAGCAGGAAATCGCTCATGCAGTAGCCCTTGGCCAAGTCAGGACAGGACCAGAAGTGAAGAACGTGCTCTACTCTGCAGCCGGGAGCCATGGTCTGTCCTGGAGCCTTTGGCAGAAGGTGCCTGGTGAGACTCGGGGTCGACCACTGGGATTCTGGAGTCGAAGCTACAGAGAGTCTGAAGCCAACTACACTCCCACAGAGAAAGAAATCCTGGCCGCCTATGAAAGAGTCCAATCTGCCTCAGAAGTAATTGGCACAGAGGCACAACTCCTCCT
Organism: Lycocorax pyrrhopterus obiensis; assembly: GCA_014706295.1. Taxonomy (NCBI): domain Eukaryota; kingdom Metazoa; phylum Chordata; class Aves; order Passeriformes; family Paradisaeidae; genus Lycocorax; species Lycocorax pyrrhopterus. The sequence continues at coordinate 6,272,473 of JACSVZ010000030.1, read as the reverse complement.
GGCACCCCGACTACCGGTGCTGGGGTGGATGTTCAAGGGAAAGGTCCCTTCCATGCATCACGCCACTGATGCTACTTGGAGCAAATAGATTGCCCTCATCACGCAGAGCGCCCGAATTGGGAACCTGAATCACCCTGGGATCTTAGAAATAATTATGAGTTGGCCGGAAGGTGAGACTTGGGTTATCTTCTGAAGAAGAAGAGGAGCAAGTGACACGTGCCGAAGAAGCCCCACCATATAATGAGCTACCGGAGAATGAAAGACAATACGCCCTCTTCACTGATGGTTCCTGCCGAATTGTAGGTGCTAGCCGGAAATGGAAAGCTGCTGTATGGAGCCCCACATGACAAGTTGCACAAGCTACCTAAGGAGAAGGTGGGTCGAGTCAACTTGCTGAACTCAAAGCTGTCCAGTTAGCTCTGGACATAGCTGAAAGAGAGAAGTGGCCAAAGCTCTACCTTTACACCGATTCATGGATGGTAGCTAATGCTCTGTGGGGTTGGCTGGAAAGGTGGAAGAAGGCCAATTGGCAGCATAGAAAACCAATCTGGGCGGCTGAAGAGTGGAAAGACATTGCCGCTCGGGTAGAGAAGCTACCCGTGAGAGTCCGCCATGTAGATGCTCACGTCCCCAAGAGCCGGGCTAATGAAGAACATCATAACAACAAACAGGTAGATCAGGCCGTGAAAATAGAGGTGTCACAGACAGACTTGGACTGGCAACATAAAGGAGAGTTGTTCTTAGCTCAATGGGCCCATGATGCCTCAGGCCATCAGGGCAGAGATGCCACCTATAAGTGGGCAGGAGACCGAGGGGTGGATCTAACCATGGACAGTATCTCCCAGGCAATCCATGACTGTGAGACATGCGCTGCAATCAAGCAGGCCAAGCAAGTGAAACCCCTATGGTATGGTGGGCGATGGTCCAAATACAAGTATGGGGAGGCCTGGCAGATGGATTACGTCACACTGCCTCAAACACACCAAGGCAAGCATTATGTGCTCACAATGGTAGAAGCCACGACTGGATGGCTGGAGACCTACCCTGTGCCTCATGCTACTGCCTGGAACACCATCCTGGGCCTTGAAAAGCAAGTCCTGTGGAGGCATGGTACCCCCGAGAGAATTGAATCCGACAATGGGACTCATTTCAAGAACAGCCTTATAAACACCTGGGCTAGAGAACAGGGCATTGAGTGGGTGTACCATATCCCTTACCATGCACCAGCAGCTGGGAAGGTTGAGCAGTATAATGGATTGCTTAAAACCACCTTGAAGGCACTGGGTGGGGGGACGTTCAAAAACTGGGAGATGCATTTAGCAAAAGCCACCTGGTTAGTTAACACCCGAGGCTCCACCAACCGAGCAGGCCCTGCTCAATCTGAACCCCTACAAACAACAGATGGGGATAAGGTTCCAGTGGTACACATGTGAGGTATGCTTGGAAAAACTGTTTGGGTTAATTCTGCCTCGAGCAAAGACAAACCCATCCGTGGGGTTGTCTTCGCTCAGGGACCAGGTTGCACCTGGTGGGTGATGCAAAAGGATGGAATGACCCGATGCATACCTCAAGGGGACCTTGTTTTAGGGTGAACTACCCATGGCACTGTACTTGTATCAGTATCTGCATGTATATATGTATATAATTAAGGTGATGCATGTGTGTATATGGTTAAAAGGGTTAAGTTTGATGTAACATGTTAGTATGGGAAAAATTTGGGGTGGATAATGTTGGGGGTTTTAGGAGTTCTCCTGTTTTTCTTTTTCTCTTAAAGAATTTTCCCCATACATGTTGCCAGCGGGACAAATTGCTAGGTGCTTAAGAAGAACAAAAAAGCCAGCCATGGGGGGGGGGGGGTCCAACTAGCTACTTGTTTTTCACCTAGGGGGTGGGGGCGGCGGGGCTGGCTGGTGTTCTCAGTGTTCGGAAGGAGTTGGTCAGAGCTGGAGGTTCCTGTTTTTTGGCTGCTATCCTTCTACCGGAGAAACCCGGGATTCCCAAGCCCACCTGTGAGAGACGGTCCGAAGATCCCTCATCTGCCTCACAATCATCAACGAGGACAGAGACTGTAAAATGCTAAAGACCCCAGAGGGGGAAAGAGGGTACAGGAGTCCTGGCCAGACCGAGGTGGGATGTCTGCCAAGTGTCTGCAGGTGTGCACGCTGGACCGGTTGCTCTGGTGCTGTTTCCTTGCCGCCCTAGGCGAGAAGGGCTGTACTGGAGCAAGAAGGAATGTCCCGTGCACCTGCCCTGCACCATTACCCCAAAACAATGGGTCTTATTCCCCCACCTCTTGGCTAGCTGCCCCCCGCTTTTGCACCTTTTGGCCAGCTGCCCCTCGCTTTCGAAAAGACTATAAAGGGACTCTCTGAGAAGACCCCTATGAGATCTCCCCACGGAAAGAAGACGGATCTATTGGCAGGACCACGAGGATTCGCCTCCCGTTGGTAGCTATTAACCCCCCCCCCTTTTTCTCTCTATACTTTGTTTCTCTATATCTCTCCCTCTCTTCTATCTCATAATCGTGTTGTTGGCACTCAATAAAGTGCATTGTTTGTGATTTAAAGTTAAAATCTCCATTTGTGTTTCTTTTGCACTCTGAGATCAGGTAAACGAACCATCACGACTCCCGCTTGTCTTAGGCGGATCGTGACATTAAATTGGCGTCACGGACAGGATTCTGACAGACAGAAGGGGGTTACAAGGTTCTGTGTAGTCTGTATTAGGGGAAGGACGTTTCGCTCCAGCCGCACCTAGCCCGACACCCCGAAAGGGTGAGCGGTGTCTAGAAAGCAAGGGGGGCGACTCGAATTTCCCGCAAACTGCACATGCCTAGGTGAAAAGCACCCCCATACTCAATTGAGGGCTCTGTCTTCAGAAATTCACAAAAGATCTCTTAGTGCAAAAGGGGGAGCATTGTGTTGTTTTTAAAAGAGGTGAGAGTAGGAGTTTGGTCTACCTGGTGTTAGCGAAGAGACACCTATAAGTAACTTAAGGAGTACCTCCCAGGTAGATTTTGGTCTCTTCACCCACTCAGGGAAGCTGAAGGGAGACACAGCCAAGGTCTGTGTGTTTCGCGTAACTAAGACGTACCTCCCTGTAGTGGTTTTTAGTCCCTTCACACAATGAATGAAAACCCCAGTGCAAAAATTAAAGCTGCATTTTATGCTCTACTAGCAAAACACAATGCCAGACCCTCTTTGGGAGGGGAAGAATGGGCACTAAATAACTGGTTTAATTTAGAAAGTGTAACTGATAGAATATGTTCTTTACAACATGAAGCAAAATCTAAATTTGGCCGTAACAAGTCCATAATCTGCTCTGTCTTAGGAGCATGTCTTACGGCAGTGTCCTGGGTTGCAGTGTATTCTATCACCATCCTCATGAGCTGTTGAAACCAGGTGGGGCAGTGTTTCCTGGCCCCCCCTCCCTCCGGACTATCTTTTTGCTAATGGCCCATCAATGCCCTGCCGCATGACTCAGAGATAACTCCCTCCGGACTATCTTCTGTTAATGAGCCCATCAACACCTGGCCTCATGACTCATCATTCTATTGTGAGATGCTCCACCCAGAGGGAGGAACCAAGCGTTCCATCTTGGATATAATCTGGGACTCTGAACACCACAGGCATCCTTCCCACTGGATTCCCAGAGGACAGGAGCTGCATAGTCACCACTGGACTTTCTGAGGAGGAGCAGACCTTTCTACTGGACCACTGCTTTGACAGAGCCACATCCATCACTTCAGGAGGACTACAGCCACCATCTCATCGGACTGCTCACGCCACCCTGATTAACAGGGTGCCAGGTTGTATTCTGACTCTGTTAGTTTAGCCCACTGGGGTTTTTCTTGCCTTTATTTTTAATTTCCCTAATAAATTGTTATTCTGACTTGGTGCCTCCCACTGGTCTGTTTTCAAACTAGTACAGGCAGCTATAGATCACCGCTTTAAGCGGTGTAGTGAAGAGAAAGCAATAATAGACTCTCTTCAAAACTTAGTAGAAATTTTGCAGAAACAATTAGATGAAGAAAGGAATGAAAATCACTTACTGCGTGCTGCCTTGAGAGAGGAATATCTTAAGAACTCAAGGAATGCTGACTCACCAAAAGAAACAGAGGAAAAAGAAACCCCTCACATTAACCAAATATACCCCCAGAAAGAACTAGTGTTAGTGAAAAATTGTGGGGAAAACTGCTGCCCTCATATGAAACCCCTAATTAAAACAGAAGATAATTACATCAGTGATGAGGATTTGCACCTGCATATCACCACTAAACAAATACCATTCACTGCTACTGAATTGGCTAAATTGAAAAAGGAATACGGGCGTCTCTCCCATGAATCTGAAACAGAATATGTCTTCCAAGTGTCTCTCACTGGCGGGGACCAAATTCAATTAACTGAACAAGAGGCCAGTGGATACTGGGGACATGTAGTTTTCTTAACAACAGGAGACAAACATAACACATGGTCCCTAACTCAGCGTGCAGCTTTCTGGGCTGGGGGACTCAATCCTCCAGAAAGGGGAGATCCTTTAGCTATAGTTGATACCCCCGACCAACTTCTAGAAAGCGTCCACAAAGCTGCTTGCCTACAAATGATACATGAAAGGAAATTAATTCCTGGATATGAATCCCCGACGCAATTACCAGTGAAGCCTGAAAGGATGACCCCTTTAATTCAAAGCCTTTCTGAATCACTTAAACCTACAGCAATTCTCCTTCAAAAAACCATAGCAGCTGTAGGTCCCATAGAGAGGCTGGATAGATTCCTTGGAAACCCAAGCGACCGAACTAGATCTACTGATCCTGGGTTTAAAGTAGTTTCTAACTGGCATTGCCCTAGACCCACCCAACCGAATCCACCCGTTCAACCTAGTGCACCCCTCCTCCCTCAGAACCTGGGCAGTGAGCCAAAACAACTTCTCCCTCAACATTCAAGCAATGAACCAAAACAATTTCTTCCCCAGAATCCAGGCAGTGAGCCAAACCAGCTTCTCCCTTAGAATTCAGGCAAGTTAGCTGAATTAATAACATTGGTTCAAGAAAAAGCTCACCCAATCATGACATGCATCCCACCTGATACCCTAACCTCTTTAGATCAGGTTAAAATGCCTGAATCCAGCAAAGATCTCCAGCATGCTTTAGGATTGTTAGTGTTTTGGAGAAAACACATCCCAGATTTTTCCATGGTTGCCAGACCTCTTTATAACTTGCTGAGTAAAGGGGTAAAATGGGAATGGACTGCTTCTCAAGAAGAAGCATTGCAATTGTTGATTTTTGAAGCAACAGCTCATCAAGCCCTGGGCCCTATTCATCCTACAGACCCTTTCCAGGTGGAATGGGGATTTGCTTCCTCAGGGTTGTCAGTACACATATGGCAGCAGGGTCCTGAGGGTCCTACAAGGCCTGTTGGTTTTTATTCCCGTGGCTTCAAAGATGCTGAAAAAAGATACACTACCTGGGAAAAAGGATTTAAATTGGCGTCACGGACAGGATTCTGACAGACAGAAGGGGGTTTACAAGGTTCTGTGTAGTCTGTATAGGGAGGACGTTTCGCTCCAGCCGCAACTAGCCGAACCCCGAAAGGGTGGCGGCTGTCTAGAGAAGCAGGGCGACTCGAATTTCCCGCTAAACTGCACCATGCCTAGGTGAAAAGCACCCACCATACTCAATTGAGGGCTCTCGTCTTCAGGAAATTCACAATAATCTCTTAAGTGCAAAAGGGGGAGCATTGGTGTTGTTTTTAAAAGAGTGAGAGTAGGAAGTTTGTCTTACCTGGTGTTAGCGAGAGAACACTATTGTGAGAGACGGTCCGAAGATCCCTCATCTGCCTCACAATCATCAATGAGGACAGAGACTGTAAGATGCTAAAGACCCCAGAGGGGGAAAGAGGGTACAAGAGTCCTGGCCAGACTGAGGTGGGATGTCTGCCAAGTGTCTGCAGGTGTGCACGCTGGACCGGTTGCTCTGGTGCTGTTTCCTTGCCGCCCTAGGCGAGAAGGGCTGTACTGGAGCAAGAAGGAATGTCCCGTGCACCTGCCCTGCACCATTACCCCAAAACAATGGGTCTTATTCCCCCACCTCTTGGCTAGCTGCCCCCCGCTTTTGCACCTTTTGGCCAGCTGCCCCTCGCTTTCGAAAAGACTATAAAGGGACTCTCTGAGAAGACCCTTATGAGATCTCCCCACAGAAAGAAGATGGATCTATTGGCAGGACCACGAGGATTCGCCTCCCGTTGGTAGCTATTAACCCCCCCCCCTTTTTCTCTCTATACTTTGTTTCTCTATATCTCTCCCTCTCTTCTATCGCATAATCATGTTGTTGGCACTCAATAAAGTGCATTGTTTGTGATTTAAAGTTAAAATCCCCGTTTGTGTTTCTTTTGCACTCTGAGATCAGGTAAATGAACCATCACGACTCCCGCTTGTCTTAGGCGGATCGTGACACCACCTTTCCCTGCCCTGCTGGGAGCCGGGCCGCAGCCGCCCTGCCTCGGCTGCTGCTTCGATCCTCCGCTACACTGTAACCCCACACACCCCTGCCGGCTGAGACCTCCCGGAGCTCCCACTGCAGCTCCGGAGTTTGATACATCTCGTCTGCCACCCGGGATCTGTGCTCGTCTCTGCTGTTCCAGCCTGCTGTTCCCGAGGGTCTGGCCGGGCACCGGGATCAGCCGCCCAGAGGGTTTGTGAAGCTTTTCGTCCATCCCTCCCGGGACCCCGAGCCGCCCCTGTCGGCTGTGACTGTAACTGCACCGAAGGGGAAAGTGCCTGACAGCCGAGACAGGCTGGCACTGGGTTTGTGGTTCTGTTTGCTGTTACTGCCATAGTTATTGTTGTTTGTTTGCCTTGTCATACATATATATATATTAGTAAAGAACTGTTATTCCTACCCCTCATATCTTTGCCTGAAAGCCCCTTAATTTCAAAATCATAATAATTCGGAGGGAAGGGGGTTGCATTTTCCATTTCAGGGGAGGCTCCTGCCTTCCTTGATAGACACCTGTCTTTCAAACCAAGACATGGGCATAGATAGATATGGGATACAATAACATTTTGAGTTACCCAGGACATAAATGTTTTCAGATGGAAACTGTTTATAGTAGAGGAATTCATTCCCAGTTTATGAAATACAATTCATCTTATTTCTGTCTCATGAAGGATGGTATTGTTTTATCCCCTTATCACAAGAATTGTGAAAGGGTATTGGTTCTTGCTTTGTACTGAGCCTCACTGAGTCAGGTTTCCTGTGGGTGGCTTTTCAGTCATTCTGTTTCTCATTTATATTAATTATCCCTTTTGAAGTCAACTGATCATCTCAGCAGTCCCAATAACAGATAAGGCATCCCTGCCCTTAAATTTGAAAGCTCTAGCTGTACCTCTCTAAACCTTGTGTTGGTTTATCTGCATTAACAAAAATATAGGCTCTTCCTCTTAACTTAGGCATTTCAACTGCCTGGAAAGCTATTGTATTCTTCCACCATTGGTATTGGAGCTGATGATATTGAAAATTAAAATATAAAATATCTGTTTAAAGATGAAGGTAGGAGCATCTTGGTGATGCTCAGAACAAGTGGAAGTGTCAGGTTACTCAATTTTTAACTTGCAATGGTCAAGAGTATCAATCAACTTTGTGCTGTTGAAAGTAGTATGGCAGAAGTACAAGCCTGTGTAGTGCTTAGTATATAAGTATTGTTATTGATAGTACTCGATATGCTGTGATACCTAGTGCTAAAGCAAGAATTTTAAACTACATGAATTTTAGAGTATATCTTTCATTTTGGAAGTGCAATGGGAGTCCAAGCAGTTTTAGACTGTCAGAATTGTACAAGTGTGGTGGGTTGACCTAAATTGACAGACAGCCTGTTAAACCAATTATGCTTCTCTCAATTTCACATATTTAAACCACGTGGAAAGGCGGGATTTGGTGGGGTTTTTCCATTCCAGCCAGGACGGGACGGAGGGAGAGCCTCAGAGCCCAGGGCCCCGCCGGGCCGGGCAGGGCACCCCTGCTCCTCCTGCCCCCCCCCACTCCCAACGCCGCAGCACGGACCCTGGGTCGCTGGGAGGGGGAACTATGAAGCCATCCGACGCAGTTTTCTGAAGAAGCCGGCAGGAGCTTCCAGCCAACAGCCAGCACACTTCATGCCAAACTGAAGCGAATACCGTGCAGTTAGCGGCACAGGGAGAGCAGGGGGCTCTCCTCACTGTGGACTCTGAACAGTAACAGCAACTTCAGAGGCAGAGAGAGAAAGAGAAGGCTGGTCACGTGAGACGAAGCTCCAGAGCCTCTGAAGATGGCTTCAGAGGAGGACGGAGGGCGGTGCCGCGCTTCCCGTGCACAGCTTAAAATACTTCTTGCAATGCCGTGGTAAAGACTGTAATATCATAACTGTCTCTTTAATCTATTTAAAGTACATGGGGGGATGGACAGTTCATGTGTGGCTTGCAAAAGTTGAGAAAAGTGCCTATGCCAGTTTCTTTAAAAGCCGAGAGAAAAAAGGTTTTTTTAAAGACTGGGGGCGAAAAAACCTTTTGCGTTCAAGCCAAAATAACTCATCCTTAAAAAATTAATAACCCCATGTAATGGTCCATGTCTTGCAGTGTAACACAACTGTGAGTTTTCATGTCTTGCAGTGTAACAAAACTGAGTTTTCATGAAAGAGATGTGTCACACCACAGCAGTTTTTTGTCCTTGTTTTTCTTCTTAAGTCTGGTAGTAAACTTCTTTATAGTCTGTAAGTTATGTGCCTGCTTTGTTTTCTCCTAAGTTTTACCACACACAAAAGAATCCATATTTCAAACTGAAACCACTACAAGTAATAGAAAGTGTCAGCAGGCTACTAAATGGTAGCCCAACCAGCTATGCACTGGAAATTGCAACCGCACATGCAGGGTTAAAACAACATATCATAGCATGATTTTCTGAATTGAGACAAATTTGGAACAATGGTCAACAACATTGCTGTTTCTTTAAAAAAAAAAAAGAAAGGCTCCAATATACACCTTATCACATTTAATTTGCTGAAGAAGTTTAGGAGAAGAATTAGCAATTGTTCCGTTTGCCTGGTTTCTGCTTAAATTTAGCTCTCTGCAAAAACTGTCCTGGTTTGCAGTGGTAAAGTTTTGTCAAAGTAAAACTTTTAAATAAATAGCTGTTAGGCCTGTATTAAGAATCTCCAAAGCATGTTAAGTGCAATACTAGTTGATTTTTAATAAAGATCATATCTGCAAATGATCTATTACCTCTTTTACTTGGCTATACCAAGTTTCTGGATGTGCTGGAATAGAGTTAGACACCTGACTTCAGAGATCTCTCGTCACCATCCGTCCCGACCGTCCAAACCGCACAAAACATCTTACAGATTGGCGCCCAACGTGTGAATGGCCGATTCAGCTTTTCCACCTGTATGAGACTTCTCCATGGACGGTAACTAAAAGACCAGTTATAGCCACCTGACAGGTGTCGTGAGCACGGCATACTGTTGCTGAGCAGCGTAAAAGCCGGAGCTCTATAATATTGCCAAGGCACACCTCGAGCACGGGGACCCGTTACTAAGTAACGAATTCCTGGAGCTCTCGGAGGAACTTGCCTGGCGATCCTCGAGCACAGGCGGCCGCTGCTGCGCAGTGGCTACCCGGAGCTCTTTGAGGAAGTTTGCCGTGGAACCCCTCGAGCACGGAGACGCTGTTAAACAGCACCAACCGGAGCTCTATGGAAGGACTTTGCCACGGGCACTGAGCACAGGCGAGCGCTGCTAAGACCGCCCGCACTGGAGCTCTGAGTGCAAACCCACCCGTGAGGTCCCGAGCACAGAAAGCCGTTGCCAAGCGACGCCTGACACCGGAGCTCTGAAGAGGGACCCGAGCGCAGCGTCCTGAGCGCCGACTGGAGAGCCTGGCCAGCCCCCCACGACGGAGCTCTGACTAAGGACCCTGCTTCTGCGACATCGAGGTGAGCAACACACTGGTCTAAAAATGGGACAAACTCACTCTGCCCATGACAGAGATCTCTATAAGCAACTAAAGCGTCTACTAAGCTCCAGTCCAAGTCAATTACCTAAACAGGAGCTAAAAAACCTCTTAGAATGGACTTTGGTTAATTTCCCAAATGCTGACCGTTCAGCCGTCTTTACCAAAGACTTCTGGGACATAGTTGGAATCAAGCTGTTTAATAATATCTCTCGCCGGGATATAGCTGCCGCTGAGCTGGTCCCAGCTTGCAGGGCGCTGGTGGAACTGTTTGCTGTAAAGGCGCCGCCCGCAGCCGGCGCCCCGCCGGGCCCCGCTCCTTTCGCGAGTCCGCCCCTTGCCGCCGCGAGTTTGCAAGAGCCCACCCAGCAGCGTCACCGCAGCCCCGCCCCTCAGCCCCACCCCCGCCGGCCCCCCACTGCTGCCGTAATCTGGGCTCCACCCCTCGCTGCTGCCATCACGGCGGCCCCCCCCCCTCATACCCCCGCGGGGCCAGCCGTCCCCCCCTGCTATTTGCGGGTGCAACCGCCCCTCCAGCCACGCCTCTTCTGCCCGTGGCCGCCGTTACCGAGGGTCCCCCGTCAAGCCAAGCGGCAGTCCTCCCTCCAGCCCCTCAAACCTCCCTATGCGCCACCGACGCAGCACCTGTGGTGAACAAAGTCCCGTCTGCATCTGTCGCTGCTGCGTCTGAACAGCCCCCACCATCCGCGGCCGCGCTGGCGCCCTTCCCCGGTCCCGGCACAGCACCGCTTGCGCTGGGAGAGGGGGCGTCGCAGCCACCCAAACCACCCCGTGCCGGTGCAGCAGCGTCTGCACGGGTGGCTGCAGCCTCTTCCGTGCCTGCCGTCGCTCCAGCTCGGTCTCCCGGCATCGCCGCTCCGGCAACGCCGCCGCTGCCCGCCGAGCCAGCAGCCACTCCAAACGAGCCTGCGAGCTCCCAGGGGCTGCACGCCGTGGTCCAGCCATCTACTAGCCCACCGCTCGCCATGGACCCCCCGCAGCAGACTCCCGCCGCCTTCACGCCGCTACTCCTGCCTCCCGCCACCCCGATTTCATCTCCCGCTGACGAGAACGCCCCGCCGCCGCCGCTCGCCGCCGTGGCTCCGGGCCATGCCGTGCCATCTCCACCACGTCCCGCGCTCCCCAACCCGCCCGCGTCCCAGCCAGCCGCCATGATGACCCAAGCCACGCATGCGCAGTTGCTACAACCCCCAATCCAGCACCATCACCCCGCGCTGACTCATCCAAGCACAGCGGTGCCTCTGGTACCCTCAGCAGAGCAGCCGCCAGCAGCTCCTGCACGGCCACAGCCCCCCGCGGTCCTTCCAGTGCCTCCGCCGCCGCATCCCGCAGCCGACCCGAGCAGCACCGGGGCACCGCCGCACCTCTTCGAATATGCAGCCGCGTTTTCACAGCCACAGCCAGGCACACAAACCGTGCAACGAGGAGGGGGAGCGTGGAATATAACAGCTGCTTTAACAAATACAGGACAGACAGAGAACTATTTTGCCCCTGCAAATGCCAACCCTTTGATCCCAATACAAAAAAATTCAGAAAAAGAACTGTCTGTTCCCAAGCAGCTCCACAGCCCCCCCAGTGTTCGGGACAGATTTATCAAGCCAAAATAAGACACTAAACCTTGAAAATTCGCCAGCATTAATCCCAAAAGTAGAAGACTCCCAAAAATGTTTTCATAATTTTCAATTAACAGACTGGCATGAAGTCAGACGCCAGATTTGCAAAGAGGAAAGTCTAAATCCTTTAGCTATGCCTGTGCTATTTAGCCAGCAAGCCGGTTGTCCTAAAACATGCGTAGCTATCCCAACTCATGAGATAAAAGAGTTGCGAAAAGCAATAAAAAACAGTAGTATCTACTCCCTCACGAGTCAAAGAATAATAAAAAGAACACATCAAACTCTAAAACGCATTTTAGATCAACAGAAAGGGGGAGAAGCCCAGGCTACACCTCAAAGGAGGTTGAATAAAGCTTTGTATGTTTACAGTTTTTTGAATAGCTCTGCAGAAGAGCCTGATCCCCCCCATTTACAGACATTTCTTAAACAACAAAAAAGCAAAACTGAAAGAGAACCCCCCAGTTTTGATTAAAAATTTAGAATCACGACAAATAAAAGGACCATACAATCTTGTAACCTGGGGGAAGGGGTTTGCATGTGTTTCCACAGGTGGAGGGCTCAAGTGGGTTCCAGCGAAAAACGTGAAGCCGTACCACGCATCGAAGCCTGCTGACGCCCCCATTTCAGCCAGTGACCCTGCAAGTGAAAGCCAGGAAGCAAGCACCCAGACCTGAACTGCGCAGAACCATCAGGAGAAAGGGATCTGCCAGAAAACAGCTTAAGAAAAGAATGGAGTTTCATCATTTGCGCGAGTGCATGCTGCTTTTATTCCTTTGTTTTAGTTTTTGTAGTGAAGCTTTACCTATAAGTCAACCAAAGACGAATGTCTGGGTTGCTTTGGCCAAGTCTGCAGGCTCCGATACCATCTGTCTATCCGACACAAGCCCTGACAAACCTTTTTCAACCTGTTTAGTTGGAGTACCTTTGCCAGAAGGTTTTGATAATGTTACTCTTGATAAATATTGGCCATATGATGATCATCATGTATCTCCAACCCCCAGCCGGAGACACCAAAGTTATATTGATAATTCTAAAGTTGATAAATCTGACCTTCAAGAGCTAGAAATCCTAGGCTCACTAACCATGGATACCTGCTACTTCTTTCATTTCCTAGGAGAAAACGGCCCTCATTTAAATGTTACCCCATATCACCCAGCTTATAGCAATAGGGCTTCTTGGTGTAATCAAACTAAGCTTCTTATATATGATGAACCTCATGCAGATCGTTTTAACAAACTTCCTATTCGATTTCCTAAAGGAATTTGGCTCATCTGTGGAGACAGGGCCTGGCAAGGTATACCTTCTAAAATAGATGGTGGCCCTTGTGCCCTGGGACAACTTAGAATAATTGCTCCCAGTGTCAAAGAGGTAGTCAAAAAGAAAAGCAGAAGGATTAGATCCTCTTGGGGACATCAATATGAGAGCAACTGTGATAGTGATTTTCACCCTTGGAACTCTGGAAAATCAATTGTTGCAAGCATTTTTCTACCTCAGTTGAGTTCTTCGGTTGCATTGAAACAGTTAAACAAGTTGGGGTGTTGGCTCAGCAAGGAGGTAAACGCCACCTCTACTATGATCAGTGATTTGCTGACAGATGAAGAGGCTGTCAGACATGCCACTTTACAAAATAGAGCTGCCCTTGATTTCCTTTTATTAGCGCATGGGCATGGCTGTGAAGATTTTGAAGGATTATGTTGTGTGAACTTATCTGATCATTCTGTTTCCATTCATAAACAACTACAAAACCTAAGGGATTTAGCTAATCAAATTACAACAGATGACCCATCTTGGCTGGACAGTTTGTTTGATGGTTGGAGCTTTGCACCTTGGCTAAAGGAACTCTGTAAAATAGGCTTGATTATTCTAATAGTAGTAATTATAGTTTTAGTAGCAATACCCTGTATACTTCAGTGTGTGCAAAAGATAACGAGTAAGACTGTGTCCAATATCTTAGTTGTTCATCAGAACGGGGGAGATGTTGGGGAAGATGAAACAGGAAAGCCATATTGCCTAGCAAAAGATGCTGAGAATATGGAAACTATGAACCAGATAGAAATGAAAGCATACTTTGAGATACCAGGCCTTGGTTACTGAACAACTGGAAAACAATGGTATGGCCACTGAAGGTAATCCCCTCTTGATTGAAAAATACCCTCTGCTTGAAAACAGGTCCAAGGGTCAGAGCAGACCCTGCTAGCTTGGCAGAAGGGGTCCAAAGAGTAGTTTTTAGGGTTTAAAATGTAACGCAGTATGGTAATGCAATGATTCTTATAGGCTGTATGTAAATGCTATAGGATTTGTGGCTTGTACTAGATTGGTTAATGAAAATTAGAATATTCAGCACAAAAGATGATTTATTGTATTGTAAACGAGAACCGTTCACTTCTACTGCTTCTACTGCTTCTTCTTCTACTGCCTCTCTTGCTCTCTTTTGTTTTTCTGGCCTGCTTCTAGCTGCAGCTGGCAGCTCCAAGCAGGCCCCCTGTACCCACGCCCTTCGCAATAAACCTCATGCTCTAACACCTGACTTCAGAGATCTCTCGTCGCCATCCGTCCCGACCGTCCAAACAGAGGCAAACATCCTACAGGAAGGGGTGACTTAATACCTTATTTTGCTTTGCTTGTGTGCATGGCTTTTGCTTTCCCTATTAAACTGTCTTATCTCAACCCACAAGTTTTCTGCATTTTACCCTTCCAATTCTCTCCTTGATTGAGGGAGTGAGTGGCTGTGTTGTGCTTAGTTGCTGGCTGGGGTTAAAGCATGACAGAATATTCAAATATTTTCATATTTTAGTCTCTGGATCTAAATAGAACCAAGATTCTGTCAAATATTGTGTGTGCACAACAACTATTTGCCAAATCCTGCAATTCTTAGTGATTTAGACAAGAGACATATATGAGGGGGAGGGAGAGCCATTTCTGGGAAAAGGGAAAACAACTTGACCTAAGGAATGCAGAATGTGATAAAAGGTAACTAAAACAATGAGATAAAGAGAAGAAATTGGTTACATGTCAGCTCAAAGCAGGTTTGGATGGTTGGGGTCTAGAAGCATTTCAAAATTGTGTCTTCTGGCTGAACTTAGCTTATTTTAGTGGGAAAATGACACCTCTGAAACTGAGGCTACCCACATCTGAGTCAAGACCCCTACACACTGAACATGCGCAGTGAATTTACAATGCACTGTACCTTTTAAATTGAGGTGAGAGCAGCTTAGCCAAGTAGTGATGTAGATTCATTATGCAGAACTGTAAATAATCTAGCTGTATAAATATGTTGTATTTTTGGTCTTTGGTCTGCTAGCTTTGTGGATTTACCACCCACCACCCCTTTCTCCTCAGAACTGTAAATAAATGTGTGAATCAGCTGCTTGCACACCACGTGAAAGAACCCATTTTTGGGACAACATTAGTAGGGGAGAAATTGAGTGGCAACTGAACAAAATCTTCAGGCTTTACCCATCAACCCAGCCTTACTTAGCACCAACTGTTCCCTCTAACTTTATTATTTGATACTGAGGGAGAGACACCCCTTCCTCAACCAGAAACCCCTGCTTTTACATTTTCTATTTGTTCTCCTTTTCCATGGGGGGAAAGGAAAATTTCTTGTAGGATTGCCTGGATTCTGGCCCATAGTTTTCTGTTTTAGACTGTTTCACATCACAATTTTAAGAGCATTTTAGGTTACAAAAAATTTATTTTATGATCCTCACCTCTGTTCCACAATTTTAATGGTGGCCAGCACTCTGGCAGAGCAAGGTTTTTGGAAGCTATTGTCTACTGTATGCTGCCACAGTGATTCAGATTTTAGAGAGGCTGAATTCTGTTCCCATTCTGCTCTTTGATCTTGAGGAAAACCACAATGGCTCACATTGTCCATTTGAGAGATCTGGAAAACTGTGAGCAACATCAAAGGTCCCATGTACAAGCTACAAACAAATACTATCTTATATTATACTAAATAATTGTGTCTTTATATGGGAAATGCCTTCTCATCACCTTACCAAAAAATCACCTGTAGCTTATGGCTATAGACTGAACGCTCTAGAGTAGCAGGTAGACAATTCTGCCCTTGCACAAGGGGAAATACAAAACTGCTACTAATGATGGGAAAGAAAAAAGGATGCTCCCTGGATAACTGAGTTATGAATGCCAGCCTATTCAGCATCAGAAGTCACCCAGCTAAAGACCATCTTTTGCAAAAATACTCAAGGCCTTTGCAATTAACTGGCTGTATGGAAAGGACTGACTATAGAAGAATTTCTTTCAACCAGATCTATACAAGCCCCTCATGAATACATTCAGTAAAAGCAAAGAGAAAGCATTTAGCCCAGTCTATATGCATGTTTGGTAATAGAGACAAATATACCATATAGGCATGCCATGACCTTGCAGGAATGGGGATGTCAAGAGAAAGGCAAAATTGTGTTATAAGGCATCAGTACATGGATGTTCCAGAATTTGTTCCTGACAAATGTCTACTGGTGCTGAACATGCTCCTTTTTAGAGCACAGCCTACCATTAATCTCATTTCAGACTTCCCACTAATTGTCAACCCTGTAATTTCCTGGTGTTAGCAGAATATAGACCATTGTCTTAGTTTAAGACAATTATACAGGGTGGAGACTCCAAAATGAGCTACCTCCCCTTGGTTTTAACCACTCCCCTTTCACCAACAAGGAGAGATGAATGCAAGAAGATAGAAGTGAAAAAATGACAGTTTACTAAAAAACAAAACAGCAATAGCCAAGATAACAGTAATAAGCACTAGATTCAAAGGTGCTGAACCCCGTGAACTCCCCAAGAACAAATAAAACAAGATGGCAGAGAAGCCCCTCCCCCAAGATGGTGGCCGCTTTATCAGGCCCTGTGGACCAGAAGATAAAGACAATATGGCAGAGAATCCCCTCTTGACTCAACCTACCCCCAGAACAAAAAAATGGGAAGGTAGGAGCTTACAAAGCAGTTCTGGTGGCAGGTGGGGGGTGCTGGCATTGTCTGGGGCAGCTCTGGCCTTGCAGTGTCAGTTTCCCTGCTTCCCTTCGGTGACCGCAGTGGTGCATGTGTGTCTGAGGTCAGTTCTGCCGCCTGCTGCCTCCTCCTGCCACCTCGGTGTCAGTGCTGCTGTCTTGGGTCACTGCTGCATTGCAGGGGGGAGAAGAAATGGTCCCGCTGAGCACTGAAGAATGGTGGCCCTGGCCCTGGCCAGTCCCGGCTTGGCACTGCAGCTGCGGAAAGGTATTGCAAAATTTGCTCTGAAACAGTTTTGGATTGTGAAATGCAGTTTTTTGGAGACCTGCGCCAGGCAACCCACTCCAGAACCTGGAGAGAAACAAAAGAGGGGTCTGCCTGTCTGTTCCCTGTCTTTTAAAGGGACCCAGCATGCCTCCCCTCCATGAACCCAGGGTAAGACACAAGTTCCATTTCCCAGGTTCTGGATCTTAAAGAGACAGGACAGTAATAATTTTGGGCAAGTTGGCATGGAGAAGATATGGAATACACAATGATTTTTGGATCACCTAGGACAACCATCTATTAATGACTTACATTCCTTCTTGTAATCTAAACCAGCAAAATCTACCCTGATAGCATACAAAAGCACCCTGACTGTAAAAGAAAATAATTTTAAGAGAGAAGGGAGAAAGTAGAAAATCCTAAGTCATCCAAATACAGTGAAGGACAATGATTTTTTTCTTCAGCCTGGCCAACTGGTAACCTGAAAAACCTCAGGACAATATATCTGCCCAAATTATTAATTACTTTAAAAAACAAAATAAAAAAGCAAAACAAGATCACACTTCAAAAAGCAGCACAAGACAGTGAATAGATGTATCAAAGCCTTTAAGATACATCCCAGCCCAACATTGCTCATTTGACCTTGTGTCCCAGCCGGCAACTAAGTGCCACACAGCTAATCACTCACTCCCCCCCTCCTCCCCTTGGTGAGGAAGAGAATTGGAAAGAAAAAGTAAACCTCATGGGTTGAGATAAGAACAGTTTAATAATTGAATAAAATAATAACAAAATAAAATACTACTACTACTAATGATAGCAATTGTAATGAAAATGAGAGAGGAATAAAACCCAAGAGAAACAAGTGATGCACAATACAGTTGCTTACCACCTGCTGACTGATGCCCAGCCCATCCCTCAGCAGCCATCAGTCACTCCCGGCCAGCTCCCCCAGTTTATATACTGGGCATGACATTCTATGGTGCAGAATATCCCTTTGGCCAGTTCAGGTCAGCTGTCCTGGCCATGCTCCCTCTCAGCTTCTTGTGCAGTTCCTCCTTGGCAGAGCCCGAGACACCGAAAATCCCTTGACTCAGGGTAAGCACTGCTCAGCAACAACCAAAACATCAGTGTGTTATCAGCATTATTCTGTACTGAATCCAAACCACAGCATTGTGCCAGCTACTGAGAAGAAATGAACTGTCTCAGCTGAAACCAGGACACCTTGTTAAACGGAGAGAGACTTGTTACAAGGGCATATAGTGACAGGACAAGGGGGAATAGCTTTAAACCAAAAGAGAGTAGGTTTAGATTAAGAAATTCTTCCCTGTGAGGGTGGTGAGGCCCTGGCACAGGTTGCCCAGAGAAGCTGTGGCTGCCTCATCCCTGGAAGTGTTCAGGGTCAGGTTGGATGGGGCTTGGAGCAATCTGGTCTAGTAGAAGGTGTCCCCTGCCTGTCCTGATTCCAGCCAGGACAGGGTTAATTGTTTCTAGGAGCCAGGAGGGAGCATGGCTAGGATATGGAGGTTATTCTATACCACCTCATGTCATTGCCAGGGGCAGAGGGAAGGGAGTCTCTTTTCTGGAAAGACGGGCTCTCTTTAGGTTGAGGGCACGTGGCTGCAGTCAGGTTGTGAGCTCTGCATGAGCTCTGTTGTGAGCATTTTTTTTTGCATGTTAATCACTCTTTTGTACATTTCTGTTATTAATATTGTTGCTGTTACTGTTCATTTTCTTATCTCATTGCTGTTTCCAGTAAATTGTTCTTATCTCAGCCTGTGATCTTGCCTTATGTGCCTCCAATTGGAGGGGGGAGGGGGAGCCATGTATGGGTTTAGTGGGAGTACTAAACTGGAGAATACCATTCCTAAACCGAGACACTGGCCATGGCAGGGGGGTTGGAACAAGATGATCTTTAATGTCCTTTCCAACCCAAACCATTCTATGATTCTATGAAATATTTCCAGGTACTGAAGTTCTGGTCCTATCCTAAGAAGTGCTAAATACCTTCAGACTTCAGCTGCAGGCACAGTTTAAAGCCTGCGTCACAGATCCTAGGAAATTTACAGAATCACAGAATCATTAAGCTTGGAAAAGACCTCTAAGATCATCAAGTCCAACCTCTGACCAATCACCACCTTGTCAACTAAACCATAGCCCTGAGTGCCACGTCATCATTTCCTGAACACCTCCAGTGATGATGACTCCACCAGCTCCCTGGGCAGACTGTTCCAATGTTTAACAACCCTTTCTGTGAAGAAATTTCTCCTTATGTATCTTGGGAATAGTTCGTATCCCATAGTGGTTTTGTTTTTGTTTTGTGTCCGGAATTGTCACTGCCCCCCCCCCCCCCGGCTCGGAAATATTGCGATGGGTGAAGGGCGGCCTGGGATACTTCGAGGGTTGGGGGCCAGGGGCTGCTCTTCCTTCTGGTGGGGATGATCGACATGGTGGCCACACAGCACGATGCGTGAATCTGACCTGAGATCCTGTTGCCCTATGGTATTTGGTTTTTTTTCCCTCTGGGTTTCCTTTTTCTTTCAGCACTGTGACCAGGGCCTGCCGGCTTGCTTCTCTGCTCCTCTGCTGTTTGGGAGCCCAGAGCCGGTGCGCGTGGTGCCGGGAGCCAGGAGCACCCTGTCAGGCCGTTCCCTCTGCACAGCAGCCTGACCTCAAGATCAGTCATTGCCGGTGAGCTATGCAAAGGAGCAATCCCCTGCCCATCCTCCGTTGTTTTCTACCGCTGCTTTGGGGGGTTTTGCTACACTTTAACTCGGCACCCTGTGTCTGCTTGGACCCCCGCTGCTTCTGCCACCACTTCAAGGTTATTGCTAGACTTCAATTTGCCACCCCCAGGGTCTGCTCGCCTCTGTTGTTCCAGCCTGCTGCTCCAAGGCTACTGCTACTGTCCAGCCCACCACCCAGAGTAGCACTGAGACGGGCTGCTCCCTATGAGTTTTGCAAGGGGAGCCACCATTGCCCGAGCCACCATTGCCAGTGGAGAGGCAGCTGAGCTCGTGCCACAGCACCCCCTGCAGCTGCAGGGGAATCATTGCACCTGCCCTGCCTGGCTGGGAGCCAACAGCGCCCTCTGCCTGCCATGGTCATAACTACACCAAAGGGGAGGTTGCTTGATGGCCAAGAGAAGGCTGTTATTTGGTTTCTGGTTTTGTTTGTTGTTGATGCTATTGTTGTTGATTTGCCTTGTTTTATATATATATTCTAGTAAAGAACTGTTATTCCTTTTCCCATGTCTTTGCCTGAAAGCCCCGTAATTTCAAAGTTATAATAATTTGGAGAGAAGGGTGTCATAGTTTCCATTCTTGGAAGGTTCCCGCCTTCCTTGGCAGACACCTGTCTTTAAACCAAGACATTATGTCCAACCAGAACCTCCCCCAGCAGAGCTTGAGGCCATTTCCTCTTGTCCTGTCACTGGTTGCCTGGGAGAAGAGGCCGACCCCTGCCTGGCTACAACCTCCTGTCAGGGAGTTGTAGAGAGTGAGAAAGTTCCCCCTAGAGCCTCCTTTTCTCCAGGCTGAGCCCCCCCCCCCACTCCTTGAGCTGCTCCTCATAGGACTTACCATGTAGATCCTTCCCCAGCTCTGTTGCCCTTCTCTGGACACACTCCAGCACCTCAATGTCCTTTTTAAAGTGAGGGGCCCAGAACTGGACACAGCATTCAAGGTGTGGCATCACCAGTGCCCAGTACAAGGGGACAAAGCTATTGCTGGTCCTGCTGGCCACACTATTTCTGATCCAAGCCAGGGTGCCACTGGCCTTCTTGCCCACCTGGGCATACACTGGCTCATGTTCAGCTACTGTTGACCAGCAACCCCAGGTCCTTTTCTGCTGGGCAGCTTTCCAGCCACTCTGCCCCAGCCTGGAGTGCTGCAGGGGGTTGTTGTGACCCAAGTGCAGGACCCGGCACTTGGCCTTGTTGAACCTCATACCGTTGTTCTTGGCTCATCACTCCAGCCTTTCCAGATCCCTCTGTAGAGCCTTCCTGCCATCCAGCAGATCAACACTCCCACCCAACTTGGTGCCCTATGCAAACTTGCTGAGAGTGCACTTGATCCCCTTGTCTAGGTCATCAATGAAGATATTAAACAGGACTGGCCCCAATACTAAGGCCTGGGGAACCCCACTAAGGACCAGCCACCAACTGGATGTGACATCATTCCCCACCACTCTCTGTGCCCAGCCATCCAGACAGTATTTTACCCAGCAAAGAGTGCACCTGTCCAAGCCATGGGCTGCCAGCTTTTCCAGGAGAATGCCACGGGAGATGGTGTCAAAGGCCGAAAGAACAAAAGGCTTTAGAATGAAAGGAAAAAGGATAAAACAACAACAACAAAAAAAGAGATCACTGGATATACAGACATTGGTTCCTAAAATCCCATCTTGGCAGGTAAATAAAAGTGAACTGGTTTTAAAGAGCTTTGAATGGACCATATGGAAATGTAGAAGCAGCCAGAACAGGGCTCCAAGCTCTGTGCTTTGCAAATTGGTCTGTTTTATTAATCCTATCTTTCAGAGAGGAAAAAAAAATTCAGCTTTGTGTACATAAAACTGTTTCAGCTCATATTCCAATGAATGGGAAAGAAGTCACACTGGATGGTCTCCCATCGCTCACGTTCTCAGAATAACAGGTTTTTTAGTGAGGATGCCACTGTATATTGTAACACATTCACTAAATACAGTTGCCTTTTCAGTCCCTCTGCTATCTAGCTTGAGGAGTGCAGGATTTTTGTGGGTGTTACCTTAGGGTAGGGAATTAGCTGGATTTGTTTGACTTCCCTTCAAGAACAACTTGTCTCCTTTGTACATTATATGCACTGTGAGCCAGCTGTGAAAATGAACCAAATTTAAAGTAATGAGGCTTTTTAAAGGCATTAGTATGAAAATATTGATCTTTCTTTTTTACTATAGCTTTGAAAGTTCAGTTATTGCATGAAAATACCAACAACTTAGTATATCTCTATGTTTAGAAGTCCTACCTTTTATAAAATATGAAAGCCCAGCAGAACGCTCCACAAGACCTGTACCACAGATCAAACATGGCACAAAAGGTCTCCTGTGCCACCACACAGCTTCCTATGAATAGTTAAAAAAATATTCAAACCACACAATATAGCATAGTTAGACTAAACTCAGATCTGTATATTCCTAACTCAGGTAGGAGGAAATATAAGCAGTGTTCAGCATCGACTGTGGAGAGAAACAACTTGCTCTGCTTGGGTCCACATGCCACATATTTCAGTACATCCCAGAATTACTGTTAGTTAGCATAGCATTCAGTTTGCCAATTATTGTTCAATGAAAACCAGACATGATCAACATAATTTTTAACCTTATAAATATCCTTGCCTAAGACACCACATTGTTTTCCCACACATGAAAGATTAATGTACACAGCAGCCCTGGGTAAAGCTGTATAAATCAACACTGTACACACTGTTGTGGGTTAGGTTTGCTCAGTGAATTTTTTCCCATTTTGTCATCAGAAAAGACGCTGGGGGAAGGAGAGGGGGACACCCCGGGGATAAATGGTAGGTGATTGAGTGAACAAAAGGAGTAGCTGATTACTCTGACATACCACTGAAATGGTTTGGGGAGGGGAGGGGAACAGGGGTTGTGCAGTTCTTAGCTGTATGTGGGCAGTCTTTTCCCTGATGGGAGCTGTGATAAATAGATGCTATAATATTGGCTTTCTGCAAATGTTAAAATAAGTGATGTTAAAAGTAGCCTTTTAAACAGTAGTTTTGTCACAAGTAGATGCTATATGTAAAATAGCTTTATTACAAAACAGATGCTATATAAGGTAGTTTTGTTGTGAAGATGTGGTTTTTTAATACTTTTTCATTCAACCAAAAACTTAGAAATAGCTATGCTTATGAACTATTCGGGCTCCTGCTACTACCTATCAGCAACAGATAAGATATCCCCACAGCGATCTGCTCATTCCGGGAACTACCAAGCCGGGCGAACCGAGCTGGGAGAACTGCATTCCATTTTGAACTTTTCCTGAAAAAGGTTTGAATATGCGACGCCAGAAGGCTTATCCCCACAGCGATCTGCTGATTCCGGGAACTACCGACAAAACGGGAAAACTGCATTCCATTTTGAACTGTTCCTGGAAAGGGTTTTAAATATGTATAATTGTTTATGAATATGTATAATTGTTTATGAATATGGAATACTCCAGGTGTATGTAAAGGGTGTTTCCAAGATACCAGGTGTGCTCTTGGCAGAGTGCCAAAAGCACCCAGCGCTGTGACTTTTTGCTTTATTATCTTTGTCCCTTATTGTCCTTTATTAAACTTTTCAATCCTAACAGGAGAGTGAACCTCGTTTTTCACAGGAGCAGAGACGGTTGTGCGGTTTTCGTGTTGGACTTCTGCACAGCAGTTCAACACTGCTGAGAAGTTTCTCCCTGCTGCCTGCTTGAAAGCCTGCTGCTTACGAGAGAGAGAGAGAGAGAGTGGCCCAGCTGCCCCATTGACTGAGACTTCGGCGGCTGCCAGCGTCGGGAGACCAGCATAGTCTGCGTGCGTGCCCAGGGGATCGCCTCTCCCTCGCCCCCCTCGTCTGAGCCGCCATTATCCCTGGGGAGGTTCCGAGCTCGCATCGGAGCACCCCCTGCCGGCCGCGAGAGAGCCACTGCAGCCTTCTGCTTCGCCGGAGCTACCAGCGCCCCCTGCCGGCCGTGGTCATAACTATACCAAAGGGGAAACTACTTAGTGGGTGGAAAACTTATTGTTTTGTTGTTTGCTCTGTTCTGTTATATATACATATTCTATTAAAGAACTGTTGCTCCTTTTTCTACATTTTTGCTTGGAAGCCCTGTAATTTTTGAAGATATAATAATTTGGAGGAAGGGGGTCTTCTTTCCATTCCAGGAAGGTTCCTGCCTTCCTTAGTAGACATTTGTCTTTAAACCAAGACGCACACTTTTAGAAACATGAAAGTATAACCATGTGTTGTACCAGATGGAATTTAGGATGGTGAATTTGGAGACAGGCCCTGCAAAACAGGCTATGCATAAGATCTATTTACCTTTTCAGTTAAATTAAAGCCTATTTGTTTAATACAAGATGTATGCCACAATATTTTAATACAATAACTATAACATTCATTGTAGTGAATTAAAGCACTCATTTCATCCATCATCCAGTTAGCACATTTTAGATTTTAACAAGGCACAAAGGTACCAACATATAAGTGACTATTTATGGGTCACACTGTAAGGGCAAATCTCCTGACAGTCTGACACAGAACCTAGAGGGCAGTCACCTTCACCTCTTCCAGGAACTTCCCACAGCTGCCATACACATATGGACACAGGGTAACTCCAGTCACTTGTGACACGCTGTGTCAGCGCATCAACTAGAGTCAAGTCAAAGCAGTCTGCTCTCCTCTATGCAGATCTTAGACTACACATGCAAGGTGGGGCAAGGACTCAGGAATGGTGTGGATGAGACCCCACCAGTACAGGCAGATCAGTGGGGCTCCACAGGTGCATGTGACTGTATGGGTGTTGAGATTCAGTTTCTATGATTCTAGGACAAAGTGAAAGAGAAGGCTAACAACAACAAAAAAAAAAGATCACAGACTATTATTTTTCCTGCTGCACATTACTTGATGAAAGAGAATATAAACACCTTCAACAGCTTCCATGCAAAATCTCACTTGATGGCCACAGCATCAAGAGGGGAAGCAGAAAGACATAAAAAATAGTTGTACTGACTCTCACCATGACAAAAGGCCTATGCTACATGCTACTACCAAACCAAGAAAATAAGAAATTCTGGTGTAAAAAAGAAAAAAAACCAAACACCACCCACCCAGGACCACGACTCTAGCCCACATCTTCCACAAATGCAACTAAGAGGAGAAGACAATGCACTTTACAACCTGTTTAGAAGTTTAACAAGCCTGAGCCCTGCATGTCTGAAGCGGAGTATGGAGGGCTAGCTGGATGCAGAGCCATCAGCTTCCTGTGTTACTAACATGAGAGCAAGGACATTACTCAATGTTCACGCCAAAAAGTCCAAGCAGTAAAACCTAATTCAGTCGAAGTTGCTATGCTCTGATTTGGCATTGCTGTAACAGGTACAAACACATACAAAAGATCTTTGTGTAAGTGGACAAAAGAGAGAAAAAGCCAAGAGAGTTATCATTACCTAAACAAAATTTCATACTAATGCTTCCCTTACAGCTGGACTCAAAAATTCAGGACAACAGTGCCTGCTTCAGTACAACCCAACATATAACTGCTTATAAATGAAGCCACTGATGCCTTAAAGAACCTAGAAATAAAACAACAGACTTTTGAGATATTAGTATAGTGTTACGAATGGAGAGGGGAGTTTTAAACAAGTTTCTGCCTTTGCCCAGGCCTTTGGCAGTAGACAGTAACTTTACTGAGGTGGCCAGCACCCCAAAACCCACTCTCGTTGCGAGTTCTTAATAATGACCGATCAGGCCTATTACAACATGAATTATTTATTGAATAGACCAAAGAAAAACAGACATAAGACTTTAACTAGACTTCTTACTACACAGGATAAACAAAGTGTGCCAGTTTGGCCAAAATCTAGCAATATATCCTCTGAGAGAAAAACAGGTTACAACCACCCTTCCCCCACCAGGTTTGGGAAAAAAGGAAATTTTCCTCAAAGGAAAGTGAAAGAGATAAAAAATATTTATTTAACAAACACACAGGAAAAGGATAATAATGCTAAATAATAAAACTCTCGCTGTGGAGAGAAACCTGGGAAGATTTCAGAGTCCTTCTGTAGGTGTGGTCTCTCTCTTCCTTGGAGCTAGGTCAGCGAGGGCCCACCCCCCAGGCCTCGGGGAGGAAATTCTCCCGATGTGTTCTGATGTTGTTGAAACAGTCCAGAAGAGAAGAAGGGAAAAACCAAAGTCCCAGAAAACAAAGTTCAGCTTTCCGTCTCACGCCGGGAAGAGAAGAAAAAAACCGAAACAGCTGGCTGAATAAAGCAAGCAGGGTGCTCCCTCCGTGCTCCCGCAGCCAGAGAGTGCAGAGGAGTGTAATCTCTGTGTCCTTGAGAAACTGCTTTGAAAAGTTCGTTGTTTTTTTTTTTTTCTCAAGCTCAGTTTAAAGGCACAGAAAAGGCACAAAATTAATTTTTTGGGCATGGAGTTTGATAGGGGATATACATCATAGAGTCACCCCAAGACATTCCACCCCTTATCCCATATCGTCGACTCAATGCCCAAATTAATATATTCTAACTTTACACACACACATTAATACATATATACAGCTATGTACAAACAGTGACACTCAACAAGCAGTGGTATACAGGTATTTCACATTACAGATGGTTTTCACTCAACAATCAGATCTCCTTGTGGTACACAACATGTTGTTCCATTTCTCTGCATTACCCACCATGTGCAACCAGGTCCCTGAGCTAAGACAACCCCACGGATGGTTTGTCTGTACTCGAGGCAGAATTAACCCAAACAGTCTTTCCTAACAGTCCCCTGGCATGCACTACTGGAACCTTATCTCCATCTACTGTATGCAGGGATTCAGATTGGGCTGGACCAGCTCTATTGGTGGAACCTCGGGTGTTAACTAACAAGGTGGCTTTTGCTAGATGCTGTTCCCAATTTTGAAAGTTCCCCCACCCAGTGCCCTCAAGGTGGTTTTCAACAATCCATTGCACCGTACCACTTTCCCAGCTGCTGGTGCATGGTAAAGGGTATGGTACACCCACTCAGTGCCATGTTCCCAGCCCAGGTGTTGATAAGGCTATTCTTGAAATTAGTCCCATTGTCAGATTCAATTCTCTTGGGGGTACCATGTCTCCAAAGGACTTGTTTTTCAAGGCCCAAGATGGTGTTACGGGCCGTAGCATGAGGCACAGGGTAGGTCTCCAGCCATCCAGTCGTGGCTTCTACCATTGTGAGCACATAACGCTTGCCTTGGCATGTTTGAGGCAGTGTGATGTAATCAATCTGCCAGGCCTCCTCATACTTGTATTTGAACTATCGCCCACCATACCATAGGGGTTTCACTTGCTTGGCCTGCTTGATGGCAGCGCACATCTCAATCATGGATAACTTGAGAGATACTGTCCCTGGTTAGATCCACCCCTCGGTCTCATGCCCACTTATAGGTGGCATCTCTGCCTTGATGACCTGAGGCATCATGGGCCCATCGAGCTAGGAACAACTCTCCCTTGTGTTTCCAATCTAAGTCTATCTGTGACACCTCTATCTTTGCAGCCTGATCTACCTATTAGTTGTTTCGGTGTTCCTCATTAGCCCTACTCTTGGGGACATGAGCATCTACATGGCGGACTTTTACAAGTAGCTTTTTTACTCTGGCAGCAATGTCTTTCCACTCTTCAGCAGCTTAGATGAATTTTCCCCTACGCTGCCAATTAGCCTTTTCCCACTTTTCCAGCCATCCCCACAGAGCATTGGCTACCATCCATGAATCAGTGTAGAGGTAGAGCTTTGGCCACTTCTCTCTTTCAGCAATGTCTAGGGCCAGCTGAACGGCTTTGAGTTCGGCGAGTTGGCTCGATCCACCTTCTTCAATAGCTTCTGCAACCCGTCGTGTGGGACTCCATGCGGCTTCTTTCCACTTTCGTTTCATCCTTACAATGCGACAAGAACCATTGGTGAAAAGAGCGTAGCATGTGTCTTCTGCTGGCAGTTGGTTGTACGGTGGGGCTTCTTCAGCACATGTGACTTGTTCTTGTTCTTCTTCGTCACTGAGACCAAAGTTTTCACCTTCAGGCTAATTTGTGATTATTTCCAAAATCCCAGGGTGATTCAGTTTTCCGATACGGGCGCACTGTGTGATGAGAGCAATCCATTTGCTCCATGAGGCATTGGTGGCATGGTGGGTAGAGGGAACCTTTGCTTTGAACATCCACCCCAGCACCGGTAGTTGGGGTGCCAGAAGGAGCTGTGCTTCAGTGCCGATTACCTCTGAGGCAGCTTGGATTCCTTCATAGGCTGCCAAGATTTCCTTCTCTGTTGGGGTGTAGTTGGCTTCAGATCCTCTGTAGCTTCGACTCCAGAATCCTAGTGGTCGGCCTCAAGTCTCACCAGGCACCTTCTGCCAAAGGCTCCAGGACAGACCATGGCTCCCGGCTACAGAGTAGAGCACGTTCTTCACTTCTGGTCCTGTCCTGACTGGGCCAAGGGCTACTGCATGAGCAATCTCCTGCTTGATCTGGGCGAAGGCTTGTTGCTGTTCAGGGCCCCAATGGAAATTGTTCTTCTTGTGGGTAACCAGGTAGAGAGGACTCACAATCTGGCTGTATTCAGGAATATGCGTTCTCCAAAAGCCTATGACACCTAGGAAAGCTTGTGTTTCCTTCTTGTTGGTTGGTGGAGACATTGCTGTTATCTTATTGACGACCTCAGTGGAAATCTGATGCCGTTCATCTTGCCATTTTACTTCCAGGAACTGGATCTCTCGAGCAGGTCCCTTGACTTTGCTCCTTTTGATGGCAAAACCAGCTTCTAGGAGAATCTGGATGATTTTCTCTCCTTTCTCGAACACTTGTGCTGCAGTGTTACCCCACACAATGATGTCATCAATGTACTGCAGATGTTCTGGAGCCTCACCTTTTCCAGTGCAGTCTGGATTAGTCCATGGCAAATCATGGGACTGTGCTTCCACCCCTGGGGCAGTCGGTTCCAGGTGTATTGCACACCCCTCCAGGTGAAGGCAAACTGCGGCCTGCACTCTGGTGCCAAAGGAATGGAAAAAATGCATTAGCAATGTCAATAGTGGCATACCACTTCGCTGCTTTGGACTCCAGCTCATACTGGAGCTCCAACATATTCGGCACAGCAGCACTCAATGGTGGAGTCACTTCATTCAAGGCACGATAGTCCACAGTCCATCTCCATTCTCCTTCAGATTTGCGCACAGGCCAGATGGGACTGTTGAAGGGTGAGTGGGTTTTGCTGATCACCCCTTGGCTCTCCAAGTCACGGATCATCTTGTGGATGGGAATCACAGCATCTCGAGTTGTCCGGTACTGTCGGCGATGCACTGTCGAGGTAGCAATTGGTACTCTTTGTTCTTCCTCCTTCAGAAGGCCTACTGCAGATGGTTCTCTGATAGTCCAGGCAAGGTATTCAATTGCCTAATGCCCTCTGTCTCCACAGCAGCTATTCCAAAGCCCACTTGAGTCCCTTTGGGTCTCTGAAATACCCACCTTGGAGGAAGTCTATGCCCAAAATGCACGGGGCCTCTGGGCCAGTCACAATGAAATGTTTCTTCCACTCATTTCCAGTTAGGCTGACCTCAGCTTCCACTAGGGTCAAATTTTGTGATCCACCTGTTACACCAGTATAGAAACAGATTCTACTCCCACATGTTGCGATGGGATTATTGTACACTGCGCACCAGTGTCAACCAAAGCATCATATTTTTGTGGTTCTGATGTACCAGGCTAACGAATCCACACAGTCCAAAAAATATGGTTTTCCCTGGCCTCTACCTGGTTAGAGGCAGGGCCCCTCTAATTCTGGTTATCCTTCTTTCCCTGGGCATCCATCGTAGAGGTTCCTTCGAGGGGATCAGACACATCATCGTCTTTTCCATCATTTCCGGCAGATTGGCTACAGGCAACTGGAGCTACTTTCTTTTAGTAGAACTTCCTTTCTGAGACTTGCTCTCCTTTAATTCATGCACTCGTGCTGCCAGTGCGGAAGTGGATTGTCCACCCCACCTCTTCATGTCTTCCCCACTGTCACACAGGAATTTCCACAGCTCACTTCGTGGGATGTACCTTCTCTCTAGGGAGTGTCCTTGTGGGTATCAGAATCTCTGATCTGTACTGCTGAGATTTGGACAAAGCCCTCTTTGATCTTCTTGATTTCCTGGAGATTCTTCTCCATCTTATCTTCCAATTTCTGCACATGTTTTCCACAGCTGCGATTTTTGTATGTGTTGGGCCATGCACGGAGTCTGCATATGCTCGGAGCTTCGTTGCCATATCCTGCATGGTCTCATTCGCACCGAAATCAGGTTTCATCAGTGCTAAAGCAGAAGTATATTCTGATGCTCAAGTTGTATAAGTTTTCGCCACATGAATGGACTAACTCTGGCCCGGTCTGGACTTCTCAATCCTGGGTCATCTCTGAAGACAACCTCTACCACCCCTAGTTCTCTCAGGCATTGGATCCCTTGTTCTATGGTCTTCCACTGGGTTTGCTGCATATAGAGATCATCTCCACACAGATATCTCTCCCTTACACCACTCAAGAGCCATCTCCAGACACTGGCAGAGCCAGCCTCTCTTATCATCCTTTGATCCATAGCTGGATCACGTGACAGGGATCCTAAATGCCTCGCTTCAGCACCATCTAGCATTACATCATCACCTGCAGCATCCCAAATACGGACCATCCAACTTATTATGGATTCATTAGACCGTCGGGTGTAGTCCTTTCTTAGGCTGTGAAGGTCCTTTATGGACAGGGACTCAGTAATGGTTTCTGTGCCTGAGTCAGTTGGTGGCTTTGAGGTTCCTTCCCCTGCATCATCATCATCTTTCACTGGCGATCAGTTTTGGTTGTGTGCTTTTTCCTCGTGACAGGAGCAACTGTCAATGGCTTAGTTTCTCCCTCTGGTTTGGCTGCAGCCTGAGTGACTGGGGTGTCCGCTGATTTATCTTCCTGCCCCTCTACCTTTACCTGCTGCTCTACAGTACCTAGATGTGTGCGATAGGCATATGCCAAGGCCCAACATATTACAATAAGCTTTTCCTTATTAGAAGTGTCATTGTATTTCTCTTTCAGATATTTCCCCACCTCAGCTGGTTTCTGAATTTGTTCAGGGGGTAATTGCAAATTATTCGGTCAGAGAATTTCTTCAGGATTTGGCCCATATCCTCCCATTCTCCACCCCACTCAGGATTTTCCACCTCTGGGTCAGGTGTCTCCTCAGTCACCCTGGAAATCTGAGCCCTCATTCTAGACAAGCTACAAACTACATAAAGGAAGCTTACTAGATAAAATAGTAGAACTACCAGGAAGATGGTCTCTTTAACATCCAGGGGAAACTGAACCTTCTCAAAAGATAATGTATCAAATTTAAAGGGGAGGGAGATGAAAGGCTGGGAAACCCCATCTCCTCCTCTTCTAACAAACTGAGTGCAATTACTAGTAACTCTCAAACAGGCTACTGAAACTAGGACTGGGGTTAGGATGGAGAAACAACCTATCATACACACTTTGAACAACTGCCTGTACCTCTGTTAACTTCTTATAAATCCTTATCACCGAGCACAGCAAAATAGAAATCCGGATTCGTGCCCCTGCTCTGTAAAAGTTTCTTATCAGCGATAGGATAGGACCAAGTTGTGGATAGGCAAACAGGCCTGGGGACCAAAAAGGCACCAGTACCTCAAACAAGCCTAGGACCAAAAACCATGAGTATATCCAGCCAGAGAGACATTATGAACTCAACCAACATGGTAACTACTTTACCCCAACACAAAGTAGGTAAATTCAAACCAAGATGTAATTAGTACAGGTTTTTCACTTTCCTTCGAATCCTGCCAACTACGCCAATTAAGTATTTGTGCCGGTTTGGCCAAAATCTAGCATATATCCCCTGAGAGAAAACCAGGTTACAACCACCCTTCCCCCCACCAGGTTTGGGAAAAAAGAAATTTTCCTCAAGAAAGTGAAAGAGATAAAAAATATTTATTAACAAACACACAGGAAAGGATAATAATGCTAATAATAAACTCTCGCTGTGGAGAGAAACCTGGGAAGATTTCAGAGTCCTTCTGAGGTGTGGTCTCTCTCCTCCTTGGAGCTGGGTCAGCGAGGGCCCACCCCCCCAGGCTCGGGGAGGAAATTCTCCCGATGTGTTCTGATGTTGTTGAAACAGTCCAGAAGAGAGGAAGGGAAAACCAAAGTCCCAGAAAACAAAGTTCAGCTTTCCGTCTCACGCCGGGAAGAGAAGAAAAAAAACCGAAACAGCTGGCTGAATAAAGCAAGCAGGGTGCTCCCTCCGTGCTCCCGCAGCCAGAGAGCGCAGAGGAGTGTAATCTCTGTGTCCTTGAGAAACATCATAGAGTCACCCCAAGACACAAAGAACACTAGTAGTAGATAACATACAGTCCACGATTAAGGTACTATATTACAGCTAGCAAAGAAATAGTATAGATTAGGATACAATGTATCTTACATCCAGTTGCTGATGGGGCATACGTCAAGATCCTTTGCTCTCAATTTCCAGAAAAGTAACCACGAAGATGCTTCCAAGCTTCAGGGAGAAGCCACCCTACACGTTTCCAGGGAGTGTGTAAGAGGCTTCTATCTCTGTAATAATTTGTGTGGCTTTTATAGTGTAAAGCAGTGTCTTTGGTCAATGGTATTTATTTTTCTTTTCTCTGTTCCCACATCTGCTCTCCAGATCAAAATGTTGATTCTTGTTGGAGGCCTCAGACCTTTCGGCGCCAGGAGATGACCCCTTGGTGGGCCTTTGACCCAGCCTAGTTCTTTCTTCCATCTGCACCAACCATCTGTGGTAGAGAGAGGGGGGAACGTCCTGCACATATAGGAGGTAATATAAAGGCTGGCCTTTATTGGAGGCCTCCAAGGGGCAGATATGGAAAATGCCCACCCCCACATCGAGTGAATACAGTTTTATAAGTTTAGCAAATTAGCATAACTGACAAGAATCACCAATTAGAAGCATAAGTGATGAAGTAATTCCCCCTTTTGGTTCCACATCTTCTGTAGCCCTCCTTTAGATAGGAACTAAACTTTGTTTATGAAATGTGTCTCAAAGAGCTGGTTTCAACCTGGCTTCCCAGAGGATCTAACCTTGGACCCCCAGCTTGGAGCCTCTAGAATGTGTTTTGTCTTTCGCCTATCAGGATAGGGAAAAGTACTGGGCTAGCTAGGAATACAATAATAGGCTACAGAGCTACAAATATATGTGTAAAGAATATAGAGGATATATAAAAGCAAAAAGGCAAAAATCAATTTGGCATCATCCCAGCACTGCCAAAAGATTCAGAGTAACCAATATGAGAGTTGGGATTGTGGGAAAGAGTTACAGTCAGAAAGACAGCAAGCAGAAGGGGACCTGGGCCACAAAAATCAGGTCCTTGTTACAAATAAACATTGCTGTGAAAACATCAGTGTGCGAGCCTTTCTCAGAGGGCTTCATAGCCATACAAAGGCTAATGTGACACGTGTGTGGAAAGGGTCTGTCATGATCTGGTTACTAAAGTTCTTAGAAATGCCTCTGCCTGAATTAAGGTGCAAATACGACCATATGCCAGTGACAATAGTATGGGTTTTATTTAATAGTAAATATGAGAGAGACAGAGAGAGAAAGAAAGAAAGAAATAGAAAATAGGTGGGGGGTACAGAAAGAGAGTGACAGGGACAGAATACGGAAAATATCACCACTCCGTGGATCCCAACAGTGTTCCATTGATCCTCTCCAGCTGGTCTTCTTGGTGGTGAAGGTCCCCCGGAAAGCATAGAATCCAATGGGTTAATGTCACAAACAAATCAGCCAATTTAATAATTAAGAGAATTTATTAAATTATCAAAGTATAAATTTTGAAAAAGCCACAAGCAAAGCAGCGCCGAGCCGGGTGATCGGCACCAGGTGAACTGGGTTCGGGCTCTGTCCACTCTGAATCACTCTAGTTCACAAACGCTGTTTCATGAGGTACCTTTTTATGCATTTTTGGGCTCTGTTAATCTTATCTTTTTAGCATGTTAATGTAGTTTTTCTTGACTTGCTGCTGCGTCTGACAAAAGTTCCTGGAACAAGTAGATGAATATCTTTTTTATGATTTTGAATAAGCTTCTTTGGCGACGAATATTATCTTATCGTATATGCATATTGAATGCATATCGCTGGAGTCTTGCCAGACAAAAAATCCTCCGGAATACACTTCTTTGGAGACGAATATTATCTTATCATATATGCATATTGAATGCATATCGCTGGAGTTTTTGCCAGACGAAAAATCCCTTGAAGTACACTCTTTTGGAGACAGCTTCATGTCTTTGGTATTTGTACTTTTCTCTCGGCTTTGGTACAAATGCTCTAGTCTTAATTTTTAGCATGAATTACTTTGCAACACATATTACAATCCCTCCCCTTTTACATCAAATTATTAATTAGTGCTTTTGCGGTAAGTTTTGATTAGGTTTGTTCATTACACAGTTTCAATTTCAGCCTTTTACATTTATAAGACTTAACAATTACATTTCTACATTATTACACAAATTAATAACGTTTTATATGATAGATTATTCTAGCTGTTGATTATTTCATTTTTATTAAACCTTTTTGTGCCACTACAAGTACTTATGGTATCCTAAAGTTTTACAATAGCTTTTTATCAAACAGGATACTGGTAAGAAACTTCACACGTCTTCTATGTCTGCTAAAACTCATTTTTGTAATCATCCATGACTGTTCTTTATACATTTCATAATCTCTCCTTGGTTTGTATAAATTATTTTTTTCTTTGCTTATTTGGGCTTCAAACCTAGCCAAAACTTCAGTAGCTTTACTTTTTTCTTCTTCTTTTCTTAATTTCATTGTCTTAGATAACTTGGGTGTTTTCCCCGTAGCTAATTCGGGGTCCACAGGCATTGCTGCTATCTGCATACTTTGGACAACAGAATGGATGAGTCGGATGAAGCATGGTACTAAACAGGGTAAAAACAGTAATCCAGCCGTGGAACATAATATTAAAAACACCACTTTTTTCCACCAAGCTCCTCCCCCAAACAATTGGTCCCACCATGAAGCTTGGAGGATGGAATTCCATCTTTGGACTGGCACAGGTGCTACTTTCTTAATTTTTGCAGCAAGATTTTTGATAGTTTCCCCATAGTCATCAATTTCTACACAGCATTCAGATTCATTAAACTTTCCACAGACCCCTCCTTCTTCAGCCAACAAGTAGTCCAAAGCTATCCGGTTTTGATATACAAATGCTCGCATTTGGGAATGCTGCTTAGCCAATAATTCGAGAGCGTCAGAGGTGTTGCGGTAACTCAGCCCATTGGCAGGCCTGAAGGCATCCAGTGGGTTGACTTCCCCACTCATGACAGTGGTTCTGAGGGCGGCACCGAGGCCTGAGGGTTCCTCCCCTGGGTGTCACCCTTAGAGGCATCTCCTCCCACTGTTCTAGCTAGTTCTTTGTTCCTCAGTTCTCAATTGGTTAAGTTCCTTTTGCATATTCGTGTATCTCATTGCTTAGTTAATTATGTTCTAGAAAGTTCATCTCTGTTGTAAACCCCATTGGCTTGCCTATGTAAGTTCCTCCCCTTGTTATTCCCCATTGGTTCTCTGTCATTCCCCATCAATTCCCTATTGGTTCTTCCCTTGGATCCACCCCTGAGTCTCCCCAGTTTGAAAACTGCCCCCCTGCCTTTCTCGGGGCTCGTCTTGTTGCTTCTTCCCCCGCGGCAATAAAGCAGACACTGTTGCAACGAAGAGCCCTTCTCTCCTCCTTTGCCTCCGTCGGTTGCTAGGCAACACCTAGACTGCAGCCTGCTCCCTAGAGAGCTGAGGCAGAAGGCTCCCTAGAGAGCGGATTCCAACCGGCCTTGCACCAAGTGGCTCCCCCTGACTGGGACACCATAGCAAGTCGTCTGCCAGGCCGCCGGGCGGCCAGTGGTCAGCGCGACAGGGTGGAGCCCAACGTGGGGCCCTCTGGACAACTGGACAACTGACCAGAGGGTCCTAAGAAGGTGTTCCAGCCAGCCGTGCTTCGGCAGGACTTTGGACTTTAACCTTGTTGGGATTACCATCCCCCCGAGTGCAGCACGCCGTTTTTTGCCCGGTGGTGCTCCTGGGCTGAGCCGGCAACCCTCCAGACCCCAGCGAGGATCGGCTCGAGACGGAGGACCTTCCCTGAGGATTTCAGTTTCCCAGACCAGCTTTATTCAGTCAGTATTCCCCCAATTTTCTTTTCAAGGGAGTACTCTCTGGTCCTGGGATCGTTTTTGCTTTGTTTCTCCTTTTGCCTCAGGGTCAGGTGGAGTTTTGGGTGTGCGGACTTTTCTTTCTTTCTAAAATGGGGTCCAAGTTGTCCGCACCCCAGAGGGAAGTATATTACCAAGTTGTGGGTGCCCTAGTGGGAGGGAAAAAACAGTTTTCGAAGGGGTTTTTAAAACGTTTTATTCGATGGCTCTTTGTGACCTTCCCTCAAGCGTCCCCTGAGAGAGCAAGAGATATTAAATTCTGGAATGAGGTGGGGGCTCAAATGACCTCCCTTCAAGCCTCAGGGGACAAGGCAGTGGTGAAATTTTTTCCGCTTTTGGTTATGATCTGTGAAGCGCTCTGCCCAAGAGGGAAGAACACAAAGAGACCAAGTTCTCCCGAGTTGGTAACCCTAACCCTCCTTCCCAAACCCCTGCTCCTAATCCCATGTCCCCTAAATTGGAGAGATCGGGAGGTGTAACCCGCTCTAAAGCGCAGGAGAGCCACCGTCCTCCTGACCCTCCTCGGTCTCCTCAATCCCCTCGCCGGGGCGGGCGTCGCGAACCCGTCTCGGACCTTTCCCCAAACCCTCTTTCCGACCCTTCTTCCCCAGTTCTGAACCCCCGAGTTGTGTCCCAAAATGGCCATTGTCTTTGTCCCTGTCCTTCATTCCAAAATGGATGCCACCACGTGGCGTCCACCCCAGGTTCTTCATCCCAGAATCCCTTTCTCTCTTCCACTCCTAACCCCTTCCTCCAAGTCGCCCCGTCACTTCCTGTTCCTAACCCCGCCTCCTTCAGCTCTGCCCTCAATCCCTTCCTATCCGGTCCTAGCTCCACTCCTCTGGCTTTAACTTCCGGTTCCCACGGTCCCACATTCGGTCCCCACGCTACCCCTGCCGCATGTGAGGAGCCTGGGACCCGGAACCCGGAAATAATGGACGCTCCCTTTGCAGCGCCAGTTGTTTATAACCGGCAGGGGCACAATCCCTCATGGAAACCCTTTGAGGGCAAAAGCCTCAAAGATTTGTGTAAAACCCAGAAGGAGTATGGGAAGGAAAGCCCGTATTTTAAGACAATGATGCATGCCACCTTTTCCACAACAGTTATAGTGCCGCATGACATCAAAACAGTTTTCCAAAGCATGATGTCTCCTTCCGAGTATGATGTGTGGTTCGATGACTGGAGACAGCTGCTTACAGACCTCCTCCCCATACTGTTACAAGATCCCATTAATGTCGGACTTACAATGGATCACCTTCTGGGCGAGGGATTGTTCTCTAAGCCGCAGGACCAGGCCCGGGTCATTCCGGAGGCCACCTTAAACCCAGTCCGAGACGCTGCGGAGAGAGCGTTCTTACAGATGCCCCCCAAATCGGCAGCTTCTCTATTTTATACCCAAATTAGACAGGGTCAGAATGAACCGTTCATGGATTTCGTAGATCGGATTCGTGTGGCGGTGGAAAAACAGGTTGAGGATGTTAGCTCTCGGCAAAACATTGTCACCAACATAGCTAAGGCCAATGCCAACGAGGCCTGTGCTAAGGTGATAATGTCTTTGCTCTATAGGCCACCGCCACGCTGACCCAGATCATACAAGCCTGCACACGTTTAGTGCAGATCGAGCAGCCAATTAACAATTCGGCCTCTGAAAAACAGGGGGGAATTATAGGTGGAGTGGAGCTGGAAACGAAAAAGGCAGAGGAGGCTCCCATCCTATTTTGTTACCGGTGTGGGGGAAGGGACACACTTCCCGATATTGCAGGGCGCCTGCTAATATGATTCGCCCTCCAACTAATAAAATGAATGTTAAGTCTGTTTCCCCAGAACACCAGGGAAACTGAGTCGACCGCGCGTCCCGGGTCCGCACGAAGGGACAAATCAGACCGGGAACACCACCATCTCTGCTTCCACCACCGTTGAAAAAAGACTCCCTCAAAACTGGAAGATTGCAGTCCTGGACATTAAGGACTGCTTCTTCCAGATTCCCCTCCATCCCGAAGACGCGCCGCGGTTTGCTTTCTCGGTGCCCTCCATCAACCGGGAAGCTCCCATGCAGTGTTACCATTGGCGGGTGTTGCCTCAGGGCATGAAGAACAGCCCTACCATCTGCCAATGGTACGTTGCAAAAATCCTGTCACCTATCCGCGCCAAAGCGGGCAAAGCCATCATCCTCCACTATATGGATGATGTGCTGATCTGCTGCCCCAATGACAGCCTCCTGGAGCAGACCTTACAGATGGTCACCAGAGCCTCAGAAGATCAAGGCTTTGAGCTCCAGGCGGAAAAATACAGAGAACAAGCCCGTGGAAATACCTAGGGCTCAAGATCACTGAAATGACAGTCGCACCTTGCCCTATCACCATCAATGACAATCCCCAAAATTTACAGCAGCTCCAGCAGCTGTGTGGCAGCCTGAATTGGGTGAGGCCCTGGTTGGGGTTGACCACAGAGGACCTGGCCCCTCTTTTCAATCTTTTGAGGGGGAGGGAGACTTACTCTCGCCCAGGTCTCTGACGGCAGAAGCTCGAAAAGCAATCCAGAAAGCGGAAGAGGCAATCTCCACCAGGCAGGCCCATCGGTACATACCTTGCCTCCCATTCAGCTGATTGTTTTAGTAAGGCGCCACACCTCCATGGCCTCATTTTCCAGTGGGACGAGGTGCAGAAGGACTCCCTTGTCATCATCGAGTGGGTGTTCCTTCCGCACCAACCGTCCAAAAGCATTACAACGCCACAGGAAATAATGGCTAACCTCATCATCAGAGGTCGAGCCCGACTCCGCACCCTGGCAGGGTGTGATTTCACATGCATTTACTTACCTGTAATTGCCGAACAATTAGAACATTTAATGCAAACAAATGAAAATTACAATTTGCATTAGATAGCTACTCGGTCAACTTTCAAGTCACAGGCCCAAACATAAGTTCTTTAATGAGGCCTTTCATTTGATTCCGAAAGAGGTCCAAAGTAGAACACCCCTTCCAAATGCCCACACTTTTCACAGACGGCTCAGGGAGTCTCACAAGTCTGTCATCACTTGGAGAGACCCAAGACGCAGCAGTGGGAAGCTGACGTCGAGGTGGTCCCAGGATCACCCCAAGTTGCAGAACTAGCAGCTGTCGTCAGGGCATTTGAAAAGTTCCCTGGACCCTTCAATTTAATCACAGATTCAGCTTATGTTGCCGGAGTAACTATGAGGGCGGAAGGGGCCCTCCTAAAAGAAGTATCCAATCAAAAATATTTCACTTGCTCTCGAAATTGATAAAACTAATTTCCCACCGGAGCAACCTTTTTATGTGATGCATGTGAGGTCACATACAGAACTGCCAGGGGAGGTTGCCGAGGGCAACCGGAGGGCCGACATTCTGGCTTCTCCTGCGGAGCTCGTGAAGCTCCCTCAGATGTTTGAGCAGGCGAAGATTAGCCATTCGATGTTCCATCAAAACGTGCCAGCTTTAGTCCGCATGTTCCACCTCACGCGGGCCCAAGCGAAGGCCATCGTGGCGACATGCCCCAGCTGCCAAACTTACCAACTACCATCTCTTGGCAGCGGGGTAAATCCTAGAGGCACTAACAGCGGGAGGTGTGGCAAATGGATGTTCCTCATTTTTCTGAATTCGGACGGTTAAAGTACATCCATGTTTGTATCGACACTTTTTCCGGGGCAATGTTCGCCTCCGCCCATGCCGGCAAAAAGGCCAGGGACGTGGAGAAGCATCTTGTCCAGGCCTTCGCCGTGCTGGGCGTGCCCCAAGAAATC
>JACSVZ010000030.1:5952678-6227886 GCA_014706295.1 Lycocorax pyrrhopterus obiensis | reverse complement strand
GTCCATCAGCTGGTGTGATAGCTCCGGGCATCCTCTCCCTCACATGAATTGGAGAGATAACCCAGACCCGACATCTGTCCAGTAGGGAGTTATCTCTCTCTGGTGCCAGAGAGGTGGGATTCCAGCCAACAATAAACATCTTGCCTTGAGAGCAAGATGTAGGGAGATAAGCTGCTAGAATTTCTGACTGACATGAGTCAAGATTATGAAAAGTTAAAACTTTAGCTAGGAGTTAGAAGCAATTTGTACTGATTAAACCAAAAAATAAGTTGGCTAAGTATAGTGCTATTCACTATTATGTACCTGTCTGAAACTTTGCTTAAGATGATAGAATTATAACTAGCACCAAGATTGCATGATCAAATACAGGCAGGAGGTATGGACCATCTCCAGAAGGCTTGCCGAGGCTTGCCCACAATAGAAGGTAAAAAGTTTGTAGTGATGAAGAGATCCCTGACTTCATCTTTCAAGACCACTGACTCAAATCAGGACCACCGACCCAAATCGAAAAAGGACTAATAATCTCATTTTAATAAGAAGCAGGGAATGGAAGGTGCTAGAAATATGTATATAATTAAAATGTAACACTTTGTGAAATAAATAGAGGGCAAATAACTGTGTAAGGTGCTGGCACGTCTCTAGGAGGTGACTCCCGTGCCGCCTGCCAGCGTAATAAACATACCACTTTCTAACTTTAATTAGTTAGAGAGTTTTTGTCTGTAAATATCGTGATTTTAACGATTCAGATAGACGCTTCACTTTACAAACTATAAAAGCTACATACAAACTTTCACAAAATCAGAAGCCTCCTACACACACCCTGGAAATGTGTAGGGCTTTTCCCTAAAGTTTGGACGCATTTCTGCTGTTACTTTTCCGGGAATTGAGTGAAAGGGCTCTATGTGTACTCCATCATCAATTCGGTGGTAAGCTACATTGACTCCTAACCTATACTATTTCTTCTCTAGCTGTAATATAGGTACCTTTTATCGTGCACTGTATTTTATCTACTAGTAGCTCTTTTTGTTTTATCCTGTGTAGTAAGAAGTTTGTTTAAAGTCTTATGTCTGTTAATCTTGTGTCTATTCAATAAATAATTCATTTTATAATAGACCTAATCAGCCATCCTTCAGAACTTGAGGGCGAGAGCCATTGGGGGGTGCAGGCCACCTCAAACAGAGCTACTGCCAGAAATCTGAGTCAAAGGCAGGATTTGTCTAAGCTCTCACTCCATTTGTAACAGCAATATGGAGTATGGAGTTGCCAGTCTATTCCTAATGCTCTACTAATTTGCTGCACCACTTGTGCACAAAAATGCGAACCTCTATCAGAGGATATTGTACCTGGAAATGTCAACTGAGGTATAATTTCATTTAGAAGTGCTTTTGTCGCTTCTCGAGGTGTTTTTGTTCTGCATGGGAACACTTTGGGCAGAAAGTGTCTAATACTAATAGGTACTTGTACCCTCCTTTTCTTGGGAGTTCAGAAAAATCAATTTGCCAATGCTGGTCTGGCATGTTTCCTCTTCCAGTTGTTCCAATTTGCACTCTATTTGTAGTGTTTGGATTGTTTTTCAAACAAGTTTCACACTGACTTGTTGGGCTAAGGAAAGGGTTACAGAAAGAACAGCAGCAACATCGTGTGCTTGAACCAGTTGAACAACAAGCCACAGCGACCAGAACATAGAGAATCTGAAACAAGAATGGTTTTCCTGCTCTACTGGCTCATGACCCTGGGAAGAATAATAGAAGATGTCAAGACAACAGATTTATTGTAGAGCCGTAATCAGCTTTAAGCTTGCAGCTAAAAATAGCTTTTGGGCTAAGGGTATAAAAATTGTTAGGCTTTTGCAAATAAAACAGATAATAAAACTTGCACCCAGCTTGTGTCTCTCACCCTCATGTGCCACACTGACTGGTGACCTCTGGTGATGGTATACAGGTTGCAACTTATCCTTTTATACAAGTCTGCATATAGGGCATCTGCTCCCCAATGAGTCTTGTCATGTTCCTCTGAAACTGCCTTCTACAATATGTTCGAAGGTATGAGAACATGATTGTCAGGTGTGACATACACCATGCCCTGCTTATTTGCCTCCAAGTCTGCCACTAATTTCATGTCTTCTTTTGAATATTGACATTCTATTTCTGTATCAATGGATTTACCATCTGGTATCAAAGCCAATGCCTCAACCTGAGCACCTTCTGTGGCTTGTTTGGCCTCTTGGTCTGCCAATCTATTTCCCAGCTCCTGTTTAGTGTCACCTTTTTGGTGCCCCCTGCAATGCATGATTGCCACTTGTTCTGGCAAATTTATAACTTCTAACAGTTGTGCAATTTCCTCAGCATGTTTGATTTGCTTACCTTGAGCTGTAAGCAATCCCCTTTCCTTCCAGACAGCTCCATAAGCATGTGCTACCCCAAACTCATACTTGGAATCTGTCCAGATGTTAATCCTCTTTCCTTTTGCCAATTCCAGGGCTCGTGTCAAGGCGATTATTTCTGCTTTCTGAGCCAATGTCCCAGCAAGTAATAGCTTTGCCTCAATTACCTTATGGACAGAGGTCACCACAAATCCTGCCTGTCTTAGGTTACAATGTAAGATGTAACCAAAAGTATGTATTCTATCACCATCTGTTAAAACCAGGTGGGGCAGTGTTCTTTATCTCTTCCATGACACATCCCTGGTAACTCCCTCCGGAGACATACCTTTCTGTTAATGGGCTATCAAGCCTCACTGCATGGCTCAAAAAAAATTACATCATCCCATTTTGAGATGCTCCGCCCAGGGGGAGGAACCAAGCATTCCTACCTGGATATAATCTGAGGTTTGGAACACCACACTCAGCCCTTACCTACTGGATTCCCAGAGGACAAGAGCTACATAACCACCACTGGACCTTCAGAGGAAGACCAGACCCTTCTGCAGGATCACCGCTTCAACAGAACCACATCTATCACTTCAGGAGGACTGCAGCCACCATTTAATCGGACTGCTACCACCACCCTGCCCGACAGGGTGTCAGGTTGTATTCTGACTGTGTCAGTGTTTCTGTACTATTGCATTTATTTTTAATCTTCCTATTAAATTGTAGTTTTGATTTCGAGTCTCTCACTGGTTTGCTTTCAAACTAGTACACTGCCTTACAAGTCCCTGCTTTTACAAAGCTGCTTCCATCTGTGAACTAGGAATTCTCAGCATCCTCCAAAGGTACTTCCTTCAGATCAGGCTTGCTGGAATAAACAGCTTCAGTGGTTTCCAGGCAGCCGTGTGTCACTGGCTCCAGCGTGGCTGTGGCCACGCTGAGGAAAGATGCTGGATTCACAGTGTTAATCGTGACAATTTCAACATCATCCTGTTCGACCAGTATAGCTTGGTGTTTCAGGAACCAAGATGGGGAGAGCCAGTGACTCCCTTTTTGCTCCAGCACTGCAGAAACTGTGTGGGAGACCAACGCAGTCATTTTCTGTCCTAGTGTAAACTTGTGAGCCTCTTGAATGTTAAGAACAACTGCTGCAACTGCTCGCAAACATCCAGGCCAGCCTTTGCTCACCTCATCTAGCTGTTTGGAGAAATATATGACTGCCCTTCTGTATGGTCCTAGCTGCCGGGCTAGCACTTCCACTGCAATGCCTTGTCTCTCATGAGAAAATAGCCAGGATGGTTTAGACAAATCGGGAAGGCCGAGGGCAGGAGCTCTCATAAGTTCCTTTTTAAGCTGTTTGAATGCCCTCTTTGCTTCTCCATTCCAGTTTAGCCACATGGTTCTCTCTTTTAACAGTTCATACAATGCTTTTACTGAAAGTCCATAGTTACGAATTCATAATCTGCACCAACCTGTCATAGCTAAATATTTCTGAGATCCCTTATGTATTGGTTTTGCATGGCCTGGTTTTTGGTAGCAGGGGGGCCACAGAGATGGCTCCTGTGAGAAGCTC
Organism: Lycocorax pyrrhopterus obiensis; assembly: GCA_014706295.1. Taxonomy (NCBI): domain Eukaryota; kingdom Metazoa; phylum Chordata; class Aves; order Passeriformes; family Paradisaeidae; genus Lycocorax; species Lycocorax pyrrhopterus. The sequence goes on along the minus strand of JACSVZ010000030.1, from coordinate 6,223,948 downwards.
CTGGAAACTTCCACCATGTCCAGCAGAGCCAATTTCTGGTGGCTCTGAAAGATGGATATGCTGCTGGCCAAAACTGGGCCAATGAGAGAGGTTGGTAACGCCTCTGTGATGACATATTAAGAAGAAAATCAAAACAAAGTCACAAGTTTTTGCTTCTGGTCAGAGAAGAGGAGAAGGTGAGAACTTGTGAGGGAAAACAACATGGCGACACCAAGGTCAGTGAAGAAGGAGGGGGAGGAGGTGCTCCAGGTGACTCAGCTTGCAGCGGGTGTGGTAGGACTGCTGCTTGTGAGAGTGGACCCATGTCGGAGAGGTTCATGGAGAACTGTCTCATGAGGGAGGGATCCCATGGTCTCACAGGGGAAGGACTCCTCTCCTGGAGCAGTGGAAGACAATCTCGGTGATGAACTGAACACAAACCCCCATGCCCTGTGTCCCTGCGCTGTCGGTGGGAAGGAGGGAGGGGCTGGGGGTAAAAGGTGTTTTAAGGGTTTATTTTACTTCTCATTATCCTCCTCTGATTCTGTTAGCAATAAATTCACTTTGTAACTTTAAGTTAAGCTTGTTTTGCCCTTGATGTGTTTCCTCCCAGTCCTTCTCTCAAGTCATGAAGCCTTTGTTAACTTTTTTTCATTCTCTCCTCTGCCCAGCTGTGGCAGGGGAGGGTGAGCGAGCCACTTTCATGGGTCCCTGGCACTGAGCCAGTGCCAAACCACAATATCTTACCATCTCAGGCCTTGGGGTCTGGCAGATTGCTTCTTTGTGTTCTCTTCCAAGTTCTCATTGTCGTCCCGAAATCACGAATCCGAGGTAAGTTACCTGAGATTGGATCACCTGGGCTTTCTGTTGGAAGACTTGATATCCATTAAGTCCCAGAAAATTAAACAGACTACCCATCCACTGCATGCAGTCATCCCTTTTCTCTGTGGCTATGAGATCATCCATGTACTGCAGCAGAATCCCTTTTTGTGTTAGAGGGTCCCATCCCTTGAGGTCTTGAGCCAGCTGATTTCCGAAGATGGTAGGACTGTTTTTAAATCCTTGAGGCAAGACTGTCCAAGTTAGCTGAGTTTTCCATCCTGTATCAGGATTTTTCCATTCAAAAGAAAATAGTTTTTGACTGTTTTTGGTTAGGGCCAGGCAGAAAAAGGCATCTTTTAGATTTAACATGGTAAACCACACTTGATTATCTTTTCGTTTTGTTAACAGTTGTCTTGGGGTGATTTTATGACAATACTGTATTCCCCTATCATCTGCTTTATGCTCAGAAATGGGTCCTATAGCTTTAAGCTAGGTCCGGGAGAGGGGGAGGAAGGTGTGCTCACCTCCCCGTGTGCTCAGCCTTGCAGCGGGGAGAGAGGGTGGAGAGAGTACATTCCTGCTTTTAGCTAGCTTGTGAGCTGAGGCAAGAAGTTTTCTGAGGACTGCATACAGAAATCCTCTGGTAACTTCTGTGGCTTCTTCTGGAACTGTTTGGCTTAGCTGTGATCCAAGAACTGCACCATCAGTGGCCAGACACCGCGGACTGGCGGGGGAGGCCACGAGGACACCGCATCCCGGCCCGGACCTCAGGAGGAAGCTGAGCTAGCTACAGACATAACTCCGAATCCACCAGCTTTCTCTGCAGCACGGAGGTTTAATATTTTAACAGTTATTCATTTTTTCCCTGTGCCCTGCAGGCACTCTGTTTGTTAAATAAACAGTTTTTTCACTTTCATCCAAGAAATTCCTTTCGTATCAGTGGGGGAGGGACTGTCAAAACTTGTCTTCTTTAGAGGAGACATTCCTTCCAGAACATTTCCTCCTAAACTTGTCTCAAACCGAGACAACAGTGTGTAGGGATTAGTTACTACTGGATGTAAATTTTCCACAATTTTATTTATCCCTCTTAGATCTTGAACTAGTCTATAACTTTTACCATCTGGTTTCTTCACAGGTAAAATAGGAGTGTTCTACTCTGATTCTCATTCTATTAATAATCTAAATTCCAAAAAAAGTCTATTATTTCCTTTATTCCTTTTTGATCCTCTAATTTCAAAGGATATTGTTTAATCATAATAGGTTTGGCTACTGTTTTCAATTTTATTTCCACTGCTTCTGCATTTTTAGCCTTACCTGGGGTTCCAGATGCTCACACTCCTGGGTATACTTGGTTTAAATCTTCCTGAGGTATTTCACTTTTTACCTCCGGTTGTGTTAATGCCAGGCTCAATATTTTAATAATTTGATCCTCTTTTACTCTGAATTCAGTTTTTCCTTGTCCAAAGGTAATTTCAGCTTCCAATTGTGCCAATAATGATGTTGGAGATTCTGGCATATACAAAAATCTGTGTATTCCAGTTTGTTTTCCCAATTGATACTTTAATGGTTTTAGAAAGTAAGCTTTCTCTTGTTGGCCTGTTGCCTCAATTACATTCACAAAGTCCTGACTAATTGGCATTTATTCCTGATTCAATACCAAATACGTAGCCCCTGTATTTATTAGAAAATCCTGACACTTTTTTGTGTCTTAATTGAGCCTCCCCTGATGGGGGAGGATTCCCCGAGCCCTTACCCGGGCTCCGCAGACGAACGGGACTTTTCCACGCTTTTGCTCTCAGATAGTTGTTTATTAAGTCTTATCAGAAAAGGGAGCCGAGGCAGAGATGACTCCCCTTAGGAAGCGCAAAGGAGAAGTCGAATTATCAAGATAACACTGTTCTTTTAAAGGTAAATTACCCAATGAAAGCCCGAAAAAAAAGATATTTTTACTTTTCTACCAATGTTCAATAAATCATTCTGTCACATGAAAGGAACTGCGGCATTTTTCACCCAATCATCTCAATCCACTTTTGCCGCAGAAAATGGAGTAAAGAAAGAAGAAGGCCTAACACAACAACAATCCTCCATTTTGAAGGTTTTGTTTCTTATCTATTTTGCTAAATTAACAAACCCAACACCTCTAAATTTTCACCCTGTGACAATCTTATGTAATGTTCTATCACCTAATTCACACCAGTGTAGATTCTACTTCCTCCCAGAGGGTAGGTAATTTTCTCCATGGATGAAGGTCAAAGACAGGGTTGTCCAGGGGGGTAAAACTCTTCAAAACAGGCAGAGAAATATTCCCTGCACTTTGGACTGCAACAAAATCCATTTTCTGTTTTTCTTTCCCCAGCTTCTTTATAACCAGTGGGTCTGCTGGGGATAAACCCGCTGGTTCTCCTCAGTCACTCTTAAGTTCAGCCTGCACGTGCATGTAGGTTGGCTGTTAGGGTTCCTCCTTTATCTCAGAACAGTCCTTTATCCAATTTTCCCTTTGCTTGCAATAAGCATATCAATCTGCTTCCAGTCTGTTTGAATTTGGAAGTGGCTTTTCTCCTCTACCTCGAGGAAAACCTCCTCTGTCTCAAGGGAATCCTCTCCCTTGAGGAAATCCCTTTCCTCTGAGAGTACCTCTTGTTCCTTATTCCAAGGCTGCTACAGTGGTAGTGGCTATTGTTTTTCCCGATGATTTATCCATTCTCTTCCTTTCTACTTTACTTCTATTACTATATACTCTCCATGCTTCTTCCATCAGCTTTTCTAAATCTTATTGTTCTTCTTGTTTTAATTTTTGTAATTTCTTTCTAATACCTTCAAAAGACTGACCTAAAAACAGGGATATCAGCTGCTGTTTTCCTTGTTGGGCCGAAGGGTCCAATGTAGTATATTTTGGCATTGCTTCTTTTAGGTTATCCAAAAACTCTGTTGGTGTTTCTGTTGCTGTTTGTTTTACAGTATACAGCTCTGACCAATTCACTGATCTAGGAATGGCATTTTCTAGGCCATATTTCACCCATTCCTGATACCGTTTCAGCAGCCGATAATCCCCTGAGTTGTTATAATTCCAGTTTGTCTTATTCAGAGGAATATATTTATCAACACTCCCACTAAGATTTCCAGCCATTATCTGAGCTTGTACCTGGGTCTGAGCTGCTTTCAAAACCAATTCTTTCTCTATGTCAATTAAACTATCCAGCATTAAGTCTATGTCCTCCCAATCAGGGTTTAAACCTTTAACAAATCCTGCAAATCTTTTGGCCACTCCTGTTGGGTCTTCCCTACATTTCTTAGCTACCTCTTTCCAACTGTCCAAATCTCCTATGGAAAAATTTACCTTAAGCATTATGGGGCCTTTGGATCCTGCTGCCTGTCTCAAAGGTGCTTGAAAGGGAACCTTTAGTTTTTTCTCTCCTTTCAGAGCCATTCCAGCCTTTTTGCTACATGTTAATGGTGGGGAGAAGTGAGAAGGATCAACCTTAAACCTTTCTTCCCCTCTGTCATATTTACTCCTAACTTCTGTTTGTTTCTTTCTCTCATTCTGTATCACCATCATAATCTATCTCTGCTCGTAGCAGATCCGATAGCATCATCAGCTGCCTCTGCCCCAGCAGCAGCAGCAGCAGCACTCACCCTAGCAGCAGTAGTCCCTCCCCCAACAGCCCTTAGCGTCTGAGATGGTCTCACATAATTTTCCTCTGTGTCCTCCTGTTCCCGATTTCAAACCTTTAAGCACCTTTTTCCAGTGCTGCATGCAGAGCAACAGCGCTTTAGTTTTCCCATTCCTTTTTTCTGATTGTCTTTTTCTAATGCCAACACAAATTAATCCTTAGGGGCTAAATTAATTTCAGATTCCTTTTGCCACTTATAATTCTCTCTAAACTTGAAAAACATGTCTGCATAAATTGCTTTGTCGCACTTTTCTTCACATCTTAAAAACAGCATTAATCGCAAAAGGGTTTTATAATTTAAAGTGCCATTTACTGGTGTCTTGGTTTGAAAGACAGGTGTCTGCCTGTCTGCCAAGGAAGGCAGGAGCCTCCCTTGGAATGGCAAATGCAATCCCCTTCCCTCCGAATTATTATAATTTTGAAATTAAGGGGCTTTCAGGCAAAGATATGAGTGTCGGTGATTGAATCTCGGACACAGACTGGCAGGGAATCTGAATCATTTATTCAAAGGAGTGAGTTGGTTTTATACACTTTTCTAAGGCACAGTATTTCCTTATATGGCATGACCTATCCCGTGTTGCCACATCAGCAACACACTTTGTAGGGGTCTGCCGCATGACACCTCCTCCCCCCAGGGCCCAGTGGAGACAAACCTCTCTGTGCTGCCATGTGCTCCTTTGTTCTGCCATGTGCCTTTGCAGGCAGGTTTTACAGCTCACAACCCAATTCTCTCTTATAACTCCCCATAATGAGGAATAGGAATACCAGTTCTTTACTTATATGTATATTTTTATATATATGTATGACTAAGCAAACAAACAACAATAACTATGGCAGTAACAACAAACAGAACCACAAACCCAGTGACAGCCTTCTCGGCTGTCAGGCACTTTCCCCTTTGGTGCAGTTATGGTGGCAGCCGGCCAGGGCGCTGGCGGCTCCCGGTGGGCAGGACAGATGAGATGGTTCCCCTGCGGCTGCAGGGGGCGCTCCGGAGCGAGCTCGGGAGCACGCAGTAATGGCGGCTTGGGATTCCAGGAAGGGACGGAACAAAGGCTTCACAGACCCTCTGGGCAGCCGATCCCGGTGCCTGGCTGGACCCTCGGGAACAGCAGGCTGGAACAGTAGGGACGAGCACAAATCCCGGATGGCAGGCGAGATGTATCAAACTCCGGAGCTGCGACGGGAACCCCAGGAGGTCTCGACAGGCAAGGCGTGTGGAGCTACAGTGTAGCAAAGGCTCGAAGCAATGGCGGGGGCAGAGCGGCTGCGGCCCGGCTCCCAGCGGGGCAGGGAAAGGCGGGCTTGGGATCCTGGGGTTTTCCCTGAGGCACCTGAGCAGATGGTGCAAAGGTCCCTCTTTTTAGTGAGGTAGGGTGTTAAATAGGGTCCCAGTGCAACAGCCGCTCCAGCGAGCAAGCTCCACTCACAGTAGAAGGAAGGCAGCCGAAGGCAGAAGCCTGCAGCAGCGACAAACTCCCTCCACAATGATGGCCGCCCTCCTCTCCCTTCGAACGCTGAGAGAAAACCAGCCAGCCAGGGGCTGTACCCAAACCCTTTTTCCCAGTTCAAATCTTGCAGCAACCCCCCACCCTACAAGAGAAAACCCCAGGTGAAAGAGAGTAGCCAGTTGGACCCCTCCCCCTGTGGCAAGGTCTTTTGTTTTTCTTAAGCACCCAGTAATTTGTCCCCCTGGCAACATATATGGGGAAAATTCTTTAAGAGAAAAAGAAAACAGGAGAACTCCTAAAACCCCAACAACTGGCCACTGTTCCCTGCATTCCAATCGATACAATGGCCACCAAGTGTTGCAATATCAAAAGTTTTCTTGCTAACATTTCCTCCAGGGGGACCTCCAATCTCTCTCCAGTGAGCTAAAATGTAGTCCAAGGGGCTTATCATCACTACCTCTTCACTATGTTGATTTCCTATTATTTAAGTCTAATCTTTCACTTCGTACGTGCTTGAACGTCTTAGACACGCACAGTTACTTAAACACACTCAAATTCTTTTGTTGCTTCCTGACTAGGGGCTCGCACTCAGAATTTCTGCCTTCACAGGCAAGATCGCTTACCACTACACCAGTGAGGAGACACACTGAGGTGAGGGAAGGTTACTTCTCAATTCCCTGTCGGGAATTGGACCCTGACCCCCTGCGCGGTAGTCGAGATCACTCACCTCTAAGCTAACAGGGAGACATACCGCAGGAAAGGATAGTCACAGCCTACTACTTTCACCCTTAAGCAGGATGAATTTACTACAGAGATGAGCACGCCTCCTCACTAGCCAGGGAAATGATGCTTGTTTTAACAGAATCAGAATTCCTCGGCATAAATCAAACAAAACATAAATCACACAACAAACACAGCAGGAATTTGCTACCACTTAGTCCATTCACAGAACTTAGCAAACTCCATAAATCACACCACAAACACAGCAGGAATTTGCTACTACCCAGTCCATTGGCAGAACTTAGCAAACTCGCTGGGCATGCACAAAGGAATAAGCCTTGCCATCCGCTCTTGGCTTACTCGCCACACACCCAAAGCCCATGGCTAGTGCCTAACAAACAGTATTTACACAACAACTGCAGCGTAGTCGTAAGGGATACAGAGTAACATACACCACACACTTGCTACGTACACAACACAACCACAATGAATTTGCCGGGTCCGTGACACATATACTATGACTACGGTGCAAGCAATGTAATCTTAGTGGATATAGGGTATCTATTAAGCACCCGGTCTAACCCCAGAGTCTACAACGCATGCATTCCTCTCCTCCCCCCCACTCACACTAAACCAATCAGAGCCGGCTTTACACACACAACAAATACACCAGCCAATCAAAGTTCACTTAACATACACTACAAACAAACAATGGCTCAGAGAAAAAGAGAAGGGAGGGGGAAGTGGGGCAGCACCTGCAGCTGCCTGACTCAGACACATCTGCGCTGTGTCAGAACTGACACTGGAATTTAAACAACAATATACCCAAATTAAAATTACAATACCAATATGCACATTTCAAATTAAAGTCTGATTGTCAGCCCTCTCTATCAAGTGACCTGGAAGAAGAATGATGTCAAATGGGGCCCCGAGCAGTGACAAGCCTTTGAATAAATCAAACAGGAGATAGTTCATGCAGCAGCCTTCAGGCCAGTCCAGGCAGGGCAATATATAAAAAACACGCTCTTGTCTTAGTTTGAGGCAATTTTAAGGGGCAGACACTCTAAAATGAGTTGCCTCCCATTTAGTTTAATCAATCCTTTTCCACCAATAAGGAGAAATGAATATGAGTAGATATAAGTTTAAAAAAACCTCAGTTTACTAAAAACCTGAAATAGCAACAGGCAAAAAAATTAACAGTAATAGTCACTAGTTACAAAGTTGCTGAAATCTTGCAGAATCCCCAGGAACAAAGAGAAACTCAAAAAATGGCAGAATACACCCCCCTCCAAGATGGCACCCTTCCCAGTCAACCACAGGTAGGGAGACAAAGGGAAAAAAATGGTGGCAGACCTCTCCTCCTCTTATCTCTCTGGTGGTGGGTGGCAGCTCTGTCAAGAAAGGCAGCTGGCACAGTCCAGTATCTGGTCCTCTGTCAAGGGCTAGAACTCGTGGAGGGGCTTCCTCTAGGCAGAAAGCAGCAAGTCAGATGGCTGGGGCGACTCAGACTCCGTGCCTTCTTGCTTTGACGAGGAGCTGATGGGATTAATCCAAACTGTCTTTCTTAACATACCTCTTTATCATACTTCATCTCCATCTGCTGTACGCAGGGGTTCAGATTACAGAATCACACAGAATCACAGACCCCTAAGATCATCGAGTCCAACCCATGCCCTAACACCTCAACTAAACCATGGCACCGAGTGCCACATCCAATCTTTTTTAAACACATCCAGGGATGGTGATTCCACCACCTCCCTGGGCAGACAATTCCAGTACTTCACCACTCTTACTGTGAAGAACTTTTTCCTGATATCCAACCTATATTTCCCATGGCGCAGCTTAAGACTATGTCCTCTTGTTCTGTCAGTTGCTGCCTGGAGAAAGAGACCGACCCCCACCTGACTACAACCACCTTTCAGGAAGTTGTAGAGAGTGATAAGGTCACCTCTGAGTCTCCTTTTCTCCAGGCTAAACAACCCCAGCTCCCTCAATCGTTCCTCATAGGGCTTGTATTCCAAGCCCCTCACCAGCCTTGTTGTCCTCCTCTGGACACATTCGAGTGTCTCAACATCCTTCCTAAATTGAGGGGCCCAGAACTGGACACAGTACTCAAGGCGTGGCCTCACCAATGCCGAGTACAGGGGAAGAATGACTTCCCTGGTCCTGCTGGCCACACTTTGATACAGGCCAGGATGCCGGTGGCCTTCTTGGCCACCAGGGCACACTGCTGGCTCATGTTCAATCGGCTGTCCACCAGTACCCCCAGGTCCCTTTCCTCCTGGGCACTGTCCAGCCACACCGCCCCCAGCCTATAATGTTGCAGGGGGTTATTGTGGCCAAAATGCAGGACTCGGCACTTGGACTTATTAAACTTCATCCTATTGGACTCTGCCCATCCATCCAACAGTTCCAGGTCTCTCTGCAGAGCTCTCCTACCTTCCAACAGATCGACACATGCTCCCAGCTTAGTGTCGTCCGCAAATTTATTAATCAAAGACTCAATGCCCTCATCCATGTCATCAATAAAAATATTAAACAGAACTGGCCCCAGCACAGACCCCTGAGGGACACCACTAGTGACTGGCTGCCAACTGGATTCAGCACCGTTCACCACCATTCTCTGGCCCCGGCCATCCAGCCAGTTCTTAACCCAGCAGAGTGCTCCTGTCCAAGCCATGGGCTGTCAGCTTTTCCAGGAGTATGCTGTGGGAGACAGTGTCAAAGGCCTTGCTGAAGTCCAAATAGACAACATCCACAGCCTTCCTGCATCCACCAGGCAGGTCACCTCGTCATAGAAGGAGATCAGATTGGTCAAACACGACCTACCCCTCCTAAACCCATGCTGGCTGGGTCTAATCCCTTGGCCATCCTGTAAGTGCTGCGTGATGGCACTCAACATAAACTGCTCCATTACCTTGCCGGGTACCAAGGTCAAACTAACTGGCCTATAATTGCCAGGATCCTCCTTCCTACCTTTCTTGTGAATGGGCATCACATTGGCCAGCTTCCAGTCATCTGGAACCTCACCAGTGAGCCAAGACTGTTGGTAAATGATGGAGAGTGGCTTCGCAAGCTCATCTGCCAGCTCCCTCATCACCCTGGGATGGATCCCATCTGGTCCCATAGATTTATGAACATCCAAGCAGCTCAGCAGTTCTCTGACTGCCTCCTCCTGGATAACAGGGGGACCATTCTGCTCCCTAACATCATCTGCCAACCCAGGAGGACAGTTGTCCTGAGGACAAGCTGTCTTCCCACTAAAGACTGAGGCAAAGAAGGCGTTAAACACTTCCGCCTTCTCCCCATCTGTAGTTACTAAGTTCCCTCCCGCATCCAGTAGAGAACAGAGGTTGGTCTTACCCTTCCTTTTGCCATTAATATATTTGTAAAAACATTTTTTATTATCCTTCACAAGAGTTGCCAAGTTAAGTTCTAGCTGAGCTTTGGCCTCTCTATTTTCCTACATGCCCTAGCAATCCCCTTAAATACTTCCTGGGAGACCTGACCCTCCTTCCAAAGATGATACATCCTCTTTTAATTCCTAAGTTCCTTCAAAACCTCCTTGCCCATCCAGGCTGGACGCTTGCCTGGTCGACTCATCTTTCGGCACACAGGGACAGTCCGTTCCTGTGCCCTCAAGATCTCTGTTTTGAAGCGAGCCCACCTTTCCTGGAATCCCTTGTTTTTAAGGGCTGCTTCCCAAGGAACTCTCCAAATAAGTCTCCTAAATAGGCCAAAGTCTGCCCTCTGGAAGTCCAATGTAAAAGTTTTATTGATGTTCCTCCTCATTTCACCAAATATCGAGAACTCTATAATTTCATGATCACTATGCCCCAAGCGGCCTACAACCACCACATCTCCCACCAGCCCATCTCTATTTGCAAACAACAGGTCCAGCATAGTCCCCTCCCTGGTGGGCTCACTCACCAGGCAGGGCCAGCTCAGTTAGTGGAACCTCTGGTGTTGACAACCAGGTAGCCTTTCCTAAATGCAGATCCCACTGCTTGAAGGTCCCACCACCCGTTGCCTTCATTGTGGTTTTTAACAATCCATTGCACTGTTTGACTTTCCCAGTGGCTGGTGCATGATAGGGAATATGATACACCCACTCAATACCATGTTCTCTAGCCCAGATGTTGATAAGGCTATTTTTGAAATTAGTCCAGTTGTCCAACTCAATTCTTTCAGGGGTACCATGTCGTCACAAGACTTGCTTTTCAAAGCCCAAAATGGTGTTCTAGGCAGTGGCGTGAGGCACAGGGTACGTCTCTAGCCATCCAGCGGTTACTTCTACCATGGTAAGCAGGTATCGCTTGCCTTGATGGGTTTGCCAGAGTGTGATGAAATCAATCTGCCAGGCCTCCCCAAATTTATGTTTAGGCCACCACCCCCCATACCACTGGGGCTTAACCCGATTGGTCTGCTTGATCGCAGCGCATGTTTCACAGTCATGGATTACCTGGGATATGGTGTCTAAGTCCACCCCTTGATCACGATCCCATCTGAATGTTGCATCTCTTCCCTGATGACCTGAGGCGTCATGGGCCCACTGAGCTAGAAATAACTCACCCTTATGATGCCAGTCCAGATCTACCTGTGACACTGTGATTTTGGAAGTCCGATCCACCTGTTTGTTGTTGCGATGCTACTTATTAGCCTGACTTTTTGGCACATTGTTATGAACTAGTGTTTTGGATTGCTTAAAAATTCACGGGCAAGGGTGATGTCTAAGATTTTTAGCTTTTTATATTTTTCATATATTTGTAGCTTTGTAGATTGCTAAAACATGGTTGTAGCTTCTAGTATTTTTCCTTTCTTCCCTACATTTAGGAACAATAAGCTAACCTTATAAACACATTCCTAAATATTGTTTAGTCTTATTCCAAGAAGAGAACCAACTACAAGAACGTTCTGTTTTCCAACCAGAATCTGGACCAGACATAACAAAAGTGGGGCAAAAGAAACCTCTGGACTGCTTCCAGTGGGGCAGGACCCCAGGAGTTATTGCCTAAGGAACTAACTTTTTAATTGGACAGTATATGATTATACTAATTGACTAAACTTATAAAAATTGTAGAATTACTGTACCAAGTGAGATTTTCACCATATTGTGTACCTGAGAGCTTTCAAGTAAAGATTTGCTTTCATATTCACTCCAACTTTGTTGGGAAGATCTATTCTATTTTCAAGGCATCAAGGGCATCAGTAAAAATCAGATTTAATATTAAGCAAAAGCAAGACAAAGTTCATTGGCAAGATTCACTCTACTACTTACTAGACAGGTAAGGCACATTGAGGAAAAAGCAACAAACAAAATCCAGTCAATCAAAACAGAAATGAACCAAGAACTGTGTGTGTGTGTGTATGTTCAGGTGCTGGTGACAAAAGACAGTGAGGGCAAGGATAAAAAGGAATATGGCCTAAAAGCTTAACAGCACTGTCAGGGACTGAAATATTATAGTTTATGACTTAAACATTTTCATGAAGGACTTTTAAAACCGTATTACAAAGGCTGCAGAGAAGACTACCACACCCTGAATGGGGCTCTGAGAGGCCCTGCACCGATTGCTGATGGAGATAAGATAAAGTGACTCAGGTCTGGGCTGGGGGAAAAGAATACATTCAGAGGGATCAAGCTTAACACCTTCAGAATGGAGACCACAGCCCCAGGGCTATCAGCTGCCAGGCTCAAACAGACCCTAACACCAAAGGATGGGGGGAAAAAGGCTTTGGGTGTGTGTTGGAAAAGCCTCTGGTCAGAGGCAGTGAACTCCCATTCTCTGCTGTGCTGAGGAGCCCAGCTGAGGGGCCCTTCATCTTGGGAAAAAGCCACCTCCACATGAAGGACAGAGGGGGTGTCATGGCCCATCAAAGGCCCCCCCAAAGGGGTCCCCAGACCCTACACCAGAGATGATGCAACAGACCCTCAGTGTTGCAAGGGACAGTGTCAAACTGGCCCCCTGCAAGGGAGGCACATGGGCGTTCCCACCTGGCCAAAGCATATATTGATCCATGGGATTCTATACTCTTCAGCGTGTGGCAGCGTGTGGCAGCATGGGGCAGCATGGCAGCAGTGGGGGACCCTCACCACTAAGATCAGATGGAGGGGAGCAACGAGACGTCGTTGCGACCCTCGGATGGGTGATATGCTTCCACCTAACCCCTGTCACTCTCTCCCTATCCCCCCACCTCCCACGCACACTTCTTTTTCTATGTCTTTCTTTCTTTTCTCTCTCTTTCTCTTTCAATTTTTGGCACCAACATCTAACCTCATTTGGTTTTAATCACATTTTTTGGGTATATTTTGAACCTTCAAAGTTCTTTCCGGTTTATACACAGAGACTTAATTTTCTTCGCTCTTCTGCGTTTAAACCGGATCATAACAAGCACTCAAACTTAACAGTACTTAACCTTAACTTATACCTTAAACTTAACAATTTAACAAAGGAACAACACTTAACTTATACCTAACTTAACTTATGACTTAACTTATAACTTAACCGTAACAATTTAACAGAGTGTGTTGATTTGGCACGGCCTGTTTTTTTGGTAGCGGGGGAGGGTCACAGAAGTGGCTTCTGTGAGAAGCTGCTAGAAGCTTCCACCATGTCCAACAGAGCCAATCTCTGATGGCTCTGGAGATGGACATGCTGCTGGCACAATTAGAGAGATTGATAACGCCTCTGTGATGACATATTTAAGAAGAAAATCAAAACAACGCACGTGCAGTTTTTTCCAGGGGTGGCGAGGCACCACTACCAGGGCCATGCCGGCATAGCGCACAGCAATGCACCACAGCTGCTGCCATCTCGGTGGGGCCTGCAGTGAGCCTTGCCTGCCTGGCCTCCCCTGCCTAGCCATGCTGCGGGCAGAAGGGCAGGGGCGGCGGTGGCAGCAGCTTCTCCTTCCCGGCACCCCGCATGAAGAGAGGCGTTAAATAATGCCAGCGCCGCGGCAGCCACCGCTGCCTGTGCAGTGGCAGCGGGGTCACCTGTCTGGCAACAGAAATATGGCAAACGACTCCCCAATGCAGAACCTAGACAAGATCAACCTCTCGGCGCTGCAGAATTCTGCAAGAATCTTTGAATTGGTGGAACTTGTTGGCAATGGTACCTACGGGGCAGCAGTTTTTCTTCTAGTCAGAGAAGAGGAAGAAGACAGGACACATGAGGGAAAACAACATGGCGACACCAAGGTCAGTGGAAAAAGAGGGGGAGGAAGTGCTCCAAAGCACTGGAGCTCAGATTCCTCTGCAGGTTGTGGTGAGGACTGTGGTGAAGCAGGCTGTCCTCCTGTAGCCCATGAGGTCCACGGGGGATGCAGAGATCCACCAGCAGCCCATGGGAAAAGTGCTCACGCCGAAGTGGGTGGATGCTGGAGAAAGCTGTGGTCCAGTGCGAGACCCGAATGGAGAGAGAGGGCTCCTGCTTCCAGAGACAGAGAGAGAGGGCTCTTTCTTCCAAACTAGAGCAGCCTATCCTTAGAAGACTGCATCCTGTGGACGAGTGACCCATACCGCAACAGTTTCGGAAAGACCGTTTGCCCGTGGGAGGGACTCACATTGCAGCAGTTTTGGCAGGACTGCTGCTCGTGAGATTGAAGCCATGCTGGAGAAGTTCACAGAGAACTGTCTCCCCTGGGAGGGACCCCACAGCACAACAGAGGAAAGACTCCTCTCCCTGAGCGAACAGAAGAAGATCTCAAGTGACAAACTGACCAAAACCCCCACGCCCCGTCTCCCTGTGCTGTCAGTGGGAAGGAGGGAGGGGCTGGGGGGGAAAAAGATGTTTTAAAGGCTTATTTTACTTCTCAATATCCTCCTCTGACTCTGTTAATAATAAATTTATTTTATACCTTTAAATTTGAACCTGTTTTGCCCTTGGAATATTGTCTCCCAGTGCTTATCTCACTCATGAGCCCTTCATTAATTTTTTTTCCCTCTCCTCTGCCCAGCTGTTGCAGGAGAGGGTGAGTGAACAGCTTTTGCGAGTGCCTGGCATTTGGCCAGCATCAAACCACGACACAGGAATAACACTTAACAGCATTAAACATAACTTAGACGTAACAACTTAGCAAAAGAACAACACTTAGCAACATTTATCTTATAACTTGTGACTTAACCTTGCTTACAGGCCTAACTTAGATACCTAAAATACTTAAATATCTAAGAGAGCAGCATTTCTCCCATATTTGCTATAGCATATTTGCACGTGCATGCACATAGACATAAAGAGTCAGTGCAAGGTACCTGTGAAAAATTTCCCTCAAAGGTAGTGAAATACTCGCTCCGGATGCCTTTGCATCTCCTCAACGGGCAAAGGGTTGAGCCTCGAGGAGTGGGGGTATCGGCCCAGGATTCGTCGTTGTTTGGTGATCCTCCAAGCATAGCAAACTTGAGAGTTTGCTGGCTCTGAGAGGCATCCCACTCAGAGGGAGGTTGCTGGTTGCAGCCCACTGCGGTCCAGAAGAGCTCAAAGGATCTCATTTTGGACTGCTGTTTATAGGGTCTCAAGAGAGTGGGCTTTAGTCATAACAGTGTTTCATCCTGGCCACAGTTTGGGTTGGCACACCTTCTTTGACAGTGTGAGAACAGGGATGTTATGCCATTCAGGCAAGAAAAATAGTTTCCAAGGCTATTCATAAAGAAAACAGGAGTTCATTAGACAGCAGCAGTTCCTGGGAGCGGAGAGTGTTTCTGATAAGCTCAAGAGGAGCTGAGACCAGGTGCTGTTTGTCAAGGCCAAGGCCTAATGAGCATTTCTTAAATTGCAGTGTGGCCTGAAAAAGGGAGGGGGGATGTGATGCACTACCACACATATGTGCATCCACATGATGGACTTTCACAGTCAGCTTCTCTACCCAGGTAGCGATGTCTTGCCACTCTTCAGCAGCCCAGATGGGTTTCCCTCTGTGCTGCCAATTGGCCTTTTTCCATCTTTCCAGCCACCCCCACAGAGCGTTTGCTACCATCCACAACTCAGTGTAGAGGTAGAGTGTTGGCCACTTCTCTCACTTGATGATGGCCAAAGCCAGCTGGATGGCTTTCAACTCTGCAATCTAACTAGATCCAATTTGTCCCTCAGTTGCTTCCACAACTTGCCACGTAGGGCTTTCCATTTCCGATTGGTCCCTACCATACGGCAGGATCCATCAGTGAAGAGACCATATTGCGTCTCACTTTCTTGTAGCTGGGTATGTGGTGGGGCCTCCTCAGCATGTACCACCTGCTCCCCTTCCTGTTCTGACGGTAGTCCAAAACATTCACCTTTAGGCCAGTTCATGGTGACTTCCAAGATCCCAGGGCAATTAGGATTTCCTATTCCAGCTCACTGTGTGATGAGAGCAATCCACTTTCTCCATGTTGCATCAGTGGCATGATGTGTGGAAGGGACCTTTCCTTTAAACATCCAGCCTAGCACTGGTAGTCGGTGCCAGAAGAAGCTGTGCTTCAGTGACAATCACTTCTGAGGCAGCTCAAACCCCTTCATAAGCTGCTAGAATCTTTTTCAGTTGGGGTGTAGCTGGTCTCAGATCCTCTGTATGCCTGACTCCATAACCTGAGAGGTTGTCCTCGAGACTCTCCAGGTACTTTCTGCCAGAGGCTCCAGGAAGGACCATTCTCCCCAGTTGTGGTGTAGAGCACGTTCTTCACATCTTGTCCTGACTGGCCCAAGGGCTACTGTGTGGGAAATCTCCTGATTTGTTCAAAGGCTTGCTGTCGTTCAGGGCCTCACTTGAAATTGAGGGGGTTTTGTGTCACAAGGTAGAGAGGGCTTACAATCTGGCTGTACTCTGGGATCTGCATCCTCCAAAAAGCCATGATGCCTAGGAAAGCCTTTGTTTTCTTCTTCCTGGTCGTTGGACACATAGCAGCTATCTTATTAATCACCCCTATCAGAATATTTTTGCATCCATCTTGCCACTTCATGCTGAGGAACTGAATTTACTGGGCAGGTCCCTTGACTTTTCTTTGTTTGATGGCAAAACCTGCTTTCAGGAGAATCTGGATTATTTTCTCCCCTTTCTCAAAAACTTCTTTTGCCTTATTCCCCTATACAATGATGTCATCAATGTACTGCAAGTGTTCTGGAGCTCCACTTTTTCCAGTGCAGTATGGATCAATCCATGGAAAATAGTGGGGCTGTGTTTCCACCCCTGCAGCAGTTGGTTCCAGGTGTAGTGGATGCCCCTCCAGGTGAAAGCAAACTGTGACCTGCACTCTGATGCCAAAGGAATGGAGAAAAATGCATTAGCAATATCAATAGTGGCATCACTTTGCTGCCTTGGACTCCAGTTCATACTGAAGTTCCAGCATGTCTGGCAAGGCAGCACTCAGTAATGGTGTAACTTCATTCAGGTCACGATAGTCCACTGACGGTCTCCATTCTCCATTAGACTTACGCACAGGCCATATAGGGCTATTGAAGGGTAGGCGAGTCTTACTGACCACTCCCTGGCTCTCCAATTCATGGATCATCTTATGGATGAGAATCGTGGAGTCTCGGTTGGTGCCGTATTGCCGACAACGCACTGTTGTGGTGGCAATCGGTACCTGTTGTTCTTCAACCCTCAGGAGTCCTACTACAGAAGGATCCTTTAAGAGACCAGGCAAGGTGTTCAACTGTCTAGTGCCCTCTGTCTCCACAGCAGCTATCCCAAAAGCCCACTGATGTCCTTTGGGGTCTTTGGAATACCCACTCCTCAGGTAATCTATGCCAAGAATACACAGGGCCTCTGGACCAGTCACTACTGTCCTGGTTTAAAGGACAGGTGTCTGCCAAGGAAGGTGGGAACCTCCCTTGGAATGGAAAATGTGACCCCCTTCCCTCCAAATTATTATAACTTTGAAATTACAGGGCTTTCAGGCAAAGACATGGGAAATTGAATAACAGTTGTTTACTAGTATATATATGTATCACAAGACAAACAACAACAATGGCAGCAACAACAAACAAAACCAGAAACCCAATAATAGCCTTCTCCCGGCTGTCAAGCACTTTCCCCCTTGGTGTAGTTATGGTCACAGCCGGCAGGGGCCAGGGTACCCAGACAGGCATGGGGTGTCCTGTCAAAGTGTAGCAAAAAAGCCCGAAGCAGCAGCAGAAAAACAGCAATGCTGGGCAGCAGCAGGCATGCTTCCACAAGCAGCTGCCACAAGCAGCCAGGAGACTCTCCCTCCGGGAAGGAGGAGGGGATCGGGATCCCCTTTCCAGTGAGGTCGGGTGTTGGAAAGGTCCCGGTTCAACAGCTGCTCTAACAAGCAAAGGCTCACTCATGGTAAGGAGAAAGCATTGCAGGACAGAACTCTGCAGTGGGAGTGAATCCTCTGGGCAGCAGCAGTCCGGCACCAAAAACCACATCTGTCCACTCCGATCCCGAGACTGAGAGAGAGCAAGGGCCAAGCCCAGCCCCTCACCCCCCAGCGAAAATCTCGCAGTATCTCTGCACTTCCCAAGAGAAAGCCCTCCAGCTAAGAGACTGCAGCCAGCTGCACCCTTCATCCATCTTGGCCACATCCTTTGTCTCTCTTAAGTATCCATCATTCCCATCTCTTAGGCAACAAATGGGAGAAAATTCCCTGAGAGAAAGAAAAGGAAAAAACCAGAAAAATCATAACCTCCAACAACTATAGAGTTTTCTTCCACTCCTTCTTGGTCAATCTCACCTCAGCTTCCAACAGAGTCAACTGCTGAGACCCCCCTGTCACCCTAGCAATGGAAACAGGTTCTGTCCCCACATGTCCTGATAGTATCAGAGTACATTATGTGCCAATGTCAACTAAAGCCTCTTATTTTTGTGGTTCTGATGTGCCAGGCCATCGAATCCACACAGTCCAATAGACCCAATTTTCCCTGGCCTCTTCCTGGCTAGAGGCAGGGCCTCTCTAGTTCTGGCTATTGTTTCCTCCCTGGGCATGCATTCTGGACGTCACTTCAAGGAGATCAGACATATCATCCTCCCTTTTGTTATGCCTAGCAGCTCGGTCACAGGAAACTGGAGCTACATTTGTTACCAAAAATTTGGTAAAATAAAAAAAACTCCTTAACACAAGTGTAGCATTAAGAAGCAGGCATTCTTTATTCTGCCAGATGCACAGGGGGGATAGCTCCTCCCAAAGCCATGTATACTGAGTACAGGGAAGTTTCTGTTTATGCGCTGTATTCTACATACATATTCATTGATTTTTCTGGACTTAACATACATATGATAATCATTTCCCCAAAATCATTAACATATTTCCCCTCCCCTTTATGCATGCATTCTTCTGTCCTGGGATCTCTCTGGTGGTCCCTGGTGGTCATAGACCCTAATGTTCCA
Organism: Lycocorax pyrrhopterus obiensis; assembly: GCA_014706295.1. Taxonomy (NCBI): domain Eukaryota; kingdom Metazoa; phylum Chordata; class Aves; order Passeriformes; family Paradisaeidae; genus Lycocorax; species Lycocorax pyrrhopterus. Next base: position 6,204,984 of record JACSVZ010000030.1, on the reverse strand, counting down.
GGTGACCTGGCTGAGTTGGCAGGACACGGAGGCTGGTGAACTTCCAGTTCTCCTTCTTGCACAATGGGCATTGTGCAGTTTCCATAGGCTAGTAGTTTTGGAGAACAAGCATTGTGTTAGCTCACCAGGTGAAGGCCATTTATCTTCTGGTAACATTCTCCCCCTTTGAGGCTTGTGAAATTTGTCTTCTTTGCAAGCCATTGTACACCTCACTTTGCCTTTTTACTAACATCATTTAAGTTCCTCGTGTTGCATTAGCAGTCATGTTTTTTATGCAGCTTAAAGCAAGCATCATAATCACATTTATTACTATGATCACAATTATACTTTGCAAAAGTGAGGCCAACCAACCAGTTAGAGAAAATCCAAATCCTTTAACTATTTTGTTTAACTAGTTACTTTCTAATCCTGCCCTTAATTCTTTGCTGGATGCAGCAACTGATTTTGTCCTCTCTATTTGATCATCCAATTTAGCAGTCACATTTGGAATGTGGACACAAGTACTGTTGTTTAAATTCAAGTATCCACATACTCCATGTTCATGTAACAGCAATAAGTCTAAAGCCAATCTATTTTGTAAGGTCATTTTAGCTGTGGCTTGCAATTGTTCATTTATTTCAGTGAACCCCAATTGAGTTGCATTTGCTAAAGTTTCCATTTGCAAAGTAAAATTCTGTATGGTTAGTCTATTTCTGAAGGTAGATATTTGCAGAGTGAAGATGGATTCTAACATCCATCCCACTATGGTTCCTGTACTGGGGTGTTTCCAAGTTTCATCACGTTTAACTTTTCCCCATAGTTGGGTTCCCAATGGTGACCCCTTCCACAAGGGACATAATGTTAATACTCCCAGTGTCCATTGCACTCTCGATTCTCCCAAGGGCAAATGTGTGGTCCAGATTCCATTACTTCCCACCCATACTATGGGTCCTAATGATTTTACTGAGTCCTGCTGACAGTCTATATCTCCCCAAGTCTTGTTGTTTGTTAGGTGAGACCAGGTGTCATTAAGAAAGGTAGAATAATTTCTACAAACACATCCTAACCTTAGAGCTTGAGCCACAGTCATGAGTCACTATCTCAGGATTCATACTCGTACAACTGTATACTTCAGTGCAATCCCATTTTTCTTTTATTTTTGGATTCTTTTGCCTTGACCTTATTAAATCAGAATATTTTATACCAACCTGTAAGGGATCTTCTGGGAGGCCTGGATTGCCTTCCCAGTCCAGACACCACTGAACTGGCTGGATATATTCCCATTGCTCCGTTTGAGGGCTGTTCCATATTTCCAGTATTTGACAACCCCAAGGGGTATTAGTGCAGTCTGTCGGCCGATAAATATTTCCTGAGGTTATTTCCAGATCTGTTTTTGAGATATTACAATTCTCAACAGTGTCATTCTTACGTGTCCATTGTAAGGAGTATTCTCCTTCCATCCCTGTCCAATTGGCATGGGTGCTATTTCCTTCCCACATGTGTCCCCAAATTTTTGTCAAATTGCTGACTAAAGCTCCCCACGGAACTGGATTTTCTGCAGAGGTTGGTGTTGGCGAACAAGCTGTTGTAGAGGCTACATTCTGTAATCTGCAAAAATCTTGCACTAGCTTTAAGATCACATTTCCCTTCCCAGAGAGTAACAACATAATTTCTATTCTTATTATAAATATGCAATTATTTATCATCTTCATTTCAATCCAATAAATAATATCCCCCTAGAAAATCATATCATATACCTAAAACAATAGGATTTATATACAAAAAACCTCCATAGTGTTAATTAGTCTTGTTTCTGCTGTGTTTAACGTGTGGTTGCTGGTTTTACCCTCGTGCGATGGACCCAGGGTTCTCTTCCTTCCACCTTAAGTGCCGTGTAGGTTACCAGGAGGACTTATGTTGAGGTCACTGAGCCAGCAGCTATGATGGCAGAGGGGCCAAAGAGCCCCGAAATAGCAAGGGCCTGCTGGTGGACTGATTCCGAGGTTTGAAAACATCCCCCTGACCTCATGAAGAGAAAGGAAAAGCCTCTCCCATCATGCTTTGTGACTTAGTCTGTTTGATTGACTTGTACCCCTACACACCCCCAGACCTTCCCTATTAGTTCCCTTCCCCTAGTCCCGCCTTTGTAGTGCCCCTGTGCCCTCAGTTCATTGGTTCGTGATGCTTGCCCGTGTCTTGGGGTGACTCTATCATGTGTATCCCCTATCATGCTCTATGCCCAAAAAGTAATTTTGTGCCTTTTCTGTGCCTTTAAACTGAGCTTGGAAAAAAAAAACCAAACGAACTTTTCAAAACAGTTTCTCAAGGACACGGAGATACACTCCTCTGCGTTCTCTGGCTGCAGGAGCACGGAGGGAGCACCCTGCTTGCTTTCTTCAGCCAGCGGTTTCGGTTGGTTTTTTTTTCCTTCTCTTCCCGGCGTGAGACGGAAAGCTGAATTTTGTTTCCTGGGACTTTGGTTTTTCCCTTCTTCTCTTCTGGACTGTTCAACAACATCAGGACACATCGGGAGAACTTTTCCCCGAGGCCCGGGGGTGGGCCCTCGCCGACCCAGCTCCGAGGAGGAGAGAGACCACACCTACAGAAGGACTCTGAAATTTTCCCAGGTTTCTCTCTATAGCGAGAGATTTCATTTCATTATGTAGCATTATTATCCTTTTCCTGTGTGTTTGTTAAATAAATAGTTCTTATCTCATTCACTTTCCTTTGAGGAAAATATTTTTTTTTTCCCGAACCCTGTGGGGGGAAGGGTGGTTGTAATCTGGTTTTCTCTCAGAGGATATATTGCTAGATTTTAGCCAAACCGGCACAAGTACTTATTGGCGTAGTCGGCAGGATTCGAAGGAAAGTGAAAAAAAACCTGTACTAATTACATCTTGGTTGAATTTAATTACTTTGTGTTGGGGTAAAGTAGATACCATGTTGGTTGAGTTCATAATGTCTCTCCGGCTGGATATACTCACGTTTTTTTGGTCCCTAGGCTTGCTTGAGGTACTGGTGGTTTTTTGGTCCCTAGGCCTGTTTACCTATCCACAACTTAGTCCGATCCTATTGCTGATAAGAAACTTTTACAGAGCAGGGGCACGAATCCGGATTTCCATTTTGCTGTGCTCGGTGATAGTGATTTATAAGAAGTCAACAGAAGTACAGGCAGTTGTTCAAAGTGTGTATGATAGGTCGTTTCTCCATCCTAACCCCAGTCCTAGTTTCAGTAGCCTGTTTTGGGAGTTTATTGGTAATTGCACTCAGTTTGTTAAAAGAGGAGGAGACGGGGTTTCCCAGACTTTCATCTCCCTCCCCTTTAAATTTGATACATCATCTTTTGAGAAGGTTCAGTTTCGCTTGGATGTTAAAGAGACCATCTTCCTGGTAGTTTATCTAGTAAGCTTCCTTTATTTAGCTTGCAGCTTGTCTAGAATGAGGGCTCAGATTTCCAGGGGGACTGATGAGATACCTGACCCAGAGGTGGAAAGGCCTGAGTGGGGTGGAGAATGGGAGGATTTGGCCAAACCCAGAAGGAATTCTCTGACCCAATAGCTTGGAATTTCCCTCCTGAACAAATTCAGAACCCAGCTGAGGTGGGGAAATATCTGAGAGAGAAATTCAATGACAATCCTAAGGAGGAAAAGGTCATTGCAATATGCTGGGCCTTGGCATATGCCTATCGCACAGTGCTAAGGGGAAAATAGTTCTTATCTCATTCACTTTCCTTCGAGGAAAATATTTTTTTTTTTTCCCCGAACCCTGTGGGGGGAAGGGTGGTTGTAATCTGGTTTTCTCTCAGAGGATATATTGCTAGATTTTAGCCAAACCGGCACACCCGGCTCCAGTACAAAATGCTGGATCCCGCATTGTTAGCTCTCTTTCGTCTCTGGTCTCCCTTCGCGGCAGGATGAAATAAACCGCGTCCGTGGATATGCCATGCGGGAGATCCCTCCTGACTCTTTGCCTCTGGTAACGCTGAGCTATCTGGCTTGTGTGTGTGTGACAAAGTCCGTGCTAACAGCTGCGCGTGCGAAAGGAGTAAGCTTGCTAGTGTGCTATACTGCACCACCTAAGCGATCTCTTGCCAGGGACGCTTCAGGGAAAACGCAGTGAACTCCCCACCGAACTCACACGCTGCATTAGACTTGAAAGGGTCCTTTCCACTTTTCTTTCAAGAGTTCAGAGTTCCACGTCTTTACATTTACAAAGTGGCCAGGTTGGTATGGGTGAACGGGTACATCCAAAGCAACTGGTCCTGATAGGGTTATAAACCAACAGAGTCCAGAAAGAGATTTTCCCAAAGAAATTAAGTATAGATTTAAATCTGTTTCTCCCTTTGAATGTATTTCTCTGGGAATGGATAGTGTTTGATATGGCCGTCCGTACAGCAGTTCATAGGGACTTACTTTAGTTTTTGACCTTGGCTGAATTCTGACTCACAAAAAGAGCCAGAGGGTGGGCCTGTGGCCATTTTAAGGAAGCTTCTTGACACATTTTGCTAATTTGTCATTTCATAGTCTGATTCATCCTTTCCCCTTTCCCACTTGACTGTGGCCACCAAGGTGTGTGTAAGTCCCATTTTACACCTAGAGTTTTGCTTAGCTGTTGCACCACATCTGCTATAAAATGTGGGCCTCTATCTGAGGACATCCCAAGTGGTACCCCAAATCTCAGTATGATTTCTTTAAGCATGATTTTTACCACTTTCGTAGCTTTATTGGTGGGACAAGGAGAGGCTTCTGGCCATCCGGAAAAAGTATCTACCAATACCAAAAGATATCTATACCCGTTTTGTCTGGGTAATTCAGAGAAATCCTTTTGCAAATAATCTCCAGGTGAATTTCCCTGTTTAATTGTTCCAGGAGGTGGTCTTTTCCTATTTATAGGATTGTTTTTTAAACAAATTGGACACTTCACTAGGATTGATTTTGCTATTTCAGTCATTCCTACACTGAGTACAGAGCTTTGGAGACTAGATATCATGGAATCAATTTGCCAATGGGTTTTGTTGTGTTCTTTTTCCATTATTTTCCTCATTACAGAAGTTGGAACTATAACCTGTTGGCTGTCTGTTACCCACCATCCCTCCTGATTCTTAGTGGCTTTTAATGTGTTTGCTAAGCACTGATGCTCACTGTCATAATTAGGCTTAAATTCAGATATGTCAATTTGTTTTTGTGATACTAATGCCAGGATGCCTTTTTAAGCTACTCCTTGAGCTGCTTTGTCTGCCAATCGATTTCCCACTATAACATTAGTTTGCCCAGGTTGATGTGCTTTGCAATGCATCACTGCCACCTCCTTTGGTTTTTGAATTTCTTCCAAAAGTTGTAAAATTTCTTCTTTGTGTTTAATAGCTGATCCTTGAACTGATAGCAGTCCCCTTTCCTTCCACATAGCTCCATGGGCATGAATTACACCAAATGCATACCTAGAATCAGTCCAAATATTCACTGTTCTGCCTGCTGCCAAATTCAATGCTTGTTTTAGTGCTATTATTTCCGCCTTTTGTGCTGACATGTTAATCAGTAAAGACTGAGCTTCCAATACTTCAGTAGTGGTCACCACTGCGTATCCTGCCATTCGTTTTCCATCCTTCATGAAACTGCCCCCATCTGTGAATAATTCTAAATCAGGATGCTCTATTGGATCATCTTGCAAATCAGTTCTGCTGGAATATACCTGTTCGATAGTTTGGAGACCATCATGCGACAGGGCTCCCTCATCCACTCTCTTTGAATCAAGGAATATGGCTGGATTTGTGGCTGCTGTCATCTTCAATTCCACATCATCTTGTTCCAAAAGCACAACTTGGTATTTGAGTGTATTAGTTTGAAAGCAAACCAGTGAGAGACTCGAAATCAAAACTACAATTTAATAGGAAGATTAAAAATAAATGCAATAGTACAGAAACACTGACACAGTCAGAATACAACCTGACACCCTGTCGGGCAGGGTGGTGGTAGCAGTCCGATTAAATGGTGGCTGCAGTCCTCCTGAAGTGATAGATGTGGTTCTGTTGAAGCGGTGATCCTGCAGAAGGGTCTGGTCTTCCTCTGAAGGTCCAGTGGTGGTTATGTAGCTCTTGTCCTCTGGGAATCCAGTAGGTAAGGGCCGAGTGTGGTGTTCCAAACCTCAGATTATATCCAGGTAGGAATGCTTGGTTCCTCCCCCTGGGCGGAGCATCTCAAAATGGGATGATGCAATTTTATGAGTCATGCAGTGAGGCTTGATAGCCCATTAACAGAAAGGTATGTCTCCGGAGGGAGTTATCAGGGATGTGTCATGGAAGAGATAAAGAACACTGCCCCACCTGGTTTTAAAAGATGGTGATAGAATACATACTTTTGGTTATATCTTACATTGTAACCTAAGACACTGAGCTGGGGGATAGCCAATGCTCCCCCCTTTTCCTCTATTATGGATATCACCATGTGAGGGACAAAAACAGTTATGTGCTGTCCAGTCATGAGCTTCCTGGCCTCTTGGATTAGTAGAACAGTTGCAGCAACTGCTCACAAGCATCCTGGCCATCCTTTGCTCACGTTGTCCAGCTGTTTGGAGAAATAGCCCACAGGTGTCCTCCAGGTTCTCAGCTTCTGTGTCAGGACCCCCCAGGGCTAAATGTTGCCTTGCATGTACAAACAGTTCAAAGGGCTTGGTTAAATCAGAAAGCCCTACTGCAGGTGCTGTCATTAATGCCTTTTTCAGTTCTCGGAAGGCAGTTTAGCACTCGTGGCTCCACACCAATTGTCCTTCCTTTGTTTCTTTTAGGGCTTCATAGAGGGGCCTTACTAAAAGTCCATAGTTTAATATTCACAACTGGCACCATCTGACCACTCCCAGAAAGCCTCATAATTCTTGGATGTTCCGTGGTTCTGGAGTTTGGCAGATTGCTTCCTTTCTGTCAAGGCCAAGAATTCTCTGCCCTTGAGTGATCTGGAAGCCCAAATAGTTCACAGTTGTCTTTCCTATTTGAACTTTTCTTTTAGTTACTCTGTAATCATTCTGTCCCAGAAAGTTCAACAGACTTATGGTGTTACGAATGGAGATTGGAGTTTTAAACAAGTTTCTGCCTTTGCCCAGGCCTTTGGCAGTAGACAATAACTTTACTGAGGTGGCCAGCACAACAAAACCCACTCTCATTCACAAGTTCTTTAATAATGGCAGATTAGGTCTATTACAAAATGAATTATTTATTTAATAGACACAAAATTAACAGACATAAGACTTTAAACAGACTATTTACTACACAGGAATAAAACAAAAAGAAGTAGATAACATACAGTGCACGATAGAGGTACCTATTATTACAGCTAGTGAAGAAACAGTAGAGCTTAAGATCCAATGTACTTACCACCTAATTGATGATGGGATACACATAGAATCTTTTCTCTCAATTCCCAGGAAAAGTATCCGCAGAGTCACGTCTGACCTTGCGGGAGAAGATCTCCTATACCTTTCAGGGAGTATGTAGGAGACTTCTATGTCTGTAATAATTTGTGTGGCTTTTATAGTCATAAAGAGCAGTGTCTTTCGGTCAATAATGTTAATTTTTCTTTTATCTCTCCCCACATCTGCTCTCCAGACTATGACATTGATTCTTAGTTGGGGGCCCCAGCCCTCCTGGCACCAGAGATAACCCCCTGCTGCTCCTTTGACCTAGCCTGGGTTATCTCTTCCACATGCACCAACCATCTGTGGTGGGGGGAGGACAAGACGGGGGGGGATGGGGACGGACATCCTGCCACATATGGTCATTTGTAGGCATTGGTTTTGGGTCTCTGCTGCCAGCAGAATGTCATCCACATACCGTAAAACTGCTCCTTCAGTGTTATTTTTCTTCCATTGTTCTAACTCTTTTGCTAGTTGATTTCCAAATATTGTTGGACTATTTTTAAATCCCTGCCTTAGGACGGTCCAGGTTAACTGAACTTTGTGTCCAGAGGTGGGACTTTCCCATTCAAAAACAAATATTGCTTGACTATTTTCCTCCAAGGGTGCACAGAAAAAGGCATCCTTAAGATCGATCACTGTAAACCATTTATATTCCCCTTTTAGTGCTGTCAAAAGTGTGTACGGATTAGCTACTACTGGATGAATATCTGGTACTATTTTGTTAATGGCCCTCAAATCTTGCACTAATCTATATTCCCCATTTTGCTTTTTAATTGGTAATATCACTATGTTATATTCTGATTCATGCTCTTTCAATAACCCATTGTCACGATCCGCTCGAGACGAGCGGGGGTCGTGATGGTTCGTTACCAGAATCTCAGAGTGCAAAAGAAACACCAACGGGGAGAAGTGTAAATTTCAATCAGCACAGTGTATTTTATTGCGTACCAACGCGGTGTAATTGCGATAGAGAGGGAGAGAGATGTAAGGAAACAAAGGATAGAGGGAAAGAAAAGGGGGGTTATAGCTACCAACGGCCAGACGGAGTCCTCTTGATCCGTCGTCTTCTGTGGGGAGATCTCAACTGGGGTCTTCTCAGAGAGTCCTTTAATAGTCTTTTTGGAAGCGAGGGGCAACTGGCCAACAGGTGTTTGAAGCGAGGGGCAGCTAGCCAAGAAGTGGGGGATCAAGGCCCATTGTCTCAAGTTAATGGTACAGAACAGGTAACAGACAGCATATCCCATGCTGTTCTTGTTGTGGTAACAGCAGGACCGGCATAGCTCACCGCAAACCGCACTCAGGCATGTGTACCAATTCCGGCATGTCCCGTGCTGTTCTTGTTGTGATAACAGCAGGACCAGCACAGCTGTGTTTGGCTAGCTTTCCACCTCGGCCAGGTCCAGGCTCAGCGTCTCGCTGTCTGTAGATGATCGTGAAGCAGGTGAAGGGTCTTTGGGGAAGGGTCTTCAGGCCGTCCCTTACACCACCCCGTGATTCACGATCGTCATCAGGAACACTCAGCTTCTTCTGTTGAAGTCTTCGGGACTCGCCGGCATTGGTAGCGGAACCCGGAAAATAAGGAAGGGGAGAAAAGGAAGAGAAGAGAAAAAAAAGAAAAGGGTGCAAAAGAAAATTAATTATTTCGGTTACACAGTTGGTTTGATTAAGGCACACAATCAGTTTGATTAAAGCACACAATCAATTTGATTAAGGCACACAATCAGTTTGATTAAGGCACACAATCAATTTCTTGCTTCAATACATCTTTACGTTTCGTATCAATAACTTTAGGAATGTCTATAGCAAATGGAACATCAACTAAGTTGTACACATTCATTACAGATGCCAATCGTGTTATTCGTTTCATCATTCTCCAAGTCAAGATGTACAAAATTGCTGATAGTACAAACCCAATCAAAATTAAAATCAAGAGAACAACGATAGGATGACACAACTTGTTCAGGACACCTGTAGCAGTCGGTGACCACCCAAAAAGGGTATCCCACCAACTGTGTTCGGCATCTTTCTTTACCCTTTCTAAAACATGATGTATTTCTTTTACATCGTGGTGAACAGTTATCAGAGTGTTTTGTCCGTTTTTCTTGATTTTTCCTAAAATTGCAATCGAATCCTGATGAAGCAACAATTGCCTTACTAAAGTAAGATTCATTCCAATGGGAGTAGGCAAAAGTTGGTGAATTAATGTGTAATTGGATTGCAAAAGGTAATGAGAAGTAACTGGAGCTAAATAAGAAAAATCACATCCTACAATCTTAATAAAACTACACACACGAAAGTTTGAGTGACTTTTAGTGTTAAGTGTCAATTGGTCTACAAATATTCTATCACAAGCAGTTCTTAAGCATGCACAACCACTACCTATATACACAAGCACTGTTTCAGGTTTTTCGTTAGGATGAATTTCAAAATGACAAATGTTTTGATCAGTGTCTAAACAAATATCTTGGGCTCTAATTGCATTACTTTCACAAATGAATCCTTGGTCTCGGGCAATACAAGCTTCTAAATTAACAGTTTGCCATTTTTCATTAACTTGACGGGCCCATTCTCTATGCTCAAAAGGATAGAGAATAGCTCCATCATGGTTCAGTCCTAGTGCAATGACAGGGAATATTGAATGCACTGAAGCATTACGTATGGTTAGTACAAAGGCTGTGGCTGTGTTTGTGGCAGGGTTATAGGTAAAATTCACTAGGTTCTACCAGGGTTGGAATTCTCTTTCGAAGTCAGTGGCACTGTCCCAAATTATTTTCCGAATTTCGGTGGGAAAAGTGCCTTCTTCTCCTTCTCTTATGATTGAAGCAGCAACTGACTGCATCCACAACTGAGCTTGGATGCAGCTGAGTGCCAAAGAGACGTTGTTTTGTGTAACACCGAGTGCGTCAATTATTAATTTGTGATCATTTACATTTACCTTTTCTCAATTTGGTAATATGTTTGACAACAACCACTGTTGGGCCCCTAGAGCCGACAACGACGACTGCAGTGGTTGGTGTAGTTTAGTCAAATCTCTAGTTGTGGCAGCCAATTTGTTCATCAGCACTTCTGAATCAATGCTATTCAAAACTCCCAATCCTGCTCCCACAACACCGGTTATGTCTCTTGAGATTCGCTTTTTAAAAGAGTTTCGCTTCCGTAGCCAGGTTGTCCACCCTTCAAAAGAAGTTTGTAGAAAAGGTGAACAAGCTGGCTGAATTTCTGAGACATTGTTTTGCATCAGTAATTTAACTTGTTTGAGAGACCATGCCGGATTGTACAGTATCTGTTGTTGGCCTGTTTTCCTGATTGTATATGCTCTGATTTTAAAAATTCTTGGGCTTAGCATAACCGGTGGTTGGGTAGTAGGTGTCACTACATAAATTTCGAGTTCCCCCCAGTATTTTGTATTGTTTTTACCACACATAACTTTATGAGAAAATTGTACAGCAGTTAAATTTAACCAATAATCTTGATTTGAATTACACAAAACAAGACACGGCCATCAGGTCCAATGCTATAGCTGTGTATAGATTCAGTAAAAGATTCAGCAATTAATCTGCATCATATTGTAACATCATTACATTTTGTTACTATAAAGGGAGGGAAAAAATTATTCTTGTCATTCAACACAGGGGGAGTACTTATACTATGGTATGTGACTACGGTCAGACCACGGCCACTCAGCTGGTTTTTGGCCATGGTGCTGTGGTAGGATGCAAAAAGTATCACTAGTTTCATCATGGTTCATGTGGTCTTCATGTCCCTCAGAGTTCTTCTGTGAAAAGTAAACAAAACAGAGCCTGCCACCAAGAGGCAGAAGATTAAAATGATGGAATTGTCCAGCGTGTATGTGTCCGATGCTCTCTCCCAAGGGCATCAAAGGCTACCCATGCATATTTAGTAAACACAGCATAGGAATAGGTGTAGATAAAAACAAGAGAAGCATTCTGTGTCTCACGTTGGAAAACACTCCAAACAGCTACTTTAATGACTGAGGCAGGTTTGTCTTGGCTGTTACCCAAGCCTTCAGTTCTTTGTACTGCCAGATTTTTCACAGCACCTTCAGTGATTGAGAAAACATTACAATAATGTTCAGTTTGAGCATACCACTTTCTTACTGAGGCTCTCTGGGCCACCCCGTCAGGTGGGGGGGTCCCGATAGAAACTGCCTTAATAACTTTAAAAGGGCCTCTCAAAACAATTGGTTGTTGTCGTGCAATCTTCTCCACTTCTATGAGAGCTGAGCTAACCACAAACAATCCTTTTTCCCAGGTAGTGTATCTTATCTCAGCATCTTTGAAGCCACGGGAATAAAAACCAACAGGCCTCGTAGGACCCTCAGGACCCCACTGCCAAATGTGTACTGACAACCCTGAGAAGGCAAATCCCCATTCCACCTGGAAAGGGTCTGTAGGATGAATAGGGCCTAGGGCTTGGTGAGCTGTTGCTTCAAAAATCAACAATTGCAATGCTTTTTCCTGAGAAGCAGTCCATTCCCATTTTGCCCCTTTTCTCGGCAAGTTATAAAGAGGTCTGGCAACCATGGAAAAATCTGGGATGTGTTTTCTCCAAAACACTAACAATCCTAAAGCATGTTGGAGAGCTTTCTTGGATTCAGGTATTTTAACTTGATCTAAAGAGGTTAGGGTATCAGGTGGGATGCATGTCATGATTGGGTGAGCCTTTTCTTGAATCAATGTTGTTAATTCAGCTACCTTGCCTGAATTCTGAGGGAGAAGTTGGTTTGGCTCACTGCCCGGATTCTGGGGAAGAAATTGTTTTGGTTCATTGCTCGAATGTTGAGGGAGAAGTTGGTTCGGCTCACTGCCCAGGTTCTGAGGGAGGAGGGGTGCACTAGGTTGAACGGGTGGATTCGGTAGGGTGGGTCTCGGGCAATGCCAGTTAGAAACTGCTTTAAACCTGGGATCAGTAGATCCAGTTCGGTCACTCGGGTTTCCAAGGAATCTGTCCAGCCTATCTACTGGACTTATAGCTGCTATAGTTTTTTGAAGAACAATTGCTGTAGGTTTGAGAGATTCTGGGAGTCCCCGAATTAAAGGGGTCATCATTTCTGGTTTTACAGGTAATTGCATTGGAGACTCACAGGTAGGAATTAATTTTCTTTCATGTACCATTTGCAAGCAAGCAGCTTTGTGGACGCTCTCTAAGAGCTGGTCAGGAGCAGTGACTATAGCTAAGGGGTCTCCCCTTTCTAGAGGGTTGAGTCCCCCAGCCCAATAAGCAGCATGCTGAGTTAGGAACCATGCAGAAAGCTTGTCACCGGTTGTTAAGAACACTCCATGTCCCCAGTATCCACTGGCTTCTTGCTCAGTTAGCTGAATTTGGTCTCCCCCAGTAAGGGACACTCGGAAAACATATTCCGTTTCAGATTCATGGGGGAGCTGTCCATACTCTTTTTTCAATTTGGCCAATTCAGTAGCAGTAAATGGAGTTTGTTTAGTGGTAATGTGCAGTTCAGAGTCCTCATCATTAGCATAAAAGTATTCAGTTTTAGTTAAGGGTCTTATGTGAGGACAATAATTTTCTGCACAGTTTTTTGCCAGGATTAATTCTATTTGGGGGTAAATTTGGTTAATGTGGAGGGTTTCTTTTTCCTCCGTTTCTCTTGCTGGATGAGCATTCCTTGAGTTCTTAAGATATTCATCTCTCAAGGCAGCTTGCAGCAAATTAATTTCATTTGTTTTTTCATCTAATTCATTTGTTTTTTCATCTAATTGTTTTTGTAGAATTTCTACTAGGTTTTGAAGAGAATCTATTATTGCTTTTTCTTCAGTACACCGCTTACGGCGATGATCTGTAGCAGCCGCAAGACAGGCTCCTAAGATGGAGCAGGTTATGGATTTATTGCGGCCGGGTTTAAATCTTGCTTCATGTTGCAAAGAGCATATTCTATCAGTTACACTCTCTAAATTGAACCAGTTGTTTTGTGCCCATTCTTCCCCTCCAGGAGAGGGTCTGGCACTGTGTTTTGCTAATAGAGCATAAAGTGCAGATTTGTGTTTTGCACTGAGGTTTTCATTCATTTTATGAAGGGACAAAAACCACTACAGGGAGGTAATAACTTAGTTACTCAACACACACCGATCTTAGCTGTGTCTCCCTTCACTTCCCTGAGTGGGTGAAGAGGCCAAAATCTGCCTGGGAGGTACACTTTTAGTTTCTAATAGTTGCCTCTTCGCTACACCAAGCAGACCAAAAACTCCTACACACCTTCTTTAGTAAAAACACAAACACTCCCCCTTTTGCACTAAGAGATACTTTTGTGGATTTCTGAAGACACAGCCCTCAATTGAGTGTGGGGTGCATTCTTTTGGGAATGTACAATTTGCGGGAAATTCGAGTCACCTCCCTTGCTTTCTAGACACCGCTAACCCTTTCGGGTGTCGGGCTAGGTGCGGCTGGAGTGAAACGTCCTTCCCCTGTTACAGATTGCACAGAGCCCCGCTACCCCTTCTGTCTCAATAAGAATCCTGCCGACTACGCCAATTTAATGTCATGATCCGCTCGAGACGAGCGGGGGTCGTGATGGTTCGTTACCAGAATCTCAGAGTGCAAAAGAAACACCAACGGGGAGAAGTGTAAATTTCAATCAGCACAGTGTATTTTATTGCGTACCAACGCTGTGTAATTGCGATAGAGAGGGAGAGAGATGTAAGGAAACAAAGGATAGAGGGAGAGAAAAGGGGGGTTATAGCTACCAACGGCCAGACGGAGTCCTCTTGATCCGTCGTCTTCCGTGGGGAGATCTCAACTGGGGTCTTCTCAGAGAGTCCTTTAATAGTCTTTTTGGAAGCGAGGGGCAACTGGCCAACAGGTGTTTGAAGCGAGGGGCAGCTAGCCAGGAAGTGGGGGATCAAGGCCCATTGTCTCAAGTTAATGGTACAGAACAGGTAACAGACAGCATATCCCGTGCTGTTCTTGTTGTGGTAACAGCAGGACCGGCATAGCTCACCGCAAACCGCACTCAGGCATGTGTACCAATTCCGGCATGTCCCGTGCTGTTCTTGTTGTGATAACAGCAGGACCAGCACAGCTGTGTTTGGCTAGCTTTCCACCTCGGCCAGGCCCAGGCTCAGCGTCTCGCTTTCTGTAGATGATCGTGAAGCAGGTGAAGGGTCTTTGGGGAAGGGTCTTCAGGCCATCCCTTACACCCATATTCTAAAAATTTTTCTATAAGCTTTTCCAACTCCTTCCTTGCCTCCTGTCTTGGGGTGACTTTATGATGTGTATCCCCTATCGCCTGCTCTATGCCCAGACATGAATCCTGTGCCTTTCTGTGCCTTTAAAACTGGGTCCAAGAGAAAGAAAAAAAAGCCAGGCGACACCTCCCAATTAATAGGATATTGTTTTTGCCTTACTGGTTTAGCTTCAGGTTAGAGAGTAATCCTCACCAGTTTGGCCACTTTTGATCATCCGGGCATTTCAATTGTCCATACCAACGGAGTCACAGCGTTCTCTACCTCCTCTGGGATTTCTTCCAATTCATTCGACTCCTGTAACATAAAAATCCTTGCCTCTACAGCTTTTGATTCTGGTATTTGAATTTGTATTTCCCCATCCCAGAAAGTTATTTGAGCATCCAATTTTCCCAATAAATCTCTCCCCAGCAAGGGGACTGGGCATTCAGGCATATATAGAAACTGGTGAGTAATCCGATTATTTCCTAATTTAAATTTCATGGCTTGTAAAAAGGACCAAGTTTCGCTTTTCCCTGTAGCACCAATTACATTTACCACATCCCTACTAAGTTTCCCTTTACATGTATTCAGTACAGAATAAGTTGCTCCTGTGTCCACCAAAAATTCCACTTCTTCTTTCCCCAGCCTCAATGTAACCAGGGGTTTGGCTAGGGTAGAATCCCCAGTCCCCTTCGATCTTCATCTTCTAATGTTACATGTAAGACTGGGTCCAGCTTTCCAGCCTGTGGGCATTCTCACTTCCAATGCCTCTTTTCCTTGCAGAGTGCACACTGGTCTTCCCCTAACCATTGTCGGGGAAACGGTGAGAGCCTCCCACCTCCCCTTCCCCTTGTTCCCCCCACCAGACCTCCCCTGTTGGCCGGTCCCTTAGTACCCTCCACAGGTCCCTTAGCCACCCCCAGTGGCAAGCAGTTTCTCGTGTCTCTTGTTTTCCCTTCTAGCCTGCCGTAGTTCTTTTTCCCTATCCCTGTTGTGATATGCTTTCCATGCTTCATCAAACAACTTTCCCAAGTCACGTGACTCCACTCCTTCCAGTTTCTGGAGTTTCCTTCTAATATCTGGGGCAGACTGCCCTATAAAGATAGTTGCTAACTGTACGGCCTCCCCTGGATTCTCAGGATCCAGATTAGTATATTTTCTGGCAGTCACTTTCAATCGTTCAATGAAAGCCGTGGGGGATTCAGTACTGTCCTGCTTTACCTCATACGGTTTAGACCAGTTCATGGCTTTCGGTATAGCATGCTTTACATCAAACAATATCCATCTCTGATATCTCGTTAAATGATTTCCTGGCCCCGGTAAACTGGGGTCTGTCATGATCCGCCTAAGACAAGCGGGAGTCATAATGGTTCGTTGACCTGATCTCAGAGTGCAAAAGAAACACAAACGGGGATTTTAACTTTAAATCACAAACAATGCACTTTATTGAGTGCCAACAACATGATTATGCGATAGAAGAGAGAGAGAGATATAGAGAAACAAAGTATAGAGAGAAAAAGGGGGGGGGTTAATAGCTACCAACGGGAGGCGAATCCTCGTGGTCCTGCCAATAGATCCGTCTTCCTTCCGTGGGGAGTACTCATAGGGGTCTTTTCAGAGAGTCTCTTTATAGTCTTTTCGAAAGCGAGGGGCATCTGGCCAAAAGGTGCAAAAGCGAGGGGCAGCTAGCCAAGAGGTAGGGGAATAGGACCCATTGTTTTTGGGGTAATGGTGCAGGGCAAGTGCAGGGGACATTCCTTCTCGCTCCAGTATAGCCCTTCTCGCCTAGGGCAGCAAGGAAAACAGCACCAGAGCAACTGGTTCACCGTGCATACCTGCAGGCACTTGGCAGACATCCCACCTTGGTCTGGCTAGGACTCCTGTACCCTCTTTCCCCCTTTGGGGTCTTTAGCATCTTTCAGTCTCTGTCCTCGTCGATGATCGTGAGGCAGATGAGGGATCTTCGGACCGCCTCTTACAGGGTCCCACCTTGGATCTGTTGAAGGAAAATTCTGATCTACAGTTCCTTCTAAGTCTCCATTAGCATGTGCCCCCTCTACCTGCTTTCTGGCCATGGTCAACATCATCTTTTTTTCTGTACTATCCAACAATGTATCTAACATAACTTGTATATGATTCCAGTCAGGATCCTGAGTCCTAATTATGGTTTCAAACACTTTAGCAGCTCTATCTGGATCCTCTCTATAAACTCCTGCTGCCTTTCCCCATGACGTTAAATCCGCAATTGAAAATGGGGTCTTTACTGTTACTGGACCACGATTCCCAACCACCTGCAAGAGGTGAGCCATCAGAATACCCCCAGCATCCCCCCCAACATCTCCTTGCTGCCTTCTAGTGCATCCCGCAATTGGGCTAAAACCCTCCGATCCCCTAAAGTGTTGTCTCTGTTCCTGTCCACTCTCCCATGACCTACTTATGTGTCTAGCTGCGTTCCCCGGCGATTCATCATTCACCCCACCTGCTCTTTCCGTGGAGCAACCATCAGCTGTAAATCATCCTCATCCTCTCTTCCACACTTTAAGCACCTCTGCCCTATGCTGCACACAGAACAAGACCTTTTCAACCCTTTGCCTTTATTTTCCTTATGACACTTTACCGTGCCTTAATTATGTCTCCCCTGATGGAGGAGTTTCCAGAGCCCTTGCCTGGGCTCTGCAGACGAATGGGACTTTTCCACGCTTCTTGCTTTTAGAAAGTTGTTTATTAAGTCTTATCAGAGGAGCTCAGCCAGAGAGACATGACTCCCCTTAGAGCATGCGAGAGAAAAGCCAAGTTATCAAGATAACACTGTTCTTTTAAAGGTAAATTACCCAATGAAATCCTGAAACGAAAGATATTTTTACTTTTCTACCAATGTTCAATAAATCGTTCTGTCACATGAAAGGAACTGCGGCATTTTTCACCCAATCATCTCAATCCACTTTTGCCGCAGAAAATGGAGTAAAGACAGAAGAAAGAAGAAGGCCTGAAACAACAACAATCCTCCATTTTGAAGGTTTTGCTTCTTATCTATTTTGCTATATTAACAAACCCAACACCTCTAAATTTTCACCCTGTGACAATCTTATAAAATGTTCTATCACCTAGTTCACACCAGTGTAGATTCTGCTTCTTCCCAGAGGGTAGGTAATTTTCTCCATGGACAAAGGTCAAAGACAGGGTTGTCCAGGGGGGTAGAACTCTTCAAAACAGGCAGAGAAATATTCCCTGCACTTTGGACTCCAACACCTTACTTCCAGTTCTCCTTCTAACACAATGGGCATTGTGCAGTTTCCATATGCCAGTAGTTTTGGAGAACAAGCATTGTGTTAGCTCACCAGGTGAAGGCCATTTATCATCTGGTAACACATTGATTCTTGTAGAACTCCCTCTATTAGGAGTTTCTTCCTTTAGCTTATGCATCTGTGCCGGTAGGACAGAAGTAGGTTTTCCATTCCATCTTCTCATGTCTTCCACATGCTTACGCAGGAAGAACCACAGGTCAACTTTTGGGATGTACCCCCTGTCCCTAACCAGGGGAAATTTGTTTCTGATAACAGGGGCTGTACTGATGAAACTTGCAGAATGTCCTCTTTAAGCTCCTTGCTGAGTTCATGATGGGTCTCTTCAATCCTTTCTTCCAATTTCCACATATGCTTGGTCAAGTCTGTTTCCACAGCCAAAATTTGAGCTCGTGTCAGGGCATGGAGAGTGTCTTCATGATGCCTTTTTCAACCTCGAAATGAAACTCGAGATAATTTTAGTATAGGAGGTAATATAAAAGTGGGTCTTTATTGGAGCTGCAGGGGCAGTTATGGAAGAATGTCCACAAAAGCCCACCCACACGGGGTGTGTTGGAGTCCAAAGTGCAGGGAATATTTCTCTGCCTGTTTTGAAGAGTTTTACCCCCCTGGACAACCCTGTCTTTGACCTTTGTCCATGGAGAAAATTACCTACCCTCTGGGAAGAAGCAGAATCTACACTGGTGTGAACTAGGTGATAGAACATTTTATAAGATTGTCACAGGGTGAAAATTTAGAGGTGTTGGGTTTGTTAATATAGCAAAATAGATAAGAAGCAAAACCTTCAAAATGGAGGATTGTTGTTGTTTCAGGCCTTCTTCTTTCTTCTGTCTTTACTCCATTTTCTGCGGCAAAAGTGGATTGAGATGATTGGGTGAAAAATGCCGCAGTTCCTTTCATGTGACAGAACGATTTATTGAACATTGGTAGAAAAGTAAAAATATCTTTCGTTTCAGGATTTCATTGGGTAATTTACCTTTAAAAGAACAGTGTTATCTTGATAACTTGGCTTTTCTCTCGCATGCTCTAAGGGGAGTCATGTCTCTCTGGCTGAGCTCCTCTGATAAGACTTAATAAACAACTTTCTAAAAGCAAGAAGCGTGGAAAAGTCCCATTCGTCTGCAGAGCCCAGGCAAGGGCTCTGGAAACTCCTCCATCAGGGGAGACATAATTAAGGTGCGGTAAAGCGTCAGGGTGAATACAGTTTTTATAAGTTTAGCAAATTAGCATAATTGACAAAAAAGCACCAATTAGGAGGAGAAGTGGTGATGCAATTCCCCCCAGGTCAAGCCCCTTCTCTGGAGACCCCCCCTCCCCTTGCTACTAGCTGTACTTTGTTTATGAAAATGTATCTCAAAGAGTTGTTCTCAACCTTAGTAGCCAGGAAGAACCAAGATAGCATAGGGGCCCTGGAATTTGTTTTGTCTTTCTGCCTAGGGAAAGGGCATGGAAAATTCCTGGGAAAACTAGCCACTAATACAATAGGCTACAGAGCTACAAATATATGTGCAAAGAATACAGAGAACATATAAAAGATAAAAAGGCAAAAACCAAAGTGGCATCATTCAAATGTCCAGATCATTCTTGTCATAGGGCCCACTATTGCGTTTTGTTGTATAATGTATTTAAACCTAGATGTCTTCCAGTGCAGGAGGGCTGGTATACTGTCAGGTGATTGCAAGCTGCATCAGGAGCTCATGACTGGTGTATCTGGAGCAGTCCATACTCATTGTCCATGGTAGTTATAGCATATGGTGGCAGTGTCATTCAGCAACCAATATCATACAATTCAACATTACAGACTGTTCTCACCCCAAAATCAAATCCCCTTGAAGCACACATTGCATTTCCCCATTCTTCTGCATTGCCCACCAAGTGCATCTGGGTCCTAGAGGAAAAACAATCCCACGGATGGATTTGCCTTTTCCTGAGGCAGGACTAATCCAAACTGTCTTCCCTAACACATTCCTCATATGCACCATGGGAACTTTATCCCCTTCTATATTATGTGGAGGTTTTAGTTGGACAGGGCCAGCTTGATTGGTGGAGCCTCTAGTGTTAACTAACCAGGTGGCCTTTGCTAAATGTAGATCCCAATGTTGGAAGGTTCCCCCACCCATTGCTTTCCATGTGGTTTTTACCAGTCCATTGTACTGTTCAGTTTACCCAGAGGCTGGTGCATGATAGCAAATATGATATACCCACTCAATACTATGCTCTCTGGCCCAGGTGTCTATCAGGCTATTTTTGAAATCAGTCCCATTGTCCAACTCAATTCTTTCAGGGGTGCCATGTTGCCACAGGACCTGCTTTTCGAGACCCAAGATAGTGTTCCAGGCAGTGGCATGAGGCACAGGCTACATGTCTAGCCATCCAGTGGTTACTTCTACCATGGTAAGCAGGTATCGCTTGCCTTGGCAGGGTCTGCAGGCGTGTGATGTAATCAATCTTCCAGGCCTCCCCATATTTATATTTTGACCATCGCCCCCATACCACTGGGGCTTAACCCAATTGGCCTGCTTGATTGCAACGCATGTTTCACAGTTATGGATAACCTGGGAGATAGTGTCTTGTCCATGGTAAGGTCCACTCCTCAATCATTATCCCATCTGAATGCTGCATCTCTTCCCTGATGACCTGAGGCTTCATGGGCCCACTGAGCCAGAAGTAATTCACCCTTATGATGCCAGTCCAGATTCACCTGAGACACTTTAATCTTGGCACCCTGATCCACCTGTCAGTTGTTGAGATGTTCTTCAGTAGCCTGACTCTTGGGTATGTGTGCATCTACATGATGTACTTTTACAGCCAACTTCTCTACCTGGACAGTGATATCTTGCCACAATTCAGCAGCCCAGATGATTTTACCTCTGTGCTGCCAATTGGTCTTTTTCCATAGGTCTAGCCACCCTTGCAGAGCATTTGCCACCATCTACAAGTCAGTGTAGAAGTGGAGTGCTAGCTACTTCTCCCCTTCAGCGATATCTAAAGCCAGCTGGAGGGCTTTCAGCTCTGCAACCTGACTTGATCCACCTTGTCCCTTGGTACCTTCTGCTACTCACTGCAATGGACTCCATACGGAATCTTTCTATTTTCGATGTAGCCCTACAATATGGCAAGAACCGACAGTGAAGAGAGCTTGTCACTTTTCATTTTCTGGCAGCTGATTATATGGCGGGGCCTCCTCAGCACGTGTCACCTTTTCCTCCTCTGACAATCAGTTGAAATTTTCACCTTCGGGCAAGTTTGTGATGACTTCCAACATCCCTGGGCATTTGGGGTTTCCTATTTGAGCTCGCTGTGTGATCAGCACGACCCGCTTACTCCACATAGCATCAGTGGCATGATGTGTGGAAGGGACTTTCCCTTTGAACACCCAGCCCAGCACTGGCTGTCTGGGTGCCGGAAGAAGCTGTGCTTTGGTGCCAATCACTTCTGAGGCAGCTCAAACCCCTTTATAAGCTGCCAGGATCTCTTTTTCATTTGGGGTGTAGCAGGCCTTGGATCCTTTGTATCCCCAACTCCAGAACTCCAGAGGTCATCCTCAAGTCTCCCCAGGTACTTTTTCCCAGACTCCAGGAAAGACCATTCCTGCCGGCTGGGGTGTAGAGCACACTTTTCACATCTTGTCCTGTCCTGACTGGCCCAAGGGCTACTACATGAACAATCTCCTGTTTATTTGTTCAAAAGCTTGTTGTTGTTCAGGACCCCACTTGATATAGTTCTTCTTCCAGGTCACATGATAGTGAGGGCATATGCATCCTCCAAAAAACCACAGCACCTAGGAAAGCCTGTGTTTCCTTTTTCCTGGTTGGTGGGGACATAGCTGCTATTTTGTTAATCACATGCATTGGAATCTGACGATGCCCATCTTGTAATTTTATTCCTAAGAACTGAATTTCCTGGGCAGGTCCCTTGACTTTACTTTGTTTGATGGCAAAACCGGCCTTCAGGAGGATTTTGATTATTTTCTCCACTTTCTCAAAGACTTCCTCTGCTGTGTTGCCCCACACAATGATGTCATCAATGTATTGCAAGTGTTCTGGAGCCTCACTCTTTTCCAGTGCAGTCTGGATTAGTCCATGGTAAAGTGGGGCTGTGTTTCCACCCCTGCAGCAGTCGGTTCCAGGTGTATTGGATGCCCCTCCAGGTGAAAGCAAACTGTGGCCTGCACTCTGATGCCAAAGGAATGGGGAAAAATGCATTAGCAATGTCACTGGTGGCACCACTTTGCTGCCTTGGACTCCAGTTCATATTGAAGTTGCAGCATGTCCTGCACAGCAACACTCAGTGGTGGTGTGACTTCATTCAGGCCACGATAGTCTACTGTCAGTCTCCACTCTCCACTGGACTTATGCACTGGACATATAGGACTATGAAAGGGTGAGTGAGTCTTACTGGCCACTCCTTGGCTCTCCAGTTCACGAATTATCTCATGGGTGGTGTTCACCGAGTCCCAGTTGGTGCAGTATTGTTGACAGTGCACTGTTGTGGTACCAATTGGTAGCTGTTGTTCTTTGACCCTCAGCAGTCCCACAGCAGAAGGGTCCTCTGAGAGACCAGGCAAAGTGTTCAAATGTCTAATGTCTTCTCTCTTCACAGTAGTTATCCCAAAAGCCCACCAATGCCTTTTTGTGTCCTCGAAATACCCTCTCCTGAGGTAATCTATGCCAAGGCTGCACAGGGCCTCTGGGCCAGTCCCAATGGGGTGTTTTTGCCATTCATTCCTAGTCAGACTCTCTTCAGTTTCCAGTACGGTCAGCTGTTGGGATCCCCCTGTCACCCCAGAAATAGACATGGATTCTGACCCTACATAGCTTGATGGCATCAGGGTACGCTGTGCTCTGGTGTCAACTAAAGCCTTATACTCTGGTGGGCCATATGTTCCAGGCCATTGGATCCACAGAGTCCAATAGATCCAATTGTCCCTTTCCTCCACCTGGCCAGAGGCAGGGCCCCTCTAGTTCTGGTCATAGTACTCATTGCTCACTTCTTCTAAATATGATGACCAGGAGGTCCCTTCAAGAGGATCTGAAGCAACATCAGCACTTCTGTTCTCTCTGAGGACTTGCCCACAGGAAACTGGAGTGGCATTTATCCTTGAAGAATTTCCTACGGTGGTTGTTCTTTCTTTAAATTCACATACCGGTGCTGCTAGGGCAGACATGGGTTTTCCATCCCATTTCCTCATGTTCTTTCAGTGGTCACACAGGAAAACCAGGGGTTACCTTGTGGTGTGTTCCCTCTGTCTCAAGCAGGGGGATGCTTGATCCCAATAGCAGACACTCTGGTCTCTACTGGCAGGGCATGGGATGTTTAGTCTCCAACTTGCTTGAGTCTATTGAATCTGTCTGCAGTCCTGGGACAGTCTTTCCATGGATTAGGCGCGGGTCGGTAGGGAGGAAAAAAGATGATCTTCATATTGCCAGAGTCAGATAGTCACCTGAAGCACTGTTTGTTCTCCTTTTCATCAACATCAATGCCATTGAGTTGGCGTACGATGATGCCATGCTCTGTAGGAACTTCCGCCACGTGGCTTGCGTACACTGAATCTCCTCTGGATCTACAGGGGACTGCTTGTCATTTGAATTCTTATAGATTACCTCCAGCACAGCCAATTCTCTCAGGTACTGGATACCTTGCTCCATGGTATTCTACCTGCTTGGGTGCACTATTAGATCATCCTTGAGAGAATACCTTTCCCTACTGCTTGACAGGAGTCACCTCCAGAGGCTGGGAGTTTCTGTCCTCTTCCCAATCCCCTTGTCAATGCCCGCATCCTGAGACAGGGATCCCAGTTGCTTGGCTTCCCTACCATCTAGTTTCATATCATGGGCTGCCATATCCCAGCATTGGAGCAGCCAGGTCACAGGGGCTCACTCGACTGGTGGCTGAAATCTTTTTTTCATATCTCGCAGGTCACCTGGGGATAGGGATCATATGATTATCTCTGGCCCTACCTTTTCCTCCTGTTGTGAGGGCCCCACTTCCTCTTCATCCCTCACTAAGCAAACTGATTTGGTCTTGGATTTCTTCTTCTGTATAGGGGTGATTTCTACCAGCATAGGTTGTTCCTCTGGTTTAGCTGCAGTTTGAGTGACCACAGTGCTTGTTGGTCTACTTTCCTCCTCCTATCCCTGAGGGTACTGTCTAGTCACAAGCAGTGTGCCATAAATAGTAGCCAGGGCCCAGCACGTTGTGTAACTTTGAGCATCTCTGGAGCTGCCACAGCATTTTTCCTTCACATATTTTATCACTTTATTAGGGTTCTGTAGTTGTTCAGGGGTGAACTTCCAAAGCATTGGAGAAGATAAGTCCTCCAAATACTGGCCCGTGTTTTCCAACCTTTTATGCCATTTATGACTATCCACCCTTGGGGCAGATCTCTGAAAGGCCTTCCTAAAAACCTCTTTCTTGACTCTAAACACGGTGTGGACCACACTGAGGAGACCTGGCAGACCTAGCAACAAGAACGTGCTTTCCTTAACATCCAAGGGAAATTCAAAATTCTCAAAAACTGTTGTAACAGGCCTGAGGGAAAAAAAGGGGGTGAAAAGATGGGGGAAATCATCCTCCCCTGTTCCCCCACAGCCTGGGTACGATTATTAATGGGGTCTCAAAGGTAGCGCCCAAGGTAAGGGTAGGAGAGCAACACTGAATACCCATCCCAAATGACCCTCATTGCCCTTGATGTAATCATGTCATAAGCTGCTATCACTCTGATGCCATGATGATTTTCTGCCTTTTCTTTTATACCCCTTTTATACCTTTTTATAACTTCTGTATTCTCAGTGGTTTTTTTTAGCCTACATTCTTGGACTTGTTTGTCAAGCTAGGAGACTAAACATTTTAGAAGCTTCGTAGTTAGGGATCAGAATGCCCCAGACACCAGGGTCCTCTCCAGAACACATTTTGTAAACTAAGATAGAACCATCCAGGGGAAGGTTCCTTGGGGAGGGGGGCTCACTCGAGCATCTCATTGGGGAATCTTTGATAGATATGCTAATTAGTAAGACCTATAATGTTATACTCGATCTGTTGTGTGTGGGCATTGCGGTGTGCATTTCGGGGCATTCCATCTGGACGTAGTGCACCTAAGGATCCTTAAAATAAATACAGAGGTAAAATCCCTTTTTCCCTTCTAACCGTGTTTGATTCTTGATTTTAAGAACAGGAAAAGGCATCAACACAGCTATCATACAGGGCTAGGTACCACACCCACATGAACAGACCAAGCAACATTGTGATCAGTGGCTCTGTACCTGATACAACAAATACTTATATCAAATTTGTTTCCAACCCAGTCTAGGCAGATCTGTTGTTATCTCAACCCTTCATGCCTCATGTTGGGTGCCAAATGAGGCTGTCGTGGTTTAGGAATGGTATTGTCCAATTCAGTGCTCCCTCCGAAACCATGCACCACTGGGTCACTCCCCCTGCCCCTCCCCCTCCCCTGCAGCAGGCTGGAGAGGATAATAGGAGACAGAAAAGGTAAATATCATGAGTTAAGAACAATTTACTGGAAACAGCAATGAGATAAGAAAACAAACAGTAACAGCAAAAATATTAATAACAAAAGTGTACAAAAGAGAGAGAGGGATTCACACGATTGCTCCAAACTGGTGTTAGCCAACTGTTCCCTCTGCCACTACGCCAACCCGAAGGAACCCATTCTCCCATTCTGTCCACTAACCTAAACTCCCTGACACAGCTTCATGCCATTCCCTCGGGTCCTGTCACTGGTCACCACAGAGAAGAGATCAGCGCCTGCCCTTCCACTTCCCCTTGCGAGGAAGTTGTAGACTGCAATGAGGTCTCTCCTCAGTGTCCTCTTCTCTAGGCTGAACAAACCAAGTGACCTTATATGCTCCTTGTATGGCTTCCCCTCTAGTCCCTTCAGCATCTTTGTAGCTGTCCTTTGGATGGTCTCTAATAGCTTTATATCTTTCTTATAGTGTGGTGCCCAAAACTGCACACAGTATTCGAGGTGAGGCTGCCCCAGTGCAGAGCAGAGTGGGACAAACTCCTTCCTTGACAGGCTGGCTATGCTGTGCCTGATGCACCCCAGGACACAGTTGGCCTTCCTGGCTGCCAGGACACACTGCTGACTCATATTCAACTTGCCACTGACCAGGATCCCCAGGTCCCTTTCTGCGGCACTGCTTTCCAGTATCACATTCCCCAATCTGTATGTACATCCAGGGTTGCCCCATCTCAGGTGCAGAATCTGGCACTTGCCCTTGCTAAACTTCATATGATTGGCAATTGCCTCTAATTTGTCTCGTTCTCTCTGCAGGGCCTCCCTTCGAGGGAGTCAACAGCACCTCCCAATTTTGTATCATCTGGGAACTTACTTAGTATACCTTCAAGTCCTGTGTCCAAGTTGTTTATGAAGATGTTGAAGAGCATAGGGCCTAAGATGAAGTCCTGCAGAACCCCACTAGTGACAGGTCTCCAGCCTGATGTCACCCCATTCACTAAAACCCTTTGTGCCTGACCTGTAATCCAGTTGCTTACCATCTGTGTCGTGTTTATCCAGCTGTGTGGTGGACTTTTTATCCAGAAGGATGCTATGAGAGACAGTATTGAAAGATTTACTGAAATCCAGAAAGATTACATCAACTGGCTTTCCTAGATCAACTAGGTTGGTTACCTTGTCATAAAAGGAAATCAGATTTGTCAAACAGGACTTTCCCCGCACGAAGACATGCCATCTTTGACCGATGACTGTGTTGTCCTTCAGGTGTTTTTCAATACCTTCCAGAATAATCTTCTCCATAACCTTACTAGGCACTGAAGTGAGACTGACAGGCCTGTAGTTTCTAGGGTCATCTTTCTTGACCTTTTTGAAAATTAGGGCAACATAGTCAGCTTTCAGTCAACTGGGACCTCTCCAGATTCCCAAGACTGTTCAAAAATCATCAATAGAAGCCTCATGATGACTTCAGCCAGCTCTTTAACTATTCTAGGATGAATCCCATCCAGACCTATAGACTTATAGGGATCCAGCTAGAGCAGCAGATATCTCACAGCTTCAAGGTCAACTGGGAGTTGATCATGCTCATAGCCATGGTCCTCCAACTCCGGATGCTGGGATCCCCTTAGCCCATCACTGGTGTTGAAGGCAGAGGCAAAGAAAGCATTAAACATCTCCGCCTTGTTAATATCCCCATTTGTGAGGTGATCATCTTCATCCTGTGATGGGCCGATGTAATTTCTGCGCTGCCTTTTGCCATTAACGTATTTAAAAAACCTCCTTCTATTGTCCCCCACAGTTCTCATCAGCTTCAACACCAATTGAACTTTAGCCACACAAATTTTCTCCCTACAGTGGCGAGCAGCATCTCTGTATTATTCCTGTGTCACTTGACCCTGCTTCCACTGGGCATACACCTTCCTTTTTTGCTTTATCTCCAAAAAAATTCCTGTTCAGCCAAACCGGCCTTCTGCATTGCTAATACTGTTTCTGCCTGGCTCCGTGTGGACCTGCATGCCCCCACAGATGCACAGGCAGGTTCAGTATTATAGTCCATAGCAAAGAGATAGGAAGGGTATTTGCTTTTGCTTCATTCCGGCTAGCGAGTTTATTACATCCTCATAGTCGAAGGGTGGCCAGGCAAATACGAGGACAATGACTCAGGGTTTTTCCCGGGGCTGGGGGAAAGGCAGGATCAGGGAGCAGGGACTAATGGGAGAGTCCCGGGGGAGGAACGAGGGGGCCAAGGCCAGTAGCCAACCGGGACATTCAAACTGGAATACATTAACTTAACAGAACCATACAACCTGGGAAAAGCGTTTTGGTCACTTTAACATTGGCTACCACAATTCCTCCTTTCTGTATTAAACAAAGAGGCTTCCCCCAGGGATCCCAACACCCAATATCCCAAACAACCAAACATACACAAAACAACAAAAATTATCAGAAGCACCCAAAGCCCAATGTCCCAACAAACTAAACATACATAAACTAACAATAGCAATCAGAAACACTCCCAACCCAGTGTCCCAACAAGTCCTCAAATCTTTCAGAGGATTTTCTCTCTGGATGCTGGAATGGATGCTCTCACAGGCAGAGGTGAAGTTGAAGCAGCACAGTCCTTTTTGGGCTGCAGCAAAGTTCAAGTGTTCACTGCTGATGGTACCAGGAGCATCCAGAGGACAGCAGGGTGATAGATGTTGAGTGCTGGACATCATGGTGGTGAGTGCAGGCACAGGCTCTGGCATTTGCTTCTGTTGGGGTTTCAAACAAAGCTAAAATTTTGCAATTTCAAAATGGGGGAGGGGGGCTTTCCCTTCTCCCCCTTTCTCTTACTTCAAGTCTGGGAAAAGGGGAATGGTATAAAGGTAACAGGGATATGGGAACACGTGGCTAGGGAATAGATATAAGATAGTAAATAAGGAGAAGGATGCAAGTTAACAGAAAACATCTTAATAGGAATATTGGGGAGTGTGGTTGTGGGAAAGGCAAAGCAGAGGGGTGGTAATAGGGAACATTAACTGTTTGAAAAACAACTGAAGGGTTATGATTTGGGGAGACACCACAGGTGTTTTGACTTATCCATTTGAAGTTTTGTCTGCAGTTCTCATTCTGGGATGTGTCTGTTTCTATACTGGACATCTGTGCTGGTTTGCATCGTCTTCTTTTCCAGGCAATGGTGGTTTCATCTTTTAACTGCACCCTGTTCATCTTAGTTGGTGTGTGTCTGCAGGAACGATGTTTGCCGGGTTAGAGCAGGATCTGTTTTTCTTTGGCCGCTTCCAGGTGTCATCTGTGGCTTTTGGTTTCTTTTCTGCTTGCTCTGGCTGCTCCTGCAGGCTGCTTACATCCACTGCTTCTTTCATGATGTTTTTGCAGCTTTCTGGGAAGATTTGGGGTTTTGCAGCTTTGCTCTTGCTGTCTTCCCCCTTTTTCTGCTTTTCATGCAGCACGGGGGCAGGGGATGCGGGCAGGGCTGGAGCTGAGGTGAAAGGCAGCACTTGGGTGGAGTTTTCGCAGCTGGGTGCCCAGAGCGGCTGCTTAGAAGCCTCAGGGCATTTGCATGTCGGCAGCAGAGCCGGCGGCGGGGGAGAAGCACGGTTTTTCAGTGCCGTGGTAGTAAAGAAACGGCTGGAGTGGGCTGGTGCAGCGCGTCTCCGCAGGGTCTGCCTCCAGCCCTCTGCCACAGCAGGGGGAGCCAAGTCCACTAGGTTAACAACAAGAATGGACTGTCTCTTTAAGTCCTGCGCCATGTGGCTGGCCGAGGCGAGCTGCAACAAGCGGCCACGTGGGATCCGGTTTCGAGCTGGCCACGTGGCTGGTTTGGGTGTGCCTTTGTTTCGGCAGGGGAGGGCAGCCAGGCATGGGCTGGTGGCAGGTCGTGGGCGGGCACGGCCACAGCAGCGACGGGGACTCAGCTCTAGGGTGCCCTTGGGCAGTGACTCTGGCATGCCCCCTCGAGCTCGGCTCTAGCGCCGCTGTGGGACTCCAGCTCGGGGCTTCCCCGACTGCAGCTGGAAAGCGCTGGGGTTGTGCAGCTGGGGTGGCCTCGCTGGCTCCGCCGGCTCCTCGGGAGGCTCAGTGCCCCCCGCTTGAGGCTTGGGCTGGGGCTGCTGGGGCTTGAAGCCGGTTCGGCTTGGGCTTGGAGCGGGCGGGTGCGGACCCTCCGCAACCCCCCCTCACAAAGCCGGTGCCAGTGCTGCAGGCTCTTTGCAACTTTGCACTTTAGCGCGCATTCTCGCAAGCTTGGTATGTTTGTGCAGTAAAGGGAAAGGAGGCAGGGCAGCATACTCGGACGTACTGCTGTCCCCGAACACCCCGGAGTCTTTGCAGCCGCCACTACCCCCCCACTCTCATTCTCGGCCACGTGGGAACGTGAGGTGGGTTTGCTTTCACCGGTTGGGCTGCTGATGGGGAGGACGGGGGCACAGAAGGGAGAGGCAGTGTCCGCCGCTGGCAGGGGGTCCCCGACGGAGGGAGAGGGACCTGACGCAACCCATATTGACGCGTGGGAGGGGCCCGGGATGGAGGGACCGCGCTCGGTAACGTGAGCGGAAGCGGGTGGGGGAGGGGGAGCCCGCGCGGGTGAGAAGCGCGCGACTCTCACCACGCGGTGGCCGCCATTTTTAGGAGTGGAAGCGGGAGAATTGAAAACAAAGGGAACAGCTGGTATTACGGGTCGGACCATGCAGCTATTGCAATTTTGGGGCAAATCTGAAGTAGGGAAAACCGGGGGATTACGTACAGGGAAGGGGTTTGGGATAGAACTCGGGGTAGCCTGGCCATCGCCACTCCGGGCAGGGAACAAAGAAGACAGAGAGGAAGCAGGCAGATGACGGTAGCAAGCCTATGCACAAGTGCAGGGTCCTTCTCTCGGTCTCCCTTGATTTATGGGAGAGGGAACAGGAATACAGGGGTAGGGAGGAGGTAAAGATTCTTTTAAACTGGGGTTAACATTTTTAAACCGTTTCACAAAACTATCAATAGCTTTTGCTAGCTGATAAAGTAAATACCCTTTTCCCAACAAAAACAACCATCGTACAAAGAGTTTTAAATACTCAACTAACCACTGCTTAAATAACCACTGAACAAAATGTTTTAAACCTTCCCTGGTATAATGAAAAATTTTCTGAACAAGGACTTTTAGAACTGGGAGAAAGACTTCCCACAGGAGACGAGAGAATTTAGCCCCCATCTCCCTCTCTTCCCAACCCTCGAGATAAAAGGAAATTAACAGAAAAGGATACAAAAGTGACACGTATTACCTTAGAAGGTCAAATAAAAGTCTCGAGGGCAGTCTACTGACTGGACCAATCTTCTCTTTTCTCTGGAAGGTTGCCGGTCCCCCCGCCGAGATCCCTGATAAAACTCAGAGATTTCTTTAGGGTAATGGCTGCTAGAGAGGCGACTTTTAATTCCAGCGACGAAGCTGTGCTGGAGACGCTCTTCGTGGACAGTCTGAGGCTGCCCTACATTGGGCGCCACTGTTTCTGCCTGGCTCCGTGGGGACCTGCATGCCCCCACAGATGCACAGGCAGGTTCAGTATTATAGTCCGTAGCAAAGAGATAGAAAGGGTATTTGCTTTTGCTTCATTCCGGCTAGCGAGTTTATTACATCCTCACAGTCGAAGGGTGGCCAGGCAAATACGAGGACAATGACTCAGGGTTTTTCCCAGGGCCAGGGGAAAGGCGGGATCAGGGAGCAGGGACCAATGGGAGAGTCCCGGGGGAGGGACGAGGGGGCCAAGGCCAGTAGCCAACCAGGAGATTCAAACTGGAATACATTAACTTAACAGAACCATACAACCTGGGAAAAGTGTTTTGGTCACTTTAACATTGGCTACCACACCTTGCCTGCTTGAATTCTGACATTTTGGAATTGCCTGCTTCTGTGCCTTTCGGAGGTGGTGATTAAAAAGTGACCAGCACTGATGGACCCCAGAACCTTCAAAAGCATTTTCCCAGGGAACCTTACTCAATAGTTCCCTGAGCAGCCTGAAGTCTGCTGTCTTTATGTCCAGGGTTGAGGTTTTGCTGGCACTTTTCCTGCTGCCAACAGAGATTTTAAACTCGATTGCTTTGTCGTCACTGTGGCCAAGATGGCCACCAATCTCCACTTCACTTATGAGATCCACTCTTAACAAGCAACAAATCAATGAGGACATCTTTTCTAGTCAGCTTTCTTTGTACCTGTATCATGAAGTTGTCATCCAGGTGTTTTAGGACTCTTCTGGACCTGTTCGTACCAGCTGTATGATGTTCCCAGTTAGCATCCAGCAAGTTGATTTAAAAGTGTCTCTTAGCTCCTCAAAGAATAATTCATCTGCATCATCATCATGGCTAGGAGGTCTATAGAAGACTCCCATGATGACATCTGCATTATTTCTTTGTCCCTTGATTCTTATCCAGAGGCTTTCATATGTGTCATTGCCAACTGTGAGCTCCATATATTCTAACCCTTCTATTACATACAGTGCCCCACCCCTCTGCCTCTTTTGCCCTGCCTGTCCCTCCTGAAGAGCTTGTAATCATCCAACAGGGCAGTCCAGTCACAAGACTCATCCCACCAGGTTTCACTTATGCCAGTGATGTCAAATCTCTGTGACTGGGCCAAAGCCTCAAGCTCCTCGTTTGTTCCTCATGCTGCATGCATTGGTATAGAAACATTTCAAGTGTGGTTCATTATAGCCGACACCTCATGGAACAGATTGATGGATCCCACTAGCACTCTCTTCCTCAAGTTTTGGCACACCATCCCACTGCCTATCACTGTCTGTTATGAATGGAGAGGGGAGTTTAAACCAGTCCCTGCCTCTGCCCAGGCCTTTGGCAGTAGCCAGTAACTTTATTGAGGTGGCCAGCACCCCAAAACCCACTCTTGTTCCGCAAGTTCTTAATAATGGCGGATTAGGTCTATTACAAAATGAATAATTTATTGAATAGACCAAGGAAAACAGACATAAGACTTAAACCAGACTTCTTACTACATAGGATAGAAAAAGAAACACTACTAGTAGATAAACAATACAGCGTGAGTGAGGCACCTATATTGCAGCTAGCGAAGAAATAGTATAGATTAGGATTCAGTGTATCTTACCATCCAATTTCTGATGGGGCCTACATATGATCCTTCCTCTCAATTTCTGGGAAAGTATCTACAAAGATGTGTCCAAGCTTCATAGAAGTCCTACACGTTTCCAGGGAGTGTGTAGAAGGCTTCTGTCTCCGTGATAATTTGTGTGGCTTTTATAGTGTAAAGCAGTGTCTTTGGTCAATGATATTAAATTTTTATCTCTCTCCACATCTGCTCTCCAGACCAAGATGTTTATTCTTAGCTGGGAGTCTCAGCCCTCTTGGAGCCAGAGATGACCCCCTGTTGGGCATCTATCCCGGCCTGGGTCATCCATATGCACCAGCTGATGGACAGAGCAGATAAGCTTTCTGTGGTAAAGAAGGGGGAGGGGACGTCCTGCCACACTGACCAGCATGGTTTTGTTCCTTTCACCATTGCAAACTAGTTCAAAGGTCTATCAACAAGCCCTGCTAACGCCTGTGCTAGAACCCTTTTTGCCCTCTGAGAAAGGTGCATCCCATCAGGTGTCAGTAGAACAGGTGTATAAATCTTCCCATGGTGATAATGTTGCCTTTGAGCCCCTAAAATCAAGAGCCAAACAAGGGTAGGTGATAAAAAGGGGTTACCATTTAATGAAGGTCCCTCCAGGTGCATGACATGCTGACATGCATGCCAAAAATGCGTCGCAAATGCACACATGATACAGGGCTTTTACACTTTTAGAAGTTTAGCAAATTAGCATAATTGACAAGAATCCCCAATTAGAAGTAGAGTTAATGAAGTAATTCCCCCTCTTGGTTCGACCTCTTCTGAAGCACCCCACCTTGCTACTAGCTCTACCTTGTTTATGTCTAACACATGGGAAACTGTCTTTGGAAGGTGGCTCGGCCTTGGTTCTCAGAACAAGCAAAATTAGAACAGGCCTTCAGGAATTTGTTTGTCTAATAGGAAAAGTACTGGAGTTACCTTGGAACTATATAACTATATAATAGTCTACAGAGCTACTAATATATATGAAGAATATATTAAGCAAAAATCCTGCCCCCTTCCCCTTTCAAGAAATTAAAGTGACCTTCTTCTCTCTTGTAGCACTTTTCTTCCTTTTATCCAACTCGCATAAAGGATAACAACATGGGGTTGTAGTCAGTGTTGCAGTTCTTGAAAAGTCTTTCTCTTATGCTTAAGGAAAAAAGGGTTTCTTCTGCTTTACGTGGTTCCCAAACTGCCACTAATAACAGATCCGCCCGGAACTAAATGCTGCTGTGAAAAAACATCTTTCTCATGAAAAATTTTACTGTTTTTTTACACTGCCAGACATGGGCCATCACATGGGGTTATTAGTTTTTTTAAGGATGAGTTATTTTGGCCTGAACACAAAGGCTTTCTTTGCCACAAGTCTCTAAAAGCCTTTCACTGCTTCTATGTAGCCTGGTATAGGCACTCTTCACAATTTTCACGGGCCACACGTGAATTCTCCATCCCCCCATGTACTTCAAATGGATTAAAGAGACAAAGAGTTTGTGATAGTACAGTTTCTTACCATGGCCTGCAAGAAGTATTTTTAAGCTACATGCGAAAAACACGGCACCGCCCTCTTTTTTCCTGTCGCCATTTTCAGCTTCGTCTCACATGACTCACTTTCTCTCTGACTTTGAAGCCGCCATGTTGCAGAGTGTTCTTGTTCAGGCTTTACGGTGGAGAAAGCCTCGCTCCCTTTATGCTGCTGGCTGTGTGGTGTCTTCTTCAGTTTAGCACGAAGTGTGCTGCCTGCAGAAAGGAGGCTATGCCGGCTCCCGCTGGCTCCACGGCTCCAAGTGGAGAGGAGAGGGACCTGCCGGTCCCAAGAAGCCGCGCCGGATGGGTTTAGCTGTGTGGCAGTCCATGGCTGGCTTTAGCTGCCTGAGGGTCTGGGATAGTTCCCCCCCAGCGACTCAGAGTCTGTGCCGTGGCATTGGGAAAAGGGGAAGGGGGCAGGGGGCCTGGCCCGGCCCGGTGGGTCCCGGAGGCTCGGAGGCCCCCCTACCTTCCGGCAGGCGAGCTGGAACAAAAGGAAATTCCCGCCTTTCTGAGTGGTTTGAATATGTAAATTGAGAGAAGTGTCATTAGTCTAAAAGACCGTCCATCAACTCAGGTTCAACCCACTACACATCAATAAAACCCAAAGTTTTTCTGATGACACCAGCCTCGGAGCTACTCATTGATGCAATGGATCTGCCTATTCCCTTTGATATTATTCCTTGCTACTGGACTAATACCTATGCTCCTGATTCTTCAACCAATCATTCCAAGGCCCTGACATCCCTTTTGATTGCCCTTGGTTTTCTATTTGTTAACTCATCATTACTGACTTGAAGAACCAATAATGGACGATAATCAGAGGGCCTTACTAGAACCTTACTAGAGGTTGGAATAGGTCAAATATGTTGTCCATCCTGCACATTGTGCCCTATATTTTGTCTTATTTAAACTTTTTTGTAATGAGATATGGTTTCAAAAAAGTGGGGGCTCCCCATATTAGTGGCTTCATGGCCTGGGGTTCTACGGGAGCTGAGACAGGGTAATTGCCATGTTCACCCTTATTGTTTATAGCCTGAATGCAGGCTGCCTTTGTAACAGCAGTAAAAAGTTCATTTAATAATTGCATAGGGATAGCAGTAGGTTCTTCTCATTCCCGAGGGTTTATGCTCCCTGCCCAATAAGCTATTCGGCATATGATAGAATATGGTTCATTGTTAAGGTCTGGTCCTCCTGTTAAAAATACTCCTGGTCCCCAAAAGCTGATGTAGTGGTTTGACCCTGGCTGGATGCCAGGCACCCAACAGAGCTGCTCTATCACTCCCCTCCACAAGTAGATGGAAGAGAAAATATAATGAAGGGTTCATGAGTTAAGGACTGGGAGAGATCACTCACTTAATACCGTCACAGGCAAAACAGACTGAACTTGGGGATATTAATTGAATTTATTACCAACAAAATCAGAACAGGATAATGAGAAGTAAAAACAGATCTTAATAACACCTTCCCCCCACCCCACCCTCCTTCCCAGGATCTACCTCCTTCCCCCAAGTGGCACAGAGAGATGGAGAACGGGGATCATGGTCAGTTCATCACATGTTGTTTTTTCTGCTGGTCAGGGAGAGGAGTCCTTCCCCTGCTCCAGCATGGGGTCCCTTCCACAGGAGACAGTCCTCCATTAACTTCTCTAGCATGAGTCCATCCCATGAGTTGCTCCACAAACTGCTGCAATGTGGGTCCCTTTCCACAGGGTTGTAGTGGGTTGACCTGAATTGACAGAGAGCCTGTTAAACCAATTACGCTTCTCTCAATTTCACATATTTAAACCGCGTGGAAAGGCAGGATTTTGGGGTTTTTCTGTTCCAGCTCGGTGCCGGGATGGGACGGAAGGGGGGCCCAGAGCCCAGGGCCCTGCCAGGCTGGGCTGGGCTGGGTGCCCTTGCTCCTCCTGCCCCCCTTGCTCCCCCTATTCCCAACACCGCAGCACAGACCCTGGGTCGCTGGGAGGGGGAACTATGAGGCCGTCCGATGCGGTGTCCTGGGACCGGTGGATCCTTCTCTGTTCCACACGGTGCCAGCGGGAGCCGGCGGAGCCTGCAGCCAGCACACTTCGCGCCGAACTGAAGAGGACACCGTGCAGCCAGCAGCGCAGGGGGAGAGAGGCTTTCTCCACCGTGGAGCCTGACCGCTAACATGGCGACTTCAGAGGCAGAGAGAGAAAAAGAAAGTGAGTCACGTGGGACGGAGCTAAAAATGGCTTCAGAAGAGAAGAGAGGGCGGTGCTGCGCTTCTTGCGCGTAGCTTGAAAAACCTCCTTGCATGTCGTGGTAAAGAACTGTGATATCACAAACTGTCTCTTTAATCCATTTGAAATACATGGGGGGATAGGCAATTCACGTATGGCTCTTGAAGGTTGTGAAAGTGCCCATGCCATGCTATTTAAAAACGGAGAGAAAGAGGCTTTTAAGAGACTGGTGGCAAAAAAACCTTTGTGTTCAGGACAAAATAACTCATCCTTAAAAGGATTAATAACCCCATGTAATGGTCCATGCCTTGCAGTGTAACGAAACTGTGAGACTTTTCATGGAAGAGATGTTTCACACCACAGCAGGTTTTTTTCCCTTTTTTTTCTTTTAAGTCTGTTAATAAACTTCTTTATATTCTGTATGTTTTGTGCCTGCTTTGTTTTCTCCTAATTTTTATCTCACACAAAAGAAATCAGTAAGTAATCCATATTTTGAACCAAAATCACTACACTAAATTGGTGTTTCCACCTGGTTTATCAAATTCAACCCGCTACAAATTAGTAGAGAATGCGAGCAATGATGAAAAGCTGTCTGAGATAAAGATTAATTAAGAGAAATAATAAGCAAAGCAAGTATTAATTCATAAGTTAAGTAAAATAATAGTAGAAAATTTATATTGTAATTGTAGTGAGATGTCTAGGGGTGAAAGTTTATGTAATTTGTTTCCTTTTAGCTCTAGTTTTGCTATTTTAAGTAATTTTTAAATATCTGAATTTCGAAAAGCGAGGGGTGGAATGTAGTGGGTTGACCTGAATTGACAGACAGCCTGTTAAACCAATTACACTTCTCTCAATTTCACATATTTAAACCGCGTGGAAAGCTAGGATTTTGGGGAGGTTTTTCCGTTCCAGCTCGGGGACGGGATGGGACGGAGGGGGGCCCTCAGAGCCCAGGGCCCCGCCGGGCCGGGCCGGGCCGGGCCAGGCTGAGTGCCCCTGCTCCTCCTGCCCCCCCCCACTCCCAATGCCGCAGCACGGACCCTGGGTCGCTGGGAGGGGGAACTATGAAGCCGTCCAATGCAGTTTTCTTAAGAAGCCAGTGGGAGCTTTAAGCCTACAGCTAGCATACTTCAAGCCGAACTGAAGAGAATACCGTGCAGTTAGCGGCGCAGGGAGAGCAGGGAGCTCTCCTCACTGTGGACTCTGAACGGTAACAGCAACTTCAGAGGCAGAGAGAGAAGAAAAAAGCTGATCACGTGGGACGACGCTCCCAAGCCTTTAAAGATGGCTTCGGAAGAAAATGGTGGGCGGTGCCGCGCTTCCCGCGCG
The DNA here is from genome assembly GCA_014706295.1 of Lycocorax pyrrhopterus obiensis. Classification (NCBI taxonomy): domain Eukaryota; kingdom Metazoa; phylum Chordata; class Aves; order Passeriformes; family Paradisaeidae; genus Lycocorax; species Lycocorax pyrrhopterus. The sequence goes on along the minus strand of JACSVZ010000030.1, from coordinate 6,167,462 downwards.
CAGCTTAAAATGCTTCTTGCAATGCCGTGGTAAAGACTGTAATATCATAACTGTCTCTTTAATCCATTTGAAGCACATGGGGGGATGGACAGTTCACGTGTGGCTTGCAAAAGTTGAAAAAGTGCCTATGCTAGTTTCTTTAAAAGCCGAGAAAAAGAGGGGTTTTTTAAAGACTGGGGGCGAAAAAAACTTTTGCGTTCAAGCCAAAATAACTCATCCTTAAAAAAATTAATAACCCCATGTAATGGTCCATGTCTTGCAGTGTAACAAAGCTGTGAGTTTTCATGGAAGAGATGTGTCACACCACAGCAGGTTTTTGTCCATGTTTCTCTTCTTAAGTCTGTTAGTAAACTTTTTATAGTCTGTAAAAAAAAAAAAAAAAAAAAAATTCATATTTCAAGCTAAAACCCCTGCACTAAATTGGTGTTTCTGCCCGGTTTCCAAATTCAACCCGCGACAACTACCAACGGCGAGGCGGAGTCCTCGTGGTCCTGCCAATAGACCCGTCTTCTTTCCGTGGGGAGATCTCATAGGGGTCTTCTCAGAAAGTCCCTTTATAGTATTTTCGAAAGCGAGGGGCAGCTGGCCAAAAGGTGAGGAAATCTTTTCAAAAGTGAGGGGCAGCTAGCCAAGAGGTGGGGGAATAAGACCCATTGTTTTTGGGGTAATGGTGCAGGGCAGGTGCACGGGACATTCCTTCTCGCTCCAGTGCAGCCCTTCCCGCCTGGGCAGCAAGGAACAGTACCAGAGCAACCTGTTCCTCAGGAACGCATACCAGTCCTCTGCAGGCGTACCTGCAGGCAACACTTGGCAAACATCTCACCTCAGCCAGACCAGGACTCCTGTGCAAAAGTCCTCTTTTCTTTCTGGGGTTTTTAGGGTTTTTTCAGTCTCTGTCCTCGTCGATGATCGTGAGGCAGATGAGGGATCTTTGGACCGTCTCTTACACCAGGCTATTTAAAAGCAGAGAGAAAGAGGCTTTTAAGAGACTGGTGGCAAAAAACCCTTTGTGTTCAAGCCAAAATAACTCATCCTTAAAAAGACTGATAACCCCATGTAATGGTCCATGCCTTGCAGTGTAATGAAACTGTGAGAGTTTTCATGGAAGAGGTGTTTCACACCACAGCAGGTTTTTTTTCCCTTTTTTTTCTTTTAAGTCTGTTAATAAACTTCTTTATATTCTGTAAGTTTTGTGCCTGCTTTGTTTTCTCTTAATTTTTATCTCACACAAAAAAAATCAGTAAGTAATCCATATTTCGAACCAAAACCACTACAATGGTGCAGTCCTTCAGGCACAGCCTGCTCCAGCATGGGTCTCCCCCAGGATCACGAGTCCTACCAGGAAGCCTGCTCCAGCGTGGGCTCCTCTCTCCATGGGTCAGCAGGTCCATGCCAGGAGCCTGGTCCAGCATGGGCTTCCCATGGGGTCACAGCCTCCTCTCAGGCATCTACTTGCTCCAGCACTGGTCTCCTCCATGGGCCATAGGTGGATCTCTGCAATCCCCGTTGTCCTCCATGGGCTGCAGGGGGACAGCTGCTTCACCATGGGCTGCAGGGGAATCTCAGCTCCAGTGCCTGAAGCACCTCCTCCCCCTCCTTCTTCCCTGACCTTGGTGTCTGCAGAGTTGTCCTGTGGTGACCAATTGACCTGTGATACAAAAGACAGAGAGTGTTCTTGATAAGGCAGTCTCTGGTGCCAAAGATGTATTGGTTATGGTGAGGGAAAGAAGCCTCTCCTGGGATGCCTGCTCGGTTATGGCAATGTACCCCAGTTCTAATTCCCTGGTTGGCTTTGGTGTTAGCCACTCCCCTGTACTTAAGATCGACCTGTCACGTGTTTGGGGTCATTTGCCTATGGAAACCTTTGTGAGCAGCACCAATAAACTGCTGTTCGTGGAACTCTATGCAAGGACCCTTCTCAGCTTCTTGCCGTCGGGTTTATGTTACTGAAGTCATCCCTGTGCCTGTGCGTTCATGCATATGAGCCCACAGAGCCAGAAGGGACTCGGTAACACTGGTAACACAGAGAGGCTTTTGCATAGCAAAGGCATGATTTTAGTAATCTGGATTTAGTATTTTAGATATTTGGTAACCTGTTTGTTGATGTATTATGCAAACTGCTATCATTTTAATAAATTGTGGTTTTATATGACTGTATTATTCATAGTTGCAGATATAACCTTGTCCTAACAGAAGTGTCTTAAAAATATCTGTACAATAGTAGAATCTCTAACATTTCTTAAATGTCTTAGAAATGAGAGAAGGACTATGCAAAGCTCACACTGTGCTCACTGTGATAAAATAAGAATCAGGGAGAGAGAAATTTCTTTTTAGAACAAAATGTTTCTTTATTGCTAATATTAAGTACTAACATTAGAACCAAAAAGCCCCCAGTCTAAACCACAAGAATTAACAAAAATACTAATAGACAGAGGGACTAAAAAGAGCCCTAGTTATTATGCCCAGGTACATGAGCGGATGTTGGGGGTTTGAGGAGTTCTCCTGTTCTTCTTTTTCTCTTAAAGAATTTTTCCCATGTATGTTTCCAAGGGGACAAATTACTGGGTGCTTAAGAAGAACAAAAGGGCTGGCCACAGAGGGCGGGGGTCCAACTAGCTACTTGTTTTTCACCTGGGGGGTGGGGGAGCAGGGTTGTTTGGTGCCCTCAGTGTGGAGAGGGAGTTGGTCAGAGCTGGAGGTTCCTTCTTTTCGGCTGTTTTCCTTCTACCTGAGAAACCCGGATTCCCAAGCCCACCTTTCCTTGCCCTGCTGGGAGCCGGGCTGCCGCCGCTCCGCTCTCTGCAGGCGCTTGGACCCTTTGCTACACTGTAACCCTGCACACCCTTTGCCGGCTGAGACCTCCCGGAGCTTCCACTGCAGCTCCGGAGTTTGATACATCTCGTCTGCCACCACGATCTGTGCTTGTCTCTGCTGTTCCAGCCTGCTGCTCCTGAGAGTCCAGCCGGGCACCAGGACCAGCTGCCCAGAGGGTTTGTGAAGCTTTTTCCGTCCATCCCTTTCCCGGGACCCCGAGCCGCCCCTGCCAGCTGTGACTGTAACTGCACCGAAGCGGGGGGAGGGGTGCCTGATAGCCGAGAGAGGCTGGCACTGGGTTTGTGGTTGTGTTTGCTGTTACTGCCATAGTTATTGTTGTTTGTTTGCCTTGTCATACACATATATATATATTAGTAAAGAACTGTTATTCCTACCCCTCATATCCTTGCCTGAAAGCCCCTTAATTTCAAAATTATAATAATTCGGAGGGAAGGGGGTTGCATTTTCCATTTCAGGGGAGGCTTCTTCCTTCCTTGACAGACACCTGTCTTTCAAACGAGGACAGATCTTGGCGCCCAACTTGTGGGGCCTGAGGGCATCAAGAGAAAAGGGTGAAAAAGGAATAACAGTTCCTGGGTAACTTAATTTTGTGCTGAATATAGAAACCCTGTTAGGCAGCACTATGTGGTCGAGCTTACCCTGGTTTGGGTGGCACATGGTCATGGCTGTATTTTTCCCCTTTGTGGCTCCTTTTCTAAACATGAGTCCTCTGACTAAGGCTACCGTGGCTGTTATCCAGTTTGCACTATGGGTTGATAAGGTGAGGAATTCATGGGTTTTTAACTTCCTCCGGAATGTGGGCACATGGATAAATGGTTATCACACACTAAGTGCATGTTGTTGGGGTTATGTTAAAAATGGTACCTTCTGTGAGGAAATGACACCAGGGGAAGTTTTCTCCCAACCCTTCAACCAGTTCTTTGGGTCCACTCCACCAGTTTTCGAAGGGTTTAGATTTCCTCTGGATACTAACCAAGTGATGCTGGTTGGCCTACTCTATTTAGTATTCAAGGATAAGTTGAGATTGATTTGGATGACTACCCAGACACCCACCCCAGAGATCAGGAATAATGCCCCAGAACCTGGCAGGGCCCCAGAGACTAGAGATCCTGCCCCACAGCCTGACCCTGCCCAACACCCCACCTCAGAAATGAACCACCCGGATTGGATGGGGGTAATGGAGGAGAAGATACGCCAGGTGCTGAGGGAATACACCTCCCCAGCTAGTGAAAAACCCTCTCCCTGCACTAGAGAGGGAGAGTCTGATGGCGCAGCAGTGGAACCCACGGATGTTACAACCGTCCAGGCTCCAGCTGAACCACAAGGGCAATCACAGCCAGCAGCAGTCGCCCCTGTGCAGAGGAGGAAATATAAGACCAAGTCAGTACGCCCAGTTAATGATGATGGGGAACCAGGGCCCTCACAACCAGCAGGGGAGCCAGAACCTGAAATCATCACTGAGTCCCTGTCGTATGACAGTCTCCGTAATATGTGAAAAGACATCATGCGGCGGGGGCCTGAGGCTTATACAACCTGGTTACTTCGGGTTTGGGACCTTATGGGTACAGGCGTGCAACTGGATAATGGCAAGGCAAGGTATTTGGGACCCTTGACCCAGGACCCAGGTGTGGATCAGGTATTCGTGAGGGAGCCAGGGCCCCTTTCTCTCTGGGAGCGGCTTCTAATGAGTGTGAGAGAGAGGTTCGTCCACAAAGAGAGAATGCAGGAGTACCATCATAGAATGCAATGGAAGACACTTGAGGAAGGGATCCAACAGCTAAGAGAAGTGGCAGTATTAGAGGTACTCTTTGGGAAGGATGGACAGCATGATAATGACCCCGACAAGGTCAAGTGCACAGGGCAGATGTGGAACCTGGCAAAGCTAGGGCCACAGCAATACACCCCCTTCATTGCAATGATTAATGCTGAGGACAACCGAGAAACAGTGGGCTCCGCTGCCAACAAGCTCAGAAATTATGAGAGTATGGTTAATGGCCCACTAAAGGCTCATGTCTCTGCCGTGGTTAAGGACCTCAAAGAGGAATTTAAAGAGGAGATTAAGGGGATGAGGGAGGAGTTGAAGAAGATCAGTGTGGCACCAGTGCGAGTCACAGGCCCCCAAATCAGAGCCCGACACTCCCCAGCTAGAGGGAGAGGGTGCACCCCACGAGATGAGCTGTGGTTTTTTCTGTGTGACCATGGGGAAGACATGAGAAGGTGGGATAGGGAAACCCACTTCTGTCCTGGCAGCACGGGTGCGTGAACTCAAGGAGAGAGACACTAACCGAGGGGGTTCTGCTAGAGTGAGAGTAGCCTCAGCCTCCTGTGACCGAGCTGCCAGGTATTCCAGAAGGGAGGATGATATGTCGGATCCCCTTGAAGGAACCTCTAGCATGTATGCCCAGGGAGGAAATGATAACCAGGGCTAGAGGGGCCCTGCCTCTAGCCAGGAAGAGGCACGGGAGAACCGGGTCTTTTGGACGGTGTGGATCCGATGGCCTGGCACATCAGAGCCACAGAAATATGATGCGTTGGTTGATACTGGTGCACAGTGTACATTAATGCCATCAGGACATGTGGGGGCAGAAACCCGTTTCTATTGCTGGGGTGACCGGGGGATCACAGCAGTTGACCCTGCTGGAAGCTGCGGTGAGCCTGATTGGGAAGGAGTGGCAAAAGCATCCGATTGTGACCGGCCTAGAGGCCCCATGTATTCTGGGCATAGACTTCCTCCGGAATGGCTATTACAAAGACCCAAAAGGACTCAGGTGGGCATTTGGAATAGCTGCTGTGGAGGCAGAGGGCATTAGGCAGCTGAGGACCCTGCCTGGACTATCTGAGAATCCTTCTGCAGTTGGGCTCCTGAAAGTGGAAGAGCAACGAGTGCCAATTGCCACCTCGACAGTGCACCGCCGGCAGTATCGGACAAATCGAGATGCCGTGATCCCCATCCACAAGATGATCCGCGAGCTAGAGAGCCAAGGGGTGGTCAGCAAGACCCACTCACCCTTCAGCAGCCCCATTTGTCCTGTGCGCAAGTCTGACGGGGAATGGAGATTGACTGTGGACTATCCTGGCTTGAATGAAGTGACTCCACTACTGAGCGCTGCCGTGCCGGACATGTTGGAGCTCCAGTACGAGCTGGAGTCCAAGGCAGCGAAGTGGTACGCCACTATTGACATTGCTAATGCATTTTTCTCCATTCCTTTGGCACCGGAGTGCAGGCCTCAGTTTGCCTTCACTTGGAGGGGTGTGCAATACACCTGGAATCGATTGCCCCAGGGGTGGAAGCACAGTCCTACCATCTGCCATGGACTGATCCAGGCCTCACTGGAAAAGGGTGAGGCTCCAGAACATCTGCAGTACATTGACGACATCATTGTGTGGGGGAACATGGCAACGGAAGTATTTGAGAAAGGAGAGAAAATCATCCAAATTCTCCTGGACGCTGGCTTCGCCATCAAGAAGAGCAAAGTCAAGGGACCTGCCCGAGAGATCCAGTTCCTGGGAGTAAAGTGGCAAGATGGACGACGTCAGATTCCCACTGAGGTCATCAACAAGATCACTGCTATGTCTCCACCTACCAACAAAAAGGAAACTCAAGCTTTCCTAGGCTCCATAGGTTTTTGGAGGATGCACATTCCGGAGTATAGCCAGATTGTGAGTCGGCTCTACCTGGTTACCCGCAAGAAGAACAATTTCCATTGGGGCCCTGAGCAGCAACAAGCCTTCACCCAGATCAAGCAAGAAATCGCTCGCGCAGTAGCCCTTGGCCCAGTCAGGACAGGATCCGAGGTGAAGAACGTGCTCTACTCTGCAGCCGGGAACAAGGGTCTATCCTGGAGCCTTTGGCAGAAGGTGCCTGGTGAGACTCGGGGCCGACCACTGGGATTCTGGAGCCGAAGCTACAGAGGGTCCGAAGCCAACTACACTCCCACAGAGAAGGAAATCCTGGCCGCCTATGAAGGAGTCCAATCTGCCTCAGAAGTAATCGGTACAGAAGCACAACTCCTCCTGGCACCCCGACTACCAGTGCTGGGGTGGATGTTCAAGGGAAAGGTCCCTTCCACGCATCACGCCACTGACGCTACTTGGAGCAAATGGATTGCCCTCATCACGCAGCGCGCCCGAATTGGGAACCCAAATCGCCCTGGGATCTTAGAAATAATTACGAATTGGCCGGAAGGTGAGACCTTTGGGTTATCTTCTGAAGAAGAAGAGGAGCAAGTGACACGTGCCGAAGAAGCCCCACCGTATAATGAGCTACCAGAGAATGAAAGACAATACGCCCTCTTCACTGATGGTTCCTGCCGAATTGTAGGCGCTAGCCAGAAATGGAAAGCTGCTGTATGGAGCCCCACACGACAAGTCGCACAAGCTACCGAAGGAGAAGGTGGATCGAGCCAACTTGCTGAACTCAAAGCTGTCCAATTAGCTCTGGACCATAGCTGAAAGAGAGAAGTGGCCAAAGCTCTACCTTTACACCGATTCATGGATGGTAGCTAATGCTCTGTGGGGTTGGCTGGAAAGGTGGAAGAAGGCCAACTGGCAGCGTAGAGGAAAACCAATCTGGGCTGCTGATGAGTGGAAAGACATTGCCGCTCGGGTAGAGAAGCTATCCGTGAGAGTTTGCCATGTAGATGCTCACGTCCCCAACAGCCGGGCTAATGAAGAACATCATAACAACAAACAGGTAGATCAGGCTGCGAAAATAGAGGTGTCACAGATAGACTTGGACTGGCAACATAAAGGAGAATTGTTCTTAGCTCGATGGGCCCATGATGCCTCAGGCCATCAGGGCAGAGATGCCACCTATAAGTGGGCACGAGACTGAGGGATGGATCTAACCATGGACAGAATCTCCCAGGTGATCCATGACTGTGAGACGTGCGCTAGGATCAAGCAGGCCAAGCGAGTGAAACCCCTATGGTATGGTGGGTGATGGTCCAAATACAAGTATGGGGAGGCCTGGCAGATTGATTACATCACACTGCCTCAAACACACCAAGGCAAGCGCTATGTGCTCACAATAGTAAAAGCCACCACTGGATGGCTGGAGACCTACCCTGTGCCTCATGCTACTGCCCGGAACACCATCCTGGGCCTTGAAAAGCAAGTCCTTTGGAGGCATGGTACCCCCGAGAGAATTGAATCTGACAATGGGACTCATTTCAAGAACAGCCTTATAAACACCTGGGCTAGAGAACTTGGCACTGAATGGGTGTACCATATTCCTTACCATGCACCAGCAGCTGGGAAGGTTGAGCGATGTAATGGATTGCTTAAAACCACCTTGAAGGCATTGGGAGGGGGGACGTTCAAAACTGGGAGATGCATTTAGCAAAAGCCACCTGGTTAGTGAACACCCGAGGCTCCACCAACCGAGCAGGCCCTGCCCAGTCTGAACCCCTACAAACAACAGATGGGGATAAGGTTCCAGTGGTGCACCTGAGAGGTATGCTCGGAAAAACTGTTTGGGTTAATTCTGCCTCGAGCAAAGACAAACCCATCCGTGGGGTTGTCTTCGCTCAGGGACCAGGTTGCACCTGGTGGGTGATGCAAAAGGATGGAGAGACCCGATGCATACCTCAAGGAGACCTTGTTTTAGGGTGAACTACCCATGGCACTGTACTTGTATCAGTATCTGCATGTATATATGTATACAGTTAGGGTGATGCATGTGTGTATATGGTTAAAAGGGTTAAGTCTGATGTAACATGTGAGTATGGGAAAAATTCGGGGTGGATAATGTTGGGGGTTTGAGGAGTTCTCCTGTTCTTCTTTTTCTCTTAAAGAATTTTTCCCATGTATGTTTCCAAGGGGACAAATTACTGGGTGCTTAAGAAGAACAAAAGGGCTGGCCACAGAGGGCGGGGGTCCAACTAGCTACTTGTTTTTCACCTGGGGGGTCGGGGAGCAGGGTTGTTTGGTGCCCTCAGTGTGGAGAGGGAGTTGGTCAGAGCTGGAGGTTCCTTCTTTTCGGCTGTTTTCCTTCTACCTGAGAAACCCGGATTCCCAAGCCCACCTTTCCCTGCCCTGCTGGGAGCCGGGCCGCAGCCGCTCTGCTCTCCGCCGCTTGGACCCTTCGCTACACTATAACCCTGCACACCCTTGCCAGCTGAGACCTCCCGGAGCTTCCACTGTGTCACGATCCGCTCGAGACGAGAGGGGGTCGTGATGGTTCGTTACCCGAATCTCAGAGTGCAAAAGAAACACTAACAGGGAGAAGTGTAAATTTTAATCAGCACAGCGTATTTTATTGCGTACCAACGCGGTGTAATTGCAATAGAGAGGAGAGAGAGAGATGTAAGGAAACAAAGGATAGAGAGAGAGAGAAAGGGGGGTTATAGCTACCAACGGCCAGACGGAGTCCTCTTGATCCGTCGTCTTCCATGGGGAGATCTCAACAGGGGTCTTCTCAGAGAGTCCTTTTATAGTCTTTTTGAAAGCGAGGGGCAGCTGGCCAACAGGTGAGGAAATCTACAACCATTGTGTTGTGAGGCCCATTGTGTTGGGATACGGGAGCAGGTGTACAGGACAGGTCCTTCCTTCTCGCTTCAATGCAGTCCTTTCAACCTAGGCAGCAAGAACGGCACCAGCCAGCGCGACCTGTTCCTCAGGAATGCATACCAGTCCTCTGCAGGCACATCCGCAGGCAACACTCAGCAAACATCTCACCTCAGCCAGGCCAGGACTCCTGTGCAAAAGTCCTCTTTTCTTTCTGGGGTTTTTAGGGTTTTTCAGTCTCTCTCCTAGTCGATGATCATGAGGCAGATGAGGGATCTTCGGACCGTCTCTTACACACTGCAGCTCCGGAGTTTGATACATCTCGTCTGCCACCCGGGATCTGTGCTCGTCTCTGCTGCTCCAGCCTGCTGCTCCTGAGAGTCCAGCCGGGCACCAGGACCAGCTGCCCAGAGGGTTTGTGAAGCTTTTTCCGTCCATCCCTTTCCCGGGACCCCGAGCCGCCCCTGCCAGCTGTGACTGGAACTGCACCGAAGGTGGGGGGGGCGTGCCTGATAGCCGAGAGATGCTGGCACTGGGTTTGTGGTTGTGTTTGCTGTTACTGCCATAGTTATTGTTGTTTGTTTGCCTTGTCATACACATATATATATATTAGTAAAGAACTGTTATTCCTACCCCTCATATCTTTGCCTGAAAGCCCCTTAATTTCAAAATCATAATAATTCGGAGGGAAGGGGGTTGCATTTTCCATTTCAGGGGAGGCTCCTGCCTTCCTTGACAGACACCTGTCTTTCAAACGAGGACAGCGGAATAGAAAGTCCTGTGCTTAGATGTGGCCTGAATTTCTCAGAAGTGTTTGAGGAACTTCTATTGGAGATCCTAAAGAGCAGCAACTTGAAGCAAGTAGACTTGATCCCAACTGAAATCAAGGATATACACTATCAAGATTCTTTACAGACCTATTTTTTTATTCTGAAAATAGCAAACCGTGGTATCAAGGGAAAAGAGATCCTCTCCCTCAAGGAACCAATGGACATGTCCACAGCCCAGAGTGTCACTAGTTCACCTACACTGCTCTTCTGCAAATCTGGTCACTGTATCTCAATAGTGTAGATCAGTCAGGCCCTTCAGTGTCCTATATCCAAGTCTTAGACTGGGGAAGAGGTAAAAGCTCCTGTCTAGTTGTTACGAATGGCGTGAGAGCTTTAGACAAGTCCTGCCTTAGGCTCGGATTTCTGGCAGTAGCTCTTTTTGAGGTGGCCTACACCCCAGATTGCTCTCTCTCACAAGTTCTTAAGAATGGCTGATTAGGTCTATTATAAAATGAATTATTTATTGAATAGACACAATATTAACAGACATAAGACTTTAAGCAGACTACTTGCTACATAGGATAAAACAAAGAACTACTAGTAGATACAAATACTGTGCACGATAAAAGGTACCTATATTACAGCTAGAGAAGAAATAGTATAGATTAGGAGTCAATGTAACTTACCAACAAATTGGTGATGTAGTACACATAAAGCCCTTTCACACAACTTCTGGAAGAGTAACCAAGGAGTTTGTGTCCAAACTTCGGAGAGCAGCCCTACATGTTAGTGTGCAGAAGGCTTCTGCTTTTTGTGCAACTTCGTGTGTAGCTTTTATAGTTTGTAAAGTGAAGTGTCTGTCAGAAATCCAGCAGCTTATCTTCCTACATCTTGCTCTCAAGGTGAGAGCTTTATTGTCAGCTGAGGATTCCACCTCCCTGGCACCAGAGATAACTCACTACTGGACAGATGTCCAGCCTGGGTTATCTCATCAATTCATGTGAGCGGGAAGATGCCCTGAGCTACCGCACCAGCTGATAGGCAGAACAGATAAGCTCTTCTGTGGCAGAGGCTAAGTCCTGCTACACTAGTACAGTCGATGGGGATATAGGTGTTTTGAGCACTGTTCATGCCCTGGCCATATATGACATGCTGTGCTTCAGAATTATACCAGTCTGATATATTTGAGGACCTTGCACCAAAACAATGAAGGTAGGTCAAGATCCTTCTAGCATCTTACTAAAGGGCTATAGATTGCTCTAAGAAGCTGAACTCTAACCCACAGAGCCAACTCCAGAATCTGAACAAGATTCAGAGATGTGCTAATTTTAAGTAATGATACTTTGACTGCCGAATTGTCGCTGTTTTCCCCACGGACGAGTAGAGAAATGACACGAAGTCCAGGCTCAGGGATAAATGGATGATGATTTAATGAATTCTCAGAAGACTTTTATATGTTAGTTCGCAAAGTGTATTAAGTGGCATAAGGTAATTGGTTTTTGCCATCCACCCCCTAAGGGGATTGGTCAAGTTCTAAGACACACATCTCTGAGTGTTTTTCTAGTTAGAACCATAACAATTCTACCCAAACAATCCGCACCTGCAAGAAGTTTACAAAACGGTAACATTGTTTTGTCTTACTTGCATGGGAAAGACAGAACTCTCACAAAATGCTGCAGAAAGCCGGAAAATCTCTCTGCTAAAGCTTTTCAGTGTCCACACCAAATTCTGTTAAAGATCAATTTGTCCATGGCTGCAGACCAAAGTCAACCCTCTGTCTAAAACATTTCTTATGGAAGTAAAATCATAAGTGTTGATAATTACTGTTCCAGGGTCAGGTCTGTGTATTATATGCTTTTTCTGACTCCTGGACAAGACATGTTAGGCTTTTGCTGGGTGATTATAACCATATGTTTATTAGAACTTCATCTATATGTCTCTTGAAATGGACAGCAGTGTTTCAAGTCTCTGAAATACCTGAGATTTAGCAAAGTAATTATAATTTTGCATGAAGTAATTGCAATTTCTCTTTTTATAAAACATTGTACTCATCCAGATATTGCACAACAAGAAACATCAGTGATATTTAAGGAAGGAGAGAAAGATCATTTGGACGGCGGAGCAGAAATCACCCAGAAACACTGGTTGAAAAAAAACAAGCAGAAGAGACTCAGATATGCTTCCTGAATGGTCAAAGCCCTTACTTTGGTTTTTTTTTCTAAATTTGATTAAACTTGCAGTACTTACATAATACTTAGTGCATAATAAGCTAAATGCACACATCCTGGAGGTGACCACCTTCAAAGTGACATGCTCTGCTGTCCAACAGTGCAGACCAGTGAGGGTTGCCTGAAAGCGGGGGAAGAGGAAACTTTGGAAGCGTTGCTTGAGAAGCTTTTCTGATAGAGAAGCATTTGCAGCAGTTCCTTGAAAATTCCTTCTTCAGAGAAAGAATGAACAAGCTTTAGGAAGCCTTTTGGAGAAGTCAGTCTAAAGGAAGAGTGGAAGATGCACTGAAGGAAGCAGCAAAGAGCCACACTACTGGAGTAATCTTTCAAAGCCTATGAGAAAATCAAGTCTCCACCACAGAAACATCTGTACTGTTGCCTTTTCCTGGTCTTAAAATTAAGAAACAAACATGGTTTAAGGGAAAAGGGATTTTTACCTCGGTATCTATTTAAGGATCCTTAAGGTGCACGACTTCGTCCAGGTGGAATGCGTCAAAATGCACACTGAAATGCATGCGCACGATAGATCGCATATACAATTTATAGACCTTGCAAATTAGCATATCTATCAAAGATTCCCCAATGGGAAGCTTAAATGAATAGCGTGATATCTCTCCATCCTGAGGAATTCCCCCCTGGATGGGCTTATCTTAGTTTACAGGATGTGTTCTAGAGAGGACCTTGGTTTCTCAGGATAGCATAGGACTTTCTGGCCCCAACTGTGAGGCCTCCAGGATGTTTGGTCTCCTGGCTTAACGGAATATTAGGGCTATGCTAAATTATCGAGCTTAAGTATTAACTTTTCTGTTTCTGTTCTTTTTCTTTCTCGGCCTCTGTCATGGTTCTTTTATTCAGAGTTCGGATTGAAACGCAGGAGATGCAGAGCTTATCTTCGGACTCAGATGTTTATAATTTCTTATTTATAGTACAGTTGCACAGAATGTGCCTCTAAGTTAACAAGGTGAAAATGGCGCCCAAGTTCTACCTTCCAAGGTCTTTTAAAGCCCAAACTACCCAATTATGGAATGCCAACTAATTTATTTTTACTTATAATCCAGTAACTAATCATTCATGTTCTGCACTGTGGGTTTTTTGAACCAATACCAGATCACCCAGGCTTGTGAAGAAGAAGGAAGAAGAAAGAAGAACTAACCTACACCCAAAATCCTCCATCTTGTTACATGTATATTACTATATCCCAGAAACCTGAATTTTCTACATCTCTACATATTCCACCCAGTGATATAACAAACTTGTTTTTAATTACACAGCAACAATCTCAGTGCTATCACATAATTTGGGAAGCTTTTCCCAAGGCCTCAGGTCAAATGCAATGTGCTTTTGAGGATCATTGCCTGTCAGCACTGAAAGACTGAAATTCTCTGAACTCAGGGTTCCAACACTTAAGGAATTACAAGTATGCATGCTAAAAGCACTGAGGATACATAAAAGCTATATAAAAGGGTATATAAAAGGTATATAAAAGAAAAGGCAAAAAATCACCATGGCATCAGTACTACAAGGGCAGATAAAGCAGAGCATCAGAAGAATACCTTGAGGAAGCTGACTAGAACAGGAAGAAGCTCCTGACAGGGAAGGAGCTCCAGAGTGATGCATATTATAGGGTGAATGAAAGTGCAGATAGGAAGGAAGAGCAGAAAGAAGACTGACAACCAAATGAATATGAGCCAGCATGTGCCCAGGTGGCCAAGGAGGCCAATGGCATCCTGACTTGTATCAGCAATAGTGTGGCCAGCAGGACTAGGGAAGTGATTGTCCCCCTGTACTCAGCACTGGTGAGGCCACACCTCAAATCCCATGTTCAGGTTTGGGCCCCTCACCAAAAAAGAAGACATTGAGATCATGCAGTTTTGGTTTTTACCTTTTTTTCTTTTATATATATATTCTCTGTATTCTTTGCACATATATTTGTAGCTTTGTAGCTTCTTATTGTAGCTTAGGTTCAATATTTTCCTAGGCAGAAAGACAAAACAAATTCCAGGATCCCTATGCTATCTTGATTCTCCTTAGAAACCAAGGCTGAAACTAGCTTTTCAAGACATAGTTTTGTAAACAGGGCCTGGATCTCATCCTAAGGGGGGAGAATCTAGAAGGTACTAGAACAGGGGGGATTACTTCACCAAGTGGGTTCCTAATTGGGGGATTCTTGTCAGATATGCTAATTTGCAGAATCTATAAAAATTGTACATGTGTCATGCGTGGGGTGCTTCTTCGGCATTTTCCACCTGACAAATTGAGCACCTGAGGATCCTCATATAAAGGTATCCCTTTTTATCACCCTAACTGTGTCTGGCTCATATTTTTAGGACCAGAGAAAAAGGCATCAGAGGTGTTAGAGCATGTCCAGAGAAGGGCAACAAAGCTGGTAAAGTGTCTGGAACACAAGTCCTATGAGGAACAGGTGAGGGTACTGAGGTTGTTTAGCCTGGAGAAAAAGAGGCTCAGGGGAGACAACATTGCTTTTCTATAGCTACCTCGAAGGAGACTGTGGAGAGGTGGGGGTCAGCCTCTTCTCCCAGGCAACTATTGATAGGACAAGGAGAAATGGCCTCAAGTTGCTCCACGGGAGGTTCAGGTTGGATATTAGGACAAATTTCTTCACTAAAAGAATGGTTAAGCATTGGAACAGGCTTCCCAGGGAAGCTGTGGAGTCACCACCCCTGGAAATGTTAAAAAAATGAGTAGACATGGCACTTTGTGATATGGTTTAGTGGGCATGGGGGTATTCGAAGTTTGGATTTGATGATCTTGGATGTCTTTTCCAACCTTAATGATTCTATGATTCTATAGCTAGTCACCATGGGTGGCCTTTAAAATTTGGATATTGAAAAGTAAACCAAAAACTAATAAACAATTATTTGTTACCACCATGTCTATCATCTGGAAGATAAAAACCTGTTGCAGTGGTTGAGTCCACTACGGGATTGACCAGGGAGCCTCAGGACCCCAAAACAGTGGGGGTCCGATGGTGGGCAGGCTCAGAGGTCTAAGACCACCCCCTTTTACCCTTTTTAAGTCCATGTTCTAGATAGTTCTCCTTTCCTTGATACCCCACTGGCTCCCGGTTCCCTTGTTCTACCCCTCGCCTTCCCCACTGGTCACTGTCCTGTCACCCCACATCCTCTCCACCCCCTGGCCCCCAAATGATAGGTTTCTGATGTTCTGCCCACCCCCGGTGCTGCTCCAGATAAAACCCCGGACCCCTCAGTGTTCTGTGTTCTTTGTCCCTGGATCCCTTCGAGCAGGGACCCCAATAAACCCCTCGGAACTCCATACAAAGGAATCCTCCAGCCTCTTTGTCCCCGGCGACGCTGCAGGAGCTATCCGACTGTATGTGAGTGGCTGCAAGTATCCACCAACTACGGTGTGTCCGAGTGTGTTTGCACGGCACCCCCCGAGCTGCTCCAACAAAGATGCTATCGGGACAGATGCGACGCTCTTTCCACCCCCTCCACAACTCGCATCGCGTCAAAAACCTACCTATGACTAGCATTGGTAACATATGACCTTTTAACATAACTTCTTCATCTACCTGAGAACCATTTCAAATCTATAGAGCCTTTAATAGCTCTTATTTTAGGACCTCAACTGAGGTTTTATAAATAATATGCAGAAAAAAGCTATGCTACAATGACATAAAGTTTGAAAGTATTTATCAAGAATTTAGGACAAGCTACTTAATTACCTCAAATCTAGGCATAAGTAAATTAAAAATGTAAATATGTAGGTGAGTGTGAATGCATACAGAATCCAAATCTGTTAAAATTTGGAAGCAATTTTAACTCTGCCATTCAGGCAGCTGATAAACAGGAAAAAATGTGTCTCATGTATCAGATACACTGCACATTTCCAAATTTCTCACCTGTTGTGGTTTGACACTGGCCCAAAGCCAGGCACCCACAAGAGCCACTCCCTCACCCTCCCCTGCCACAGCTGGGCAGAGGAGGAAAAAGGAAAAAAAATTAACAAATGCTTCATAAGTGAGATAAGGACTGGAAGAAAACACTTCAAGGGCAAAACAGGCTCAACTTAAGTTGCGAAGTGAATTTATTACTAACAGAATCAGAGGAGGATAATGAGAAGTAAAATAAGCCCTTAGAACACCTTCCACCCCCCAGCCCCTCCATCCTTCCCACTGACAGCGCAGGGAGACAGGGCATGGGGATTTGGTCAGTCCATCATTGAGATTCTCTTCCACTGTTCTGGGAGAGGAGTCTTCCCCTGTGAGGCCGTGGGGTCCCTTCCCACGGGAGACAATTCTCCATGAACTTCTCCAGCGTGGGTCCATTCTCACGAGCAGGGATGCCTTAGGTTTCAAGGCATCAGCAGCAGCCATACCCCACCTGCTGCAGCGTGAGTCCCTCCCACAGGCAAACAGTCCTCCCAAAACTGCTGTGCTGTGGGTCTCTCTCTTTCCACAGGGTGCAGTCCTCCAAGGACAGGCTGCTCCAGCCTGGAAGCAAGGGCCCTCTCTCTCCACTGGGTCTTCCACTGGATCACAGCCTCCTCCAGGCATCCACCTGCTCCAGCATGGGTACCTCCCCCACGGGCTGCGGGTGGATCTCTGCATCCAACATGGACCCATGGGCTGCAGAGGGACAACCTGCTTCACCATGGTCTTCACCATGGCCTGCAGGGTCATCTCGGCTCCAGCCCCTGGAGCACCTCCTCCCCCTCCTTCACTGACCTTGGTGTCGCCATGTTGTTTTCCCTCATATGTTCTCACCTCCTCCTCTTCTCTGACTAGAATCCAAAATCTTGTGACTTTATTTTGATTTTCTTCTTAAATATGTCATCACAGAGGTGTTACCAACCTCTCTCATTGGCCCAGTTTTGGCCAGCAGCATGTCCATCTTCAGAGCCATCAGGGATTGGCTCTGCCGGACACGGTGGGAAGCTTCCTGCAGCTTCCTCACAGGAGCCATCTTTGTGGCCTCCCTGCTACCTAAAGCCAGGCCATGCAAAACCAATACATCACCACAGCCCTACCTGGCAAAAGATCAGTATGATTCATAAATAACCTGGAGTGCAATTTTAGAAACACCTTATGTACTACCCTATATGACACCAGCAAAGCCGCATCAGCTTGGCAACTGTTTGGTTTCCATGAGGAGTTGTGTAGGAGAAAAAGGAGGGGTTGCTCAGTCTGGTCTCTTGTGCATGGTAGCATTAACTGGTGAGCTGGTTTTAACACCAGCAGGAAATTAAACTCCAAATAAGCCACTCCTCTGGTCAATACCTACATCCTGGGACAGGGATCCCAGTTGCTTTGCTTTATTACATCTAGTGTCACACCAGCAGCCAAGATATCCCAGCATCGGAAGAGCCAGGTCACTAGGGACTCACCCAGCTGGAGGCTATAATCTTTATGCATATCACTCAGCTCACCCAGAGAGAGGGATCGGGTGATTATCTCTGGCCCTGTGTCTTCCACTGGCCGTGAAGGTCCTGCTTCCTCTTCATCATTCATTACGCAAACTGATTTGGTCTTGGATTTCTTCTGAGTAGGGGTGACTGCTACCAGCACAGGTTGTTCCTCAGGTTCAGCTTCAGTTTGAGTGGCCACAGTGCCTCTTTGTCTGCTTTCCTCCTCCTCCTCCTGAGGGTACTGTCTAGTACCAAGTGGTGTCCAATAAATAGTAGCCAGGGCCCAGCACCTTGCAGAAAGTTGCCCCTCTGTCACGATCCGCTAATACAAGCGGGAGTCGTGATGGTTCATTTACCGATCTCAGACTGCAAAAGACACAACGGGGATTTCAGTTTAAATCAAACAGTACACTTTTATTGAGTGCCAACAACACGGTTAGGTGATAGAGGAGAGAGAGAAAGAGATATAAAGAAACAAAGTAGAGAAGAGAGAGAGAGAGGGGGGAATAGCTACCAACGGATGAGATGAAGTCCTCGTGGTCCTCTGCCAATAGACTTGCCGATGTCCGTGGGGAGATCTCATCAGGGTTAATTCAGAAAGTCCCTTTATAGTCTTTTTCGAAAGCGTAGGGCAACTGGCCAGGAGGTGAGGAAATCAACAACCATTGTTGTGAGGCCGGGAGCAGGTGTACAGGACAGGTCATTCCTTCTGGCTTCAGTGCAGTCCTTCCCGCCTAGGCAGTAAGAACGGCGCCAGCGCGACCTGTACTGATTTCTTCATGAATGCATACCAGTCCTCAGTGGGCACACTTGGCAAACATCCCACCTCAGCCAGGCCAGGACTCCTGTGCAAAAGTCCTCTTTTCTTTTTGGGGTTTTTAGGGTTTTCGGTCTCTGTCCTAGTCGATGATCGTGAGGCAGATGAGGGATTTTCGGACCGTCTCTTACACCCTCTCTGGAACTGCCACAGCAATTTTCTATCAAATATTCTGTCACTTTATCAGGGTCCTGTAGTTGTTCAGGGATGAACTTCCAAACCATGGGAGCAGAATAATCCTTCAAAAGCTGGCCCATTTGCTCCCACATTCCATGCCATTCATGATTATCCACCCCCAGGGCAAATCTCTGGACAACTTCCCTAGAAATCTCTGTCCTGACTCTAAACGTGGTGTAGACCACACTGACTCTAAATGTGTTGTGGGCTGTATTGAGGAGACATAGCAGACTTAGCAACAATAATATGCTTTCCTTAACATCTACAGGGAATTCCAAATTCTCAAAGGCTGTTGTAACAGGCCTGAAGGAGGAGAAGGGGGTGAAAGGTTGAGGAAAAATCATCCTCTCCTGTTCCCCCCACAGGCTGGGTATGATTACTAATAAATCCCCAGAAGTAGCAGCCAAGGCCAGGACAGGCGAACAACACCAAATACATATCCCAAATGACCCTCATTGCCCTTGATGTTATCATGTCATAAACTGCTGTCGCACAGTACAACAACACAGCAATCCTGATCCCTCTCCCTACTTTGACAGGGAAATTAAATTTGAGCAGGAAAATAAACTCCAACTAAGCCACTTCCCTTCCCCTGCCTGTTCCGGTAAGGGAGAGGCAAAAAAGCAGAGACTACAGGTTGAGATAACAATTTAGTAAAAGCACAAAGCAATGGAATAAGACACGCACAATAACAACAGCAGTGTTAATATCAGAAGTATACAAAAAGAGGAGTTTTACCCACAAAAAGGTGTTCACCACAGGGAACAAAAAAAGATGGCGAATGCTTTCTGTAGGTCCTGTGACTTCCCCAGACAAAGGCAATATGGTGGCTGTTCCCGCCCTCTGCCCATGTGGTCATCAGGAACAAAGGCAAGATGGGTGGAAAACTCCCATGGCTAATGTTTCCTGCCCCCCAGCCCGAAATAATTGTAATAAATAACTACGCCTAATTAAAAATAAAACAAATATAAAATTTATTTCGTGTCCGAGAGTTCAAACACGCAATGCCACGAACAAAAAAAAAGAGACAGTGCCAAGCCCGGGATTGAAACTGGGTGAACACAGGTCTGACCTCTAGCGCATCAGACCTCCCTCTGTTCACAACCAACTGCTTCCAAAGTCTACTTTTATACAGTTTTTCCCATAAAGTCTGAAGCTTGGGTATTGTGTTGGCCACTCAGCATATTCATGGAGTATGTCATTCATGAAACTGAGTGGGACAAAACGTATCCTGTTCTTGATTAATGTCCCATCTTCAGGGGATGTTATCTGATGGCTCATTATGTTCCATATCTTGGTTCCTGATCTGTCCATTAACACCTGAGCTGGGAGGGGATTTTCGTAGATGGCTAATCAGTTTTGCCGAGAGGTTCTCCTTGAAAATGCAAATATCAGGAACCAGCTTCATTCTTTCTTGATGGGCCGCCATTCTCTGTAGCTTCTGTTTTTGGGATGTAAATCAGTTCCCGGTCGAAGTTGGATTTTTCCCTGGGCAAGTTCTGTTCGTTTCAGTCGGTTACAACTTAACTTTTAAACTCTATTTTTGACATTACATATTTTGAGCACGAATTCCCCATTTTATTTATAACATAATGAATAACAGTGACCGAAAAACCCTCCCAGAAGCTAGGTCGTCCGAGGAGGGGTCACACCTCTGCTCTGCTGAGGTCAGTTCCATGTGGGTACCTCTGACACTGCTTCTACCACTCCGCCTCATTGTGGGGTCGCCCCTACCGGTCCTTTCCTGTGGCAGCCTCTCCATTGGTGCTGTCCGTTCAGCACTACAGTTGATTCGCATTTTCGCCGCTATCCCTTTCAGCACCACAGTCCATAGCCACTCTCCAGAGGAAAAATGCAAGGGGGGGACTGGTGGGGCAGCAGAGAGACCGAATCCACAGGTGTTGATGCTGACACCTTCCCCGAGGGAGGCAAAAATGCCTGACTTCTGGCAAGGATACCTGGCTTTTCCTGCTGAAACCACACCCCCTAGCGATGATGTGACTGGAATAGAATAACGATTTGGTCACACCCACACATCACTAAAACTCCGCCCCCTTTCTGTAACCAGGACAGCTAGCCTCCTTCCACACACATTTCTTCTAGTCCACCTTCTAGCTGCACATTACTGCTGGTTTGTGGCTATTTCACTGGTTGGGAGTAAGAAAAAAGTACATATTGAAATAGTAAAATGGTGGCACAGTCAGTGAAATTGTTGTCCCTGGATTGCCTTTTGAGGAAAAAAAATGGAAGCCAGTTTCAGGACCTGATTAACTCTGGATGCAGCTTTAAAGTGGAGCACATCTTAAGTATGAAGGACCTTTTATGCAAAAATAGATCAGACAGCTTTGTGTTCCATATATATCTGTAGAGGCTATTCAGCCCTACATCTATTTGCAGAACCTGGAAATTCCCATCAAAGTGTGGCAAATTATGCCAGGCTGTGGAGATCAGAGGAGTCTTAGAAGGAAAGACAGGACCATCAGAGGTTAATAATGGTAGCTGTTAAATTGTAGCTGGTCTGGACAAAAAAACCATCAGAGAATAAAACCTGTGGGAAACAGTCTATTTGGGTCCCCGAAGCTATTAATTTTTAAATAGCTGTATGAAACACAAAGAAGCTTCGACTCGATCTAAAAAAACCCCATGCATAGGGAGAGACTTCTGTAATTGCTTGTTTCCTTATAACACGACTGGCAAAACTGGCAGTGATGGAACCAGAACTTTTGGGAAAAAATCTCATATTTGGTATATGTCAGCAATGTCTCTCCTGACAAAGGTAGATTTGATAATATAAAATGACAAGTTTTTCTATCCAAATTGTTGCCAAAAATACCCAAACACCTCAGCTACAAGTGAATTTTTGAGGTGGAATACAATACAGGTATTATTGCACACACAGGTTTTTTAAAAAGGAAAATGAAGAAAACTTGCTAGAATCCCAAAGCTAGCAGAAACTATTAAAAACAAATATTATCTACAAAATTCTGATGTCCTTAAATAGATATCAGCTACATTCTTTTTATCAGTTTTAGTAACAATGATAATTTTTTTCTTCTGTTAGCATCAATGGCTTTTTCATTATTTTTCTTTGCTTGATATTAAGAAAATATTTGTGCTTACTCCATTCAAGGATGTCAAGAAGATAGCTATTTCTAATGGATATTTATTAGAATTATATCATAGGGTTTGGCTGATGGAATAATTCTTTCCATAAGAGCAACTAATTTCCTGAGGTGTAATAAAACCAGTAGTGCTTAATATTACAGCTTAGTGTTTTGGATTCATAAGTAGCCTAGTATGGTATTTGATATGTTGCCAGAATGATTTCTGCTTTTATATATTCTCTATATTCTTTACACATATATTTGTAGCTCTGTAGACTATTATTGTATTTGTAGCCTAGTCCTAGTACTTTTCCCTACCTTTTTGCTACCCTGATAGGCAGAAAGACAAAACACATTCCAGAGCTCCAAGCCCCGGGGGGTACAAAGCTCCTATCCTATCTTGGTTCTTCCTGGGAACCAAGGCTGAAAACAGCTCTTCAAGACACATTTTTTTAAACAATATTTAGTCCCTCTCTAAAGGGGGGGCAGGATTCAGAGAGGGTTGAACCAGGAGGAATTACTTCATCACTTGTGCTCCTAATTGGGAATTTTTGTCAAATATGCTAATTTTCTAAACTTATAAAACTGTATTCACCCCATGTGGGGGTGGGCACTTTGGGTATTTTCCATATCTGCCCCTTGGAAACCTCCAATAAAGACTGGTCTTTATATTACCTCCTATACTAATATTGTCTCAAAAGTGTGTTGTTTCATTTCTAGGTTCCTTAAGGCATCAGTCAGAAAAATGGAGCTCTATTTCTTGTGTGAAGAAGTATATATATTTTTTAAATGCCAGTGAAAAGAAAACAGAGAAGCCAGTCTACAGTCTTCCTCTCCTAATGGACAATACCAAAGCCAGTTGCACCTGTGTCCAAAAACTTAGACTTCTCAACAATGCCTTGTGCATTTATAAGCTGGAATTTTTTTCACCATATTTGAAACTTCTAGTGAATACCATAATGAATAGCACTGTTATAAGAGAAAGAATATGCTGTCCCTTGGCAGGAATCCAAGCAATTTTACATGGATTCCAGTCTATTCAAGAAAATGTGATTCTAATATTTTTACACTTGACATACAATGGCATATGACTTGACTGTTCTTTCTATTTGGTTAAGACCTCTCAGCACCAGCTGGTCTTGCATAAAAAGCACTTCATATATCTGCAAGTTCCTATCACTTGGTCTTGCTTGGTATCAGACCTTCTATTTGCCTACCAGATAGCCTTTCAGATAAGACTGCTGATCATGCCCAGTTTGGTTTGACTGTTTTTAAAGGGAAATGTTCCAATGGAATTCAGATTAAACCCATTTTCATTTCTGAGCAGGTCTTTTTGTCTTCAGCTTGAACATGAATGAGTTATTACATGCAACAGTTCAGGATATTCTTCTTCAAATACCATTTCAGAGATCTATCCTTATACTTTCCTCTTTCTCTCTTCCTCCTGTTAGCCTTTTAACCCTGAATCAAGAATATTTTCTTTCCAGGCAAAGAAATTTGGGTATTGCTTGTTCTGAAACATAACTCTATTACTATTATGATTGTTGGAGTTACAGGAAAGCCATAAGAAGGGCTGCATCTTTACAGCAAGCTTAGTTGGCCATATTCTATTTTCACTTACATTGTATTAAACTGGAAAAAAAAAAGAGTTCTCTGTTGAAGCATATGAAAGTATACATTCCTATTTTTGTTGAATACTTGATAGACTGGGAATAATTATAGATAAGGCAGTTTGGATCCTGAGCTCAGATCTCCATGCCACAGCAAGCACAATAGAACAATGTATTTCACCACTCCCAATTAGATCAAATAAAAATAAACTCAATTAAAACTCTCAGTAAATCAGTAAACATATTTTTTCCTCTCCAGACTGAACCTCTTTAGAAATTTTTGAAATCAAAAATATGTTTATTATCTGATTTAATATTAGGCCTGTGGTACCTCTAATGGTGTGTTATTTTTTCTCTTTTCTGACATTACATTATTGAGGCCTGTTGATTTTTATTCCCTACAAGAAGGCTTCTTGTATGCCTTATTAGAAATCCAGAAATTATAAAGTATCCAAAATAGTAAGATGAGAACATAGAGCTAAACAATGGGTGTTCAGAGTTTTTTCTTGTAATACCTATGTTGTAGAAAGTGGTATTCACGAAATTACAGTTCCTGAAGTATAAGTTCAGTGAAGCAATATCTTCAAACACACAGTTCTTAAAAAGGGAATCTTCAAAAGTTGCTGATTTAAATTTCATCATAATAAACCTGTTCAATACAAATAATTTCTGTCACTCTACCATCATAGGTTAGAAAGAGCAACAAGTGAACCCACCCAGGTCTAAAAGATCTCAACCCCAGAAACAGTGATTCCTAAAGACATTCTGCAAACATAATTAACAATTATCTGAATCTAGAATACTATCATTCAGAGAAACCATTAATAAGACAAATATCTTCACATAGTTGCTGGCCATAACCAGTAATACAATTTCATAGAAACATAGGATCATAGAATGGTTTGGGTTGGAAGGGACCTTAAAGATCATCTAGTTCCAACCCTCCTGCAATGGGCAGGGAAACCTTTCACTAGACCAGGTTGCTCAAAGCCCCATCCAACCTGGCCTTGAACACTTCCAGGGATGAGGCATCCACAATTTCTCTGGGCAACCTGTTCCAGTGCCTCAGCACCCTCACAGTAACGAATTTCTTCCTAATATCTAATCTAAACCTACCCTCTTTCAGTTGAAAGTCATTCCCCCTTGTCTTATCACTATATGCCCTTGTCAAAAGTCCCTCTCCAGCTTTCTGTAGGCTCCCTTCAGGTACTGGAGGGCATGATAATGTCACCTCAGAGCCTTCTTTTCTCCAGGCTGAACAATCCCAATTCTCTCAGCCTTTCCTCATAGGAGAAGTGTTCCATCCCTCTAATCATCTTTGTGGCCCTCATCTGGACTCTCTCCAACAGGTCTATGTCCTTCCTGTGCTGGGAATTCTAAAGCAAAATTTCCTTGATAGTATTTCAGTAATTACTTGCCCTTTTACTATCAACAAAAAACAATGTCATTACATTGATGGAATAGCTTTGCAAAATAACTATTACTTGTAATTTGACATTAGAGTTGGAAATCGGGACCTCAGACTCTAGAAACCTGGTGTCTTGGAGAAAACAAGCACCTGCTGGTACCAACAAGCTGTAAAGAAAGAATTTTTGGAAGAACCTTTATTTTTCCAGATGAACACACTGGATACCATGTCAGCCTCAAACCCAAACCACACTGATCCAAGTGTTTAAAAATGGTTTCACAAAATGGTTTAACATGAACACAGCAATTACATTGGCAATTATACAGCTATGTATGTAACCAGAAGTATGTGTTTGTTACTCCTGTGTCTGTGGATGCAATTGCAATTACTGTGTACATAAAACATGCACAAAACTATTGTCAGTACCTTTTTTTATTTCTGAACATATGAAGTACTAAGGTCTGAACAACAGGCCCTGACTGATGCCTGAACAACAGGCCTTGAGCCAAAGTTGACCTCTAGATGAACCGTCCAACCAAAAGTTATATTTGTATCTGGTCATAAACAAAGTATTATTAGCAATATAATATATGTATCTGCTCATTAGCAATACATGTATTTACCTTTCCATATTTAGAAGCCGGACAAGGCCATGAAATCAGACATCTGGCCTTGTTTGGAGGTGTATGAGCAAAGACAACTCCCATGGTTCCTCCTTGAGCCCTTGTAACAATGCGAAAGGACACGGACACCCCCCCCCCGGCAGGTGCAAAGAGGAATCAATTTACTGCAAAACCCAGGACTTTTTAAGCAATTAGCCCTTTGTCAGTTACATTCCTACAAAGCATAACAAACATAATTCAACCAACCACCATAAACCACGATGTGAACACGCGCTGGTTATATAACTTATTTTCTACCTCTATTTCAGCTGAGTCATTCCCAGAGTGCTTTTCTGCTTAGCTGAAGTAACAGGAGTGAGCCACGATTTTACAAGGGTAACAAGGCCCTCATTTTGTAAGGTTTTACTTATCCGCAACAAGCCCTGGCCAGGCTTTGGGAGGAACCTAAGAGAGGATGAAACCAGATGTTCCCACACTAGAAATTTAAGTAGCTTGTTTATTCAGCAATATAAAAGCTGGGCCCTCTCACAGCAAAGTTGGAAGTCTCATCTGTGGGTGGATGCACCGTGCAGGATTTCCCAGTGGCTCTCCAGTCCTTCACTGTGACAGGTGCTCCCCAGCTGTTGTGTGGACCTGGATGATGGTAAAGTATTACAGTAACTGGTGATGTATCTTTCTTAATCACTATAGGCATTCTTTTGTAGTAATGATTAGGTACATTGCTTAGCTTATCCTTTTGTAATTCTTTGCAGTTTTGCAATTATAGTAAATTACACTTATTCCTTAAGTTGGTGTCTGTGTGGTTTTGTGCTGACCCTGCCCACTGGCAAAACAACATCCACCTTCCTACTGAATCTCATTTAACTCCTAGGCCTTTGATAATGACTGTAAATCAAGTAATTCATAGAAAAAGTAAAGGACAAGCTTTATTAATAGCATTAACTTTGTACCTCAACATTAATAAGCTAAAACAATGCTGTAAGCCTTTTCTAATATACTCATATCAACTAACATTATGCTAACAAAAAAAAAGACAAATGTAGCAATATGTCATTATTTTTGTGATGTCTTTTATTTCACATGAGGGTGTGGAAAAAGCTACAACTAAAAAAGGGCAGTTTTGCTTGAAGAGATCACCCGAAGTGGCAACACTTTGAAAAGCAGTGCTTTGATAGTTATGTTGGACAGTGAGGTGGATTGAGAACTGACTGAACAGCAGATCCCAGAGGGTCATAATCAGTGGCACAGGGTCTAGTTGGAGGCCTGTCACTAGTGGTGTCCCCCAAGGTTCTATACTGGGCCCAATATTGTTCAATTTGTTCATCAACGACTTGGATGAAGGGGTAGATGCCTCCTCAGCAAGTTTGCTGACGACACAAAGCTGGGAGGAGTGGCCAATACCCCAGAGTGCTGCGCAGCCCTTCAGAAGGAACTTGACATGTTGGAGAGATGGGCAGAGAAGAACTGTCTGAAATTCAACAAGGGCAAATGCAGGGTCTTGCACCTGGGGAAGAATAACACCATGTAGCAGTACAGGCTGGGGGCTGGCCTGCTGGAAGGCAGCTCTGCAGAGAAGGACCTGGAGGTCCTGGTGGACAATAAGCTTTCCATGAGCAGGCAGTGTGCCTTTGGGGCCAAGAAGGTCAGTGGTATCCCTGGAATACATTCGGAAGAGCATTGCCAGCAGGTCAAGGGAGCTGATCCTGCTCCTCTACTAAGTCCTGGTGAGGTCACATCTGAAGTGCTTGGTCCAGTTCTGGGCTCCTCAGTACAAGAGAGACATGGAGCGCCTGGAACCGGTCCAGTGGAGGGCTACAAAGATGATTAGAGGACTGAAGCATGTCTCTTACTAAGACAGTTTGGCCTGTTCAACCTCAAGAAGAGATGATTGAGAGGGGACCCTGTGAATAAGACAGGCCAAGGATTCTTTGCTGTTAAGTGGAAGAATCCTGAAACAGGGAAAAGGAGCCAGCCCACTGAGACAGTCCTGCCTGAGGGTTTAAAGAACAGCCCAACTATATTCAGAAATCAGCTGGCAAAGGAACTAGAGAACTGGAGAAGCCAGCAGCTAAGAATTGCTGCATCCAACCAGCAGCCAAGGATTGCTGCATCCAACAGTTGTATCCAACTCACTGTAAATTTGTTCTGCAAACATCGACATGTATCCCATGCCATGTTACTGGCACAGAGTAATGTTATTCTGCAAACATTTGCTGCCAATCCTGGTATGTCTCTGTTCCCGACACCAATTGATAATGTATCTGAGTATGACTGTTTACAGACCATTGAAGAGGCATATTCCAGCAGACCAGACCTGAAGGACATGCCTCCAGAAGATCCAGATTGGAAGCTGTATACAGACAAGAGCAGCTTCGTGCAAGATGGCGAACAGATGACAAGTTATGCAGTGACAACCATGAACCAGGTAGTCCAGGCAAAGGCCTTGCCATCAGATGTATCATCACAGAAAGCTGAACTGATTCCACGGACGAGAGCTCTAGAACTGAGCAGAGGAAAGAAGGTAAAATATGGACTAATACCACTCCTGAATTAGGGAATCATTTTGCTGATGAAATAGTAAAAGGCGCTGCAGAAAAAGGCATCTTAACAGTGGTGCCACAGAAGGAAATTGATTTGTCAAGATTTGCCCCAAAGTATGATCAGAAAGACCACCAGTTAGTTGCATCCCTTAAGGCTGAAATCAAAGAAAGTGAATGGGCTATTACACCAGTAGGACAGATGGTAGTCCCACTGAAGCGAGAACATGAAACCACCCATAGGGGAACAGAGAACCTTTTGAAATATCTGAAGAAGGTAGTAATAGAAAGGGAAATGACTGATACTGTACAATCTATAGCAAGCAAATGTGAAATCTACTGTAGAAACAACCCCAAAATAAGCAAAAGAGTTGTGTTAGAAATAACAGAGGCAGAGGATTTTCCTGGAGAGTATTGGCAAATAGATTTTGCTGAGTTACCATGCAAAAAAGGATACAGGTATGTATTGGTGTTTGTTGACACCTTCAATGGATGGCCTAAAGCTTACCCCTGTTGCATTAACACAGCAAAAGAAGTGGTGAAAGTTTTGCTCAATCATATAATTCCAAGGTTTGGAGTTCCTTTGGGGTTGGTCCCGCAGTGACCGGGGAAGTTAGTCAAATTTTGGGAATTGTTTGGGATCTGAAAATTCCCTACATACCCCAGATGAGTGGTAAGGCTGAACATGTGCGTGAAACCCTCAAAACACAGATTAGTAAAATTTGTCAAAACATCCATGACATGAGTTAAGGCCTTGCCTATAGCCTTACTGAGAATACGCATACAACCAAGGTGGAGAGACAACATAAGTCCTTATGAAATATTGCATGGCAGGCCATATGAAATTGTGTATATTACGTAAGAAATTAGTATATGAGGGGGAAAATTGACTTACAGAGGTATTTAATAGCTTTAAGTTCCACTTTGCAGAAGCTCCAACGATTCTTTGTGTTATCCAGACCTATAGGACTAGACATACCTGCCCATCCGTTCCAGACTGGAGACTGAGTGTATGTTAAATGGTGAGACAGTGACCATTACAAGCTAAGTGGAGAGGACCGTTCCAAGTCTTGAATACCCTCACCGAAGCCAGAGGTGCTGGCAGAGAACCCTGAATTCACTACTCCAGAGTTAAGAAGACCTCTGCTCCTGAAACAACTGGAAAACAGAGATTGATACAAATTAGGATGATGTGATTTAAATTTTTCTTTTTGTGCCTGTTATCTGCACAGTTGGTAACCAACCATGGCTCAGGTTTGGTCCCAAAATTTGCATGTGGCTTTAGTCCAAATTATATCCAAAGCTCTTCATAAGAACAACTTGTTAGGGTGGTATTATATATGTGGAAAATGAGGCCTGGTAAGTTTTGCCTCTAGATAAAGATCAGGCCTGTGCCCTTGGGGCTGTAATTCCAAACATAACAATGTTTGATCACATTGAGGATCCAAATGGAAGGATGAGGAGGATGAAAAGATCCATTAATCCCCTCGTTGAGCATCCCACACTTTTCCATAGTGTACATCAGGGCTCTCATTCCCTCTTTGGGAGTAATTGAACTGGAGAGAGCAATTGTTAACATCCCAGCTGTTAGTGAACATATCGAAAAGCAAACTTCAGATGCAATTTCGGCCTTACAAGAAGTCCATAATTTGTCTGTGTCTTGGTTTGAAAGACGGGTGTCTGCCAAGGAAGGTGGGAACCTCCCTTGGAATTGAAAATGTGAACCCCTTCCCTCCGTATTATTATAACTTTGAAATTAAGGGACTTTCAGGCAATGATATGGGAAAAGGAATAACAGTTCTTTACTAGTATGTATACGTATAACAAGGCAAAGAAACAACAACAACAAACAAAACCAGAAACCCAGTAACAGCTATGTCTCAGCTGTTGAGCACTTTCCCCTTTGGTGTAGTTATGGTCACAGCCAGCAGTGGAGCTGTTGGCTCCCAGCTGAGTAGGGTGGGTGCCATGATTCCCTGGTGGCTGCAGGGGACACTGTGGCATGAGTTCAGCCACGTCTCCCTCACATGGTAATGGCTGTCACTGTTGAGACGGACGCGACACACGCAAATAATGCACACCAACTTCGTCAGAAGGTAAAAGGACAGAAAAGACATTTTATTCTACAAAGTTTCCATTTATATAGTCTCTTGGCACTCATGCTGTGTCCTCAGGCTTCTACATTAACACCTCTTAAAACTTATTGGTAGGTTGCAACCACCACCCATAAGAAAACAAATCTAAGCTAAAAACAACATCCCTCGAACAGCTGCATGTTTTCTTCTCTTCTTTTGGGTTTCTTGCTTCTGTTGATGATAAAGTTCTCATGGGTGCAAGCTGAATTCTCAAGGGTAAAGAGTAATTGTGCTTAAATCAATGTCTGTGAAGCTTTCTGACCAGCTGTCAGTTTCCACAGTTCCCCCTTTTTGTTCTTCAACCGGAAATGCAGCGTTTGCCGTCCTCTGCAGGGCCCTTTGCAGAAAGGAGAACAAACACAGCACAAGGAGGAAAATGAGAAAGATAACAATTATAATTAGACCTCCCATTTTTATGAGGTCTTTGATCCATTTAGTAATTCACCAGTTACCAGATCGTAAAACCAACCGGACTCATTTTCTTCTCTTAATTTTGAAATACCTATTTGCAGTTCTTTGATACTAGCAAAGACTGAGTTAGAGTGGTCAGAAAGATTCATGCAGCACATGCCATTGAATTCTTCACAACCGTGTCCCCATGCCAACAGCAAGAAATCGATGGCTGCTCGATTTTGCAGGGTAGCTTGTCTAATAGAATCAACATCAGTTAACAATCCTGACAAAGCAAGCAAAGTGGCATTAGTCTGTTTAGCAAGCCAACAACCTAGCTTGTCTAACAGTCCCAACACTTTTCCAGCAGCTATTCCTGGGATAAAAAGAGAAGACAAAACACGTTTCTCCAGATTCCAAAAATCAAGAGTGTCATCGCAATCTCTTGCAAAAGAATGCAAGGACCGTTTGTCACGAGTCGCATGCTTGTGATTTAAGAGCATAGTTAAATTTGGAGAAAGCAGAGTTAGGCAGCCAATAGTACATGGTCGGCCAACAGCGCATGGTCGGCCAACAGCGCGTGAGGGTAGTGCAGGCCACGCGCGGTCTCCACAAATTAAAAATATCCCTCGAGGTAATTTGTGTGGAGAATGATCTGAAGCAGCTTGGTAGTATGTAACACCATCCTGATTTAAAACCGTCCAATTGCACCAAGCTGAAGCATTTTGAAATGCAGGATTTGCGGGTGACACATCTTGAGCACTGGGACAACATGGGTTCTCCCAGCACCAAGCTCGTGTGTAATTAAAGAAGACACACACTGGAGCCCTTATTGACCCCAAAATATCTATTTCTTGTGGCTCAAGGCTCATAGGGAGTGTGATCCCATACCTCAATGTCACGAAGGCACTTTTTCAAGTCAGTACTACAAGCAGTTTTAGGAGCCTGGCCAAAGGTTTCCTGAACTATTAAAGAAGGTTCGACCGGTACTCCAACCAAATGTGTGAAAAGGCAATTGTGGTGTTGCAAGAGACATGTACAAAGACTATTGATTCAGAGCACTGGCAAGGGTTACCCACACATTTTCTTTTGGCATCGGGGGTAACATAGCTAGTCCTTGCTCCATCTCAACCTGAAGCAGGACCATTCAACAGATGGCCCACACCGTTGTTGCCCTGAGTTTGCAGTTCTTCGATGTTTTCATTTTCTGTAACAGTTTCTCACGCACTTTCTGTAAACATGGCCATGTTTTGTTAACCGTACTTTATTGTTTTTCATTCCATTCTCCTAGGCGGAGACGTTTGATGGATTTTTCCTTTGACCAGTGTGATTGAGGGGTGGTAATTTCTCCCTCCAATCCACGGTGGTTTTTAAGAACATATATAATAAAGCTCGGGGTCTCTGACCCCGGCTCTCTTTCTTGCTTCTCTCCTGACAAGGTGTCTGCGTGGTTCTTTCGTGTCCGAGTGCGACATCTGGTGGCCTGTACGGGGAAGTGCAGGCTCGAGTCAGGTAGGGAATTTTTTTCCCTGGTCAGCTAGGGTTTTAAAAATGGTGGTTAATACGGATTCCTCAAGCGATTCCTTGGCGTTAGAGATCATAGAGATAGCGTTGGAGAGAAAGGGATTCTCGGTTTCCAGAGCGGAGTTGGAAAAGGTATATTTCTGGGGGAAAACAAGGAGTTTCTTCCAGGACGCTGGAGATGTTCTTTCTAAGGCAACTTGGGTGGAGTTAGGAGATGCTATGCTTGATATGCTAGCTGTCGAGTGTAGTCTCGATGTGGCAAAGCTGCTGGTCTCCTGGAGATGCGTGAATTTTGTTATTCAAGGCCACGGCAGTCTGTCGGGAACAGCTACTCCTGTGGACTCACTGAGCCAGCCCGGAGCACCCCCTGAGCTGGCTGAGGTGGAAGAGGAATCGCCGCTCTCGCCTCAGGTCGCTGATATGGGGGATGGAACAGCCCCGGAGAGCGCTCCGCTCGCTGGCCAGCCGAGCTGGGATGATTGGCAGGCGTTCGGGGACGAATTGGTCTCGGAAAGCCCCGGGGGGTTGGCGGCGCCGGCTTCGCCCCCCCCCGGGCCCCGGGATTTCGCAGGCGCCGGCTTCGCCCCCCTCGCTGTGGGGGCGGCGGAGCGGCGAAGACTGCCCTTTTCCCTGCGCCTTTCCGGCGCTGGGGGAGGGGGCCGGGTCGTTGGACCGTGCAAGTTTAACCATGGCGTGCCCGAATTGTGGCGTTTCTATCAAGTACCAGCCCGGGGCAGCGGGGGAGCAGTTTGACCCGCCCTCTGCTGACGCGGCGGTAGCTGATTGGTCGGCTTCGGCCGAGATTGGCACGAAGGTTCGCGCCCAGCCCGGCGCCGGGGGGCGTGAGGTCTGAGTACCCGGGGATCTGCTGGATTTGACAGAAACTCTGGGTGCCGGAGAGAGCGCGCGACCCCCTCAGGGGCCAGCGGTCTCTGCACTCGGGCACCGCCCCACCGGCGGGACCCTTCTGGGCTCAATATCGGCGGTCCCCCACCCTCCGCAGCTTGCGCAGGCGTGCCCGTCACCATCCGGGTCTTTGGCCATGGCGCAGGGGCGGGCCGCAGCCCTGCGGGATCCGCCCCTCCCGACGGCTCGATCCCTCCCTGCGCAGGGGCGGGGGGAGTCCGGGCAGGCACCGCTCCATCCTGTGCCTCCGGCTGCGGCCACCGCAGCATCTTCTGTTCCGGCGGCGGCGATCAGCGCCTCCGGCGTCCCGGATGGCGCAGGTTCTGCTGGGGCTGGGGGAAGCCGGGGGCCGGATGGCACGGCTTCGCCTCCGCGGCATTCCACAGTCGCCGAAGCGGCAGCGGGGACAAGTCCCGGACTGTTTGTGTTCGGCTCAGGCGGTGCCGTGGCTGGGGGGCCGGTGCCTCCCCGGGATCCCAGATCTCGGGCTGGCGGGTCCCCTTCGGCTGCCTTGTGGACTCTTCCGCCGTGTAAGGTCACGGTTCGCCCCCAGGATCCTGTGAAATTCTGGGAGGATGTGCAAGCTAAAGTTGAGGAAGTGGGTGATCGTGCCACGGCACGTCGCCCTGTGGCTTGTGGCGATAGGCCCCTTAGCCCTGCTGCGGCTGAAGTCCCTGTGGACACCATAGGACGGAACGCGGCAGGTGCCGCAGTCCCACCGGATGGTCTCCAGGCTTTCCCTGTTATTCTCGGTGACAATCAAAACACCCATCAGGCTATGTCGTGGAAAGCTCTGATGGACCTCCGGGAGAAGGTGGGCAGATATGGTCTGGGGTCTAGTGAGGTTATGCAGCTGCTTAGAGTTTTTAATGCTACTTTACTAGTACCTTATGATATCCGAAGTCTGGCTCGTGTTCTCTTTCAGCCTGTGGAATATGACATCTTTGAATCGAAATGGCATCAGTTAGCAACTAGGGCACTAGCGCAGAATGCTGGGTTGGGCCAGCAGGATCCCAGACGTGGGATTGGACTCGATGTGCTGCTAGGTACAGGCAATTTTGCTGACGCTCGCAGGCAGGCTGCCCTGGACTGTACTGTGGTCGATCAGTGCCAAGAGGTAGGCATGGCAGCGTTGATTCAAACTATTGAGATGGCTGCTCCTGCGGAGGAGTTTGCAGATATTGCGCAGAGGAATGGTGAATCCTTCTTGCAGTTTGCAGGGAGGCTGACTGCCGCTGTAGAGAGGCAGGTGGAGGATCAGAATGTAAGGACGATGTTGCTTAAGCACCTTGCCAAGGCTCATTGCAATGCTGAGTGCAAGAAGATTATTCAGGCACTTCCTGGTGATCCTTCTTTATGTCAAATGGCTGAGGCCTGTGCACCGCTGGGCACCGCCGGTTGTAAGGTGGCTGCCGTGGCTGCTGCCCCGCGGCCAGTCTGGACAGGCCCGCAGGGAGGGCGGCGGAAGCAGGGGAGTGCTCAGGCCAGCAGGAAGCTGGGAGGAAAGGTGCGGAAAGGCACGGCTGTCTTGTTTCTCTGTTCTTGGTGTGGGAAGCCGAACCATACTGCAAATGTCTGCAAGGCGACAGTTTCTGTTAATGGTCAGCTTTCCTCGGGCTCGGCTTTAAATGGGGGGCGGAGCACGCGGGGGAGACGTGCTCAGACACAAGTGTCTCTCCAAACCCCGGAGCCGATGCAGCTCTGCTTGGCCAGCTCGCAGCCAGCACCAGCGGCTCAGCAGGTGTGGACATCTGCACAGCAGCAACGGTTGTCTTAGACTCTTGCGCAGTGCACAAAGTCCCCTTGGATGCCTTTGGCCCCTTGGGTGATGGCATGAGTGCTCTCCTCATGGGGAGGTCTAGCGCCACCGTTCAGGGTATCATTGTGCATCTGGGACTCATTGATGCGGATTACACCGGACAAATTTATGCCATGGTTTCCACACCCATCCCCCCGGTCACAATTCCTGAAAAGGCTCAGATTTCTCAACTTGTCCCTTTTAAGTCCTCTGTTCGCAGGGCAGAGTCAAGGTCACGAGGAGACGGCTGCTTTGGTTCCACTGGGCCGCCTCAGGTTCATTGGACTGCTGTCATGACCGAAAAACGTCCTGAGATGCAGTGCACCCTGTCCATCCCCGATGCCACACCACCAGAGGCCCGCCTCTGCGGGCTCCTTGAGAGCAGCGCGGACGTCACGATTCTCTCCCTTGCCGCTTGGCCTCCGCAGTGGCCGTTGGATCCGGTGGGGACGCCTGTCGCGGGATTGGGAGGAACGAAGCGCTGCTACGTGAGCCAGAAGCCTGTGGTGATAACGAACTCAGAGGGACAGACGGCCCTGGTTAGGCCTCATGTTACTGAAACTGTTCTTAACCTCTGGGGGAGGGATGTTCTGGCTGCGTGGGGGGTGCGCATCGGGATGGATTTTTGATGGGGGCCACTGTGGTGAAGGGCGCAGAGTGTCCCATGCCTCCTATATGGTGGCTGGTGGACAGACCCATCTGGGAGAATCAGTGGTCCCTGCCTGAGGATAAACTAGTAGCCCTTCATGAGTTGGTTCAGGAGCAATTGGACCAGGGTCATCTGGAGCCTTCTACCAGTCCCTGGAACACTCCTGTCTTCTGCATCAAAAAGAAGTCTGGGAAATGGAGATTGTTACAAGATCTCAGGAAGGTGAATGCCGTGATGGAAAGCATGGGGACGTTGCAGGCTGGTATGCCGTTGCCCACCATGCTTCCCGCAGGTTGGCCGATCCTCATCGTGGATCTGAAGGATTGTTTCTTTTCAATTCCTTTGCATCCCGATGACAGACCGAAATTTGGTTTCACGGTGCCAGCAATTAACAATGCTGGACCTGCACAGAGATATCAATGGAGGACTCTTCCCCAAGGGATGAGAAACTTGCCGGCCATATGCCAAAATGTCTTGGAGTGACTCTATCATGTGTATCCCCTATCATGCTCTATGCCCAAAAAGTAATATTGTGCCTTTTCCGTGCCTTTAAACTGAGCTGGAGAAAAGAAAAAAACCAAACGAACGTTTCAAAACAGTTTCCCAAGGACACAGAGATTACACTCCTCTCTGCGTTCTCTGGCTGCAGGAGCAGGAGGGAGCACCCTGCTTGCTTTCTTCAGCCAGCGGTTTCGGTTTTTTTTTTCCTTCTCTTCCCGGCGTGAGACGGAAAGCTGAACTTTGTTTCCTGGGACTTTGGTTTTTCCCTTCTTCTCTTCTGGACTGTTCAACAACATCAGAACACATCGGGAGAATTTTTCCCCGAGGCTCGGGGGGTGGGCCCTCGCCGACCCAGCTCCGAGGAGGAGAGAAACCACACCTACAGAAGGACTCTGAAATCTTCCCAGGTTTCTCTCTATAACGAGAGATTTCATTTCATTATTTAGCATTATTATCCTTTTCCTGTGTGTTTGTTAAATAAAATAGTTCTTATCTCATTCACTTTCCTTCGAGGAAAATATTTTTTTTTCCCCGAACCCTGTGGGGGAAGGGTGGTTGTAACCTGGTTTCCTCTCAGAGGATATATTGCTAGATTTTAGCCAAACCGGCACACAAATATATGTGGCCAGAGCCTTGTCTGGAGTTCGCAGGCAGTTTCCTGATGCTCAGTTTTATCACTATATGGATGACATCTTGGTGGCTGCGTCCACCCAGGATGAGCTGCTGCGGATACAGCCTCAGTTGCTCGATGCTTTGCATTCTCACGGGCTGCAGGTGGCTCCAGAGAAGGTTCAGCAGCAACCTCCTTGGAAATATTTGGGGGTCAAAATTTTGGAACGTACGGTTCAACACCAAGAGG
Source organism: Lycocorax pyrrhopterus obiensis (assembly GCA_014706295.1). NCBI lineage: Eukaryota > Metazoa > Chordata > Aves > Passeriformes > Paradisaeidae > Lycocorax > Lycocorax pyrrhopterus. Next base: position 6,130,696 of record JACSVZ010000030.1, on the reverse strand, counting down.
TGCAATTTGTGCAGTCAGTGAAGACGCTGAATGATGCCCAGAAATTGGTGGGTGTCGTCGCCTGGTTACGTCCATATTTGGGACTGACCACAGCGCAGTTGTCTCCTTTATTTGATTTGTTGAAGGGAGACTCTGATTTGAAGTCGCCTCGCACATTGACCCCTGAGGCACGTCAGGTGCTGGAGGAGGTGCAGCGAGCTGTTTCTGCTCGACAAGTCTATCGCATTGATCCCTCCGTTGATGTCACTGTTTTCATCACCACTCCAGATTTGCATCCCACAGGTATCATTGGCCAATGGAGTGACAAATGGTCCGATCCCTTGCACGTCCTGGAATGGGCCTTCTTGCCCCATCAGCCGCAGAAGACGGCAACCACATTGTTTGAGCTGATCGCTCGTTTGATAGTCAAATGCCGGCAACGGTGTTTGCAATTGATGGGTGCAGACCCCGCAAAGATTGTACTACCGGTACAGCGGGAAGACTTTGACTGGAGCTTTGCAAACAGTGTTTCTCTGCAAAGTGCTCTAGAAAATTTTTCAGGGCAGATTGAGTACCATCTGCCTAGCCACAAGTTGCTGCAAGTGGCAAAACTTACAGAGATTTCTCTGAGGCCCAAACATAGTCAGGAGCCGGTGCACGGACCCACTGTCTTTACTGACGGTTCGGGAAGAACCGGAAAGGCCATTGTTACCTGGAGGGATGGATCTGAGTGGCAGGTTCTGGAAGGTCATGAGGATGGCTCAGCCCAGTTGGTTGAACTGAGGGCTGCTCTTATGGCATTTCAAAGATTTTCCCAGGAACCTTTCAATTTGGTCACGGATTCCGCCTATGTGGCTGACATAGCACAGCGGTTGAGTTATTCAGTTCTGAAGGAAGTCGGCAATGCTGATTTGTTTCATTTGCTGAAGACCCTGTGGTGTGTCATTCAGGACCGAGTTCATCCGTATTACATTCTGCATGTGAGGAGTCATACCAATTTGCCAGGGTTCATAGCGGAAGGTAACGCGAGGGCTGACAAGTTGGCTAACCCAGCATGGGTAGCGCCTCAGCCTGATACACTCGCGCAGGCCAAGGCATCGCATGGGTTTTTCCATCAGAACGCACATACCCTGCAGAAGCAGTTTCAGTTGACGCCAACTGAGGCCCGTGACATTGTCGAGTCGTGCGACGATTGTCACGCGCTTGCTGCACCTTTGCCAGCAGGGGTAAACCCCAGAGGCCTTAGGGCCTTGGAGATTTGGCAGACTGATGTCACCCAAGTTGCCGAATTTGGCCGGCTTAAGTATGTGCATGTCACGGTGGACACCTGCTCCTCTGCCATGTGGGCTTCTGGTCATGCTGGAGAAAAGAGCCGCGATGTCATTGCCCACTGGAGGCAGGCCTTTGCCGTTCTAGGCATACCTTCTGCTGTGAAGACCGACAATGGTCCTGCTTACGCCTCGAAAGAGGTGAGGCAGTTCCTGCAGTTGTGGGGTGTGTCACACGAGTTTGGTATTCCTCATTCTCCGACTGGTCAAGCTATTGTAGAACGTGCTCATGGTACTCTGAAGCGGGTTCTTCAAAAACAAAAACGGGGAATGCAGGGTGAAACCCCGCACAGTCGGTTGGCAAAAGCTTTGTATACCATCAATCACCTTACGGTACCGCAGAATTCTAATAATCCTGTCATTTTGAACCATCACCTCTCGTTACAGGCTTCGGACGAGGCACAGCAGCCTCGAGCGAAGGTTCAGGTGCGGAATTTAGTCACCAAACAGTGGGAAGGTCCCTATGACCTTATCGCTTCGGGGCGCGGATATGCTTGTGTATCCACAGATACTGGGGTGCGCTGGGTACCTGCAAAGTGTGTTCGTCCTGACCTGCGACCGCAGAGGCAAAATCCGGCCGACAGGCAAGGTGGAGACCGTGACCAAGGTGAAAGTCATGAAGTGGATGGAACATCGAGTGACGACTCAGATGCAGATGATGTGGGTGGTCGCTCCGATGGTCCTTCCACAAGCAGAGATTGAACATTGTTCATTTTTCTTTTTTCTTTTTCTTTTTTAATAGAAAAAGGGTGAGATGTTGCCCTGAGTTTGCAGTTCTTCGATGTTTTCATTTTCTGTAACAGTTTCTCACGCACTTTCTGTAAACATGGCCATGTTTTGTTAACCGTACTTTATTGTTTTTCATTCCATTCTCCTAGGCCGAGACGTTTGATGGATTTTTCCTTGGACCAGTGTGATTGAGGGGTGGTAATTTCTCCCTCCAATCCACGGTGGTTTTTAAGAACATATATAATAAAGCTCGGGGTCTCTGACCCCGGCTCTCTTTCTTGCTTCTCTCCTGACAAGGTGTCTGCATGGTTCTTTCGTGTCCGAGTGCAACACACCGTCGTCATCTTCTGAAGGTTGCCTGTTGGTCTCATGATGTTTTTGATGTCGCAGATCAGGGCGAACACACCTTGCAGGTATCCACTGCACTCCGGTATCTGTGGAAACACAAGCATACACAAGTGATAAGGTCCCATGGGCCTTCCCACTTGTTAGTGAGTAAACCTCGTACCCATACTTTTGCTTGGGGCAGGTGCATTTCGCCTGCAGACTGGAATGAGAAGAAATGTTTCAAAAGAACAGGATTATTAGAATTTGGTGGCACTGTAAGATGATTTATCGTATATAAGGCTTTTGCCAGCCTGCTCTGTGGGGTTTCTCCAGTCATTCCCCCTTTTTGTTTTTCCAAAACATGCTTTAAATAACCATGAGCATGTTCGATAATAGCTTGACCAGTAGGAGAATGTGGTATATCAAGCTTGTGCATCACACCCCATAACTGTAAAAACTGCCGCGTCTTCTGTGAGACGTAGGCAGGGCCATTATCAGTTTTCACAGAGGAAGGCACACCTAAAACAGCAAAAGCCAGTTGCCAATGAGCAATAGCATCACGACTCTTTTCTCCTGCATGAGCAGATGCCCACATAGCAGAAGAGAAGGTATCAATAGAAACATGCACGTACTTGAGACGACCAAATTCAGCATTGTGGGTGACATCTGTCTGCCAAATTTGCAAGGCTTGTAGGCCTCTGGGGTTAACACCTGTTGGTAAAGATGTGGCGAACCCCTGACAATCAGAACAAGAATTAACAATGTTGCGAACCTCGGTAGGTGCTAGCAGAAATTGCTTTTGTAAAGTACGAGCACTCTGATGGAAAAAATGGTGTGAGGCTTTGGCTTGTGCTATTTTATCAGGCTGAGGTGCCATCCATGCAGGGTTGGCTAACTTATCAGCTCTGGCATTACCTTCTGCTATAAATCCTGGTAAATTGGTGTGGCTCCTTATATGCAAAATGTAATAAGGATGAGTTCGATTCTGAATCACACACCACAAGGTCTTCAACAATGAAAAAAGAGCAGCATTATTAACTTCCTTTAAAAATGAGCAATCAAGGCGTTGTGTAATGTCTGCAACATAAGCAGAATCGGTAACAAGATTCAATGGTACATGAGAGAAACGCTGAAATGCCATGGCCACAGCTCTTAATTCAACAAGCTGGGCAGAGCCTGATTCATGGCTTTCCAGCGTCTGCCACCCAGACTCATCCTTCCAGGTGACAATGGCCTTTCCTGTTCTTCCTGATCCACCAGTAAAAACAATGAGTCCTTGTAAGGGCACACGACTGTTCTTAGGTCATAAAGACAAGCTGGTGGATTTTGGCAATTGCAGCAATTTGTGGCTGGGCAGATGATAAGCAATCTGCCCTGAAAAGTTTTGCAGTGCACTCTGTAAAGGAGCACTGTTTGCAAAACAGCATTCAAAATATTCTTGTTGAATGGGAAGTATGATTTTTACAGGGTCTTTGGCCATCAACTGCAGGCATCTCTGCTGACATTTGATGATCAGTTGAGCAATTACTTCAAACAGCGTAGGTGCTGTTTTCTTAGGCTGGTGAGGCAAAAAGACCCATTCCAAAATGTGCAAAGGGTCAGGCCATTGATCATTCCATTGTCCAATGATGCCTCTAGGATGGAAATCTAGGGTGACAAGAAACACAACGATATCAATGGTGAGGTCCACCCTGTAGACCTGAGGATTTGAAATAGCTTGTTGCACCTCTTCCAGCGCTTTTTCTGCTTCAGGGGTTAACTTCCTCGGTGAAGTTAACTCCGGGTCCCCTTTAAGAATATTAAACAGTGGGGATAATTGCTCTGTAGTCAACCCTAAATAGGGTCGTAGCCAATTTACGGTACCCAAAAGTTTCTGTGCACCATTCAAAGTCTGAATTGATTTTTCAAATTGAACATTCTGTGGCTGTATTGTTTGCTCAAATATTTTTACTCCCAGATATCTCCAAGGTGGTTGCTGTTGCACCTTTTCTGGAGCTATCTGCAAGCCATAATTTTGCAGGGCTTTGAGCAAATGTGGTTGGATTTGTAACAAATCCTCTTTTGTGGGAGTTGCTACCAGGATATCATCCATATAATGATAGCAATATGCTCCAGGGAATTGTTCCCTAACTGTTGACAAGGCTTGTGCAACATACCATTGACAAATGGTTGGGCTATTTTTCATGCCCTGTGGCAAGACTTTCCATTGATATCGTTTCACAGGTTCAGCATTATTAACAGATGGCAGTGTAAATGCAAATTTTGGAATATCCTTCGGATGCAGTGGAATGGTGAAAAAACAGTCTTTCAGATCAACAATTAATATATCCCATTCAGCAGGTATCATTGTGGGGGATGGCATTCCAGGCCGCAAAGCACCCATATTCTGTACCACCACATTAATTCGACGTAAATCATGGAGCAGTCTCCATTTCCCTGATTTCTTTTTGATTACAAAGAGAGGTGCACTCCAGGGACTGGTAGAGGGTTCAATGTGCCCCTGTTTTAATTGTTCTTGAACCAATTCATGAAGGGCAACTAATTTTTCTTTTGTCAGGGGCCACTGGTTCTCCCAGATTGGTCATTCTGTAAGCCACTGCTAAGGCAGCATAGGGTACTTTGCGCCCTTCCACGCAGAGGCCCCTTTTAAAAATTTGTCCCTATTCTCACCCCCCAAGCTGCTAGAACATCCCGTCCCCATAGATTGAGAGGTGCCACCGTGACAGGGACAGACAGTAGCTGTCTGTCCCTCTGAGTTTTTGATTAATACAGGATTGGCACTCAAGCAGCTTTGTGCAGTGCCCCCAAGGCTGGCAACGGCAGACCCTACCCGTGTTGTGGGCCACGAGGGTGGCCACACAGAGGCAGAGACAATGGTAACATCGGCCCCTGTGTCTATGAGTTCCTTGAGTCTTATTTGTGAAGGAGTCACATCTTGCATAATCAAAGTACAAACCATTTGTGGTCTCTGGTTCGATATGTCTTGAGTCCAATATACTTCAGGTGGTCCTGTTGATCAGAAGCCTTGATTCCCTCGCAGTCTGGAGTCTGTTTTTGGGGCACAAGACTTAAAAGGATCAAGTTGAGCAATATGACTCTGAGCAGGTATAGTAACTGGAGGGGTGGGTGTGGACACCATAGCATGTATTTGTCCCGTGTAATCAGCATCCACAACCCCTTGATGTACAAAAATACCTTGCAATGTTGCGCTTGATCTCCCTATTAGCAAAGCACTTAGATCCCGTCCTATGGGTCCATGCGCCTTTAGGGGGACTTTATGTACCTTCATTGAGTCTAAAGTTACTGTGTTGGCCCTGAAAACATCCATGCCAGCTGATCCTCGTGTCCTTCCGACGAGCTGGTCGCATAGGCTTGTGTCGGTCGTGCTCTCCGGGAAAATATTTGTGTCTGCGTGCGCTTCCCTGTCGCACTCGTTCTCCCATTTCCCTGCTCTCTAAGAGGATGTCCATTCGCATGAAATGTGGATTTACATCGCTTTGCACGATGTCCTGGCTTTCCGCATCTCTTACATTTTTCTGCAGGGTTTTTAGTGCCTGATTATTGCAGGGACAATCGGTTCTGTCATGACCTTGCTGTCTGCAGCGAGGACAACAACTTGTTACCTTGGCTACAGTTGCAATAGACTCTGCTAGCATAGTTATTTGGTGAGAGACATTTCCCGCTTTAGCACAAGTATTTATCATCTCCTCTAAGGTCGGGTGTTCTTTTGGTAAAAGGTCTACGGCCTTTCTACATTCGTCATTTGCATTGTCTCTGGCCAATTGCAGTATTAATAGATTTTTTGCATAGTCATCTGCTACCTGGTTTTCCATGGCATCTCTCAAGTGTTCTATGAATTGCATGAATGGTTCCTGAGGTGCTTGCTTTATTGTTGCATACCGTGGTGTGGATTTAGATAGGTGTGCAACTTTTGAGAGAGCCTTCATACCTATATCTCGAGCCTGTGCTAAGACAAGGATTCAGGTGAGCCTGCAGCTGTGGATTATCTACAGGGGGTAGCCCCATCAGCTGAGCCAGGCCTGCTCTGAATCGAGGGTCATCCTGTGATAATTCAAGATTGGCTAGCGACGTTTCCTCGGCAAGTTGTCGCCACGTTATCTCAAACGTCATATATTGAGTTGACGAACAAATTAGTCTGGCTGTCTGTTTCACATCAAAGGGAGTCATCTCTGCTGCTAAAAATGAAAGCATGTTCTACACAGCAGGGGATTTCAAGCCATGCCATGCAGACAGCTTGCGCACATCTGATAAGACTTGCCAGTTAAAGGGAGAGTGTTGGTCAGGCATCCGACCTCCTCCTCTGATAACAGGGAATGCTGCAGGCATTCTGTCAGATTTCAATTGCTTATTCCCCATATTAGGTTGCCTGGGTCCTACTATAGAGTCAGCCATTTCAAGATCTCAGTTTTTAATTGCTAATGCTTTTATATGTTTCCAAAAACGTAGTGGGTCATAGGCAGATATAGTGACCATAGCCGGTTGTATAGTAAATACATCTTCCAGAGCGTTAGTCGGTGGATGGCAGTTGGGTCCCCCGATACACGGAAAAGACTCCACAACTCGAAAGTTGTAAAGTAGGTATGTTTTAATCAGCTGAGGTGGCATGGGGGATCTTTCCTCCAAAGACATGCGCGCCGTTCACGGTATTCAGCTTGGTATATATCGAGTTACAAGTTATATATGCATTAGGTTACACAATACACCTATGCATATTCATTACCTAGCCCCGCCTAGCTCCGCTTCATATTATAATGAGCTCAAAAGTCATTTCCATATGCCCTGCGCCTGCGCAGAGCCTCCTGGTGGTCGTGGGCAGGGGTCTCAAGATGAAGTAAACAAGTCTTCTTCAGGGCTGAACTTTTCACCTTGTCCCCTTGTGCGTGCTCACTGAGTTCTGGTCCAAGTCCAAACCTCAAGGCTGGTTTATGCTGGTTTCAGGGTCCGAAAGCAGGATCTTTTGGTCACGGTTTCTTCCTCTTATCAATGGTTTGGCATCTTACCCTTATCCTCCCCTGCATCCTTCCCTTTTACCTGGCCAGCGTAATAAGTATTGAGCAAGTGATATACATTGTTTAGCAAGCAGCTGCAAAATTTAGCAATACCAGCGATTCCCACAATCAGCAATTAACCCTTAAAGCCTAAGCCCCCTGTATCAGTCCCCCCTTTTCTATAAAGTTAGTAAATTCTTTTACTAAATGTTATTGGGATCTGACTCCATTTACGATAGGGAGTTACCCTCCTGAGGGTCTTGGAAGTATGTTCCCTTTTCAATTTTGGGTCTTGTGTTTTCTCCATTCAGCATATGATGTTCCCGTTCGTTGGAAATACCATAAAAAGCATTAGGTAAACATGCATGTGAGCAACAAAATTAAAGCCAGTAACAATATGCTCACAAATAGTTGTTTTAGCCAGCTTAAATCAGGGAGCCATGAAGTAAGGGCTTCCCATAGGTGAGTGGTCCAAGTCATATCATCTTTGGTAATCTCATGAAGGATTCTCGTGTGTTCCCAAATTCTGTGAATGTCTGTTAATATTTGTTTAGTGTGATCTATATAGGTACAACAACTGGAATTAACTAAAGTACAAACATCCCCCATCTGCGCTGTTATCATATCCAACCCCATACGATTCTGGAAAACCATTCCTTTAAGAGAACTAACTTCTTCTCGTAGTTTTGCAAGCGCATCTGCAGTTGCATTAAAATTTATCTCTATTTCTGCAGATATATTTGCAATTGCTTTTTCTAATTGAAGAATTCCTAATGTAGGGAATAAGGCACGTACAAAGCTATGGAAGCCTGTGTTATGTGTTATTAAGGGGTTTGCAGGAACATCTCGACTAAATCTTTTATTGGTCCAAAAATTTTGCACTATGCCAAACAATTTCCTTCCAGAACTATACTGTGTCAACAGGGTTAGATACCCTGGAAAACAGTGTCCTTTCCACAATAAGGGAAGTTGTTTTCTTGCTCTGCCATCGCCGCATAACCACCAATATCCTTCCTCCATGCGTTTGAACAAACAATGGATTTAAATCCCTCAAATTATATAATGAGTAATTTAAAGGTCTCCATAAAGTAGAATTTAAGTTAAATGTTCCTACTTCCATAGCGTTTGAACAATTAGTTACCTGGGCATAAATATTGGCAAAGTGTAAAGTTCTGTTAGTATCATTGACACATTGACTCTCTACGCTAAAAGAGTAAAGTGATGGTAAATTCGCTAGATAAAATTGGGGTTCTTCTTTACATAACTGATACTAACAATGTTTAGAAGAGCTGCTTCTCTGAAAAGTTTCAGTCCAACTAGTGGAAGGGATACCAAGTAGGGGGATTTGGGTTCTTTCTCTGGGTGTGGCTGTACATACCCAACAATTTGAAATATTGAAATAACGCGTAAAGTTACTGACCCATTGTACGTAAAGATTACTTTTCCAGGATGTTACTTCACAGACTAAATGACTAATTATCCCTAACCACCATAATACTTTCATTTTGCTTGGCTAAGTTTTAATTTCAGTTCATTATCACCAGGGATTACTTTCCAAGGGGCGTCTGGAGCTTTCTTTACTCGAGTATGGTGAATCCAGGCATTCTGTTCTTAATCCCCTTTTCTTGGGAGTTCCGTAAAATCAATTTGCCACTGCTGTCCAGGCCCATGGCCTTTTCCAATTTGGCCCAATTTTGGTTTGGGGGTATTTTTGGGCTTAGTCTGGAGGCAAAGGTCACACTGCCAGGTTACTTGTGTGATGGTTTCATATAAATTTCTGGCAATGATCTTTCCAATCAAGTAATTATATAGGGCATCTATTCCTCAATGCGTTTTCTGGTGTTCCTCCCTTACCAGTGGCCGTAATAAATGAGAGGGAACCACCAATTTTCCTTCTGCAGTAATAGCTCATCCTTCTTGATTATATGTTGTCTTACCTTCTAAAGAAATTTGCCCATCTGGGATTAAGGCTCCAGTTGTTGTTACCTCACCTTTTGCTGCTTCTTTTGCCTCTCTGTCCACCAGCTTGTTCCCTTCTTCTAATTCTGAGCTCACCTTCTGGTGTGCCTTAATGTGCATAATTGCTACTTTTTCAGGTAACTGCACCGCTTCCAGTAGTTGCGTTATTTCTTGTGCATGCTTGATATTTTTCCCTTGTGTGTTCAACAACCCTCTTTCTTTCCAAATGGCTCCATGTGCATGTACAACCCCAAATGCATACCTCGAGTCTATGTAGATGTTTATTCTCTTTCCTTTTGCTATCTCTAAGGCATGGATTAGGGCGATTATTTAAGCCTTTTGTGCAGAGGTGTTTGTTGGCAGCGGCCCAGATTCTATTACCTCTCGGCAAGTGGTAACTGCATATCCAGCGTGTCGCTTTCCACTGATGACATAACTGCTTCCGTCAGTGAACCAGGTCTCTGTGTCGTCCAAAGGGGTATCTTTCAAGTCTGGATGACTGGAGTAGGTAGCCTCAATGGTTTCCAGACAGTCGTGGTATGTTGTATAATGTATTTAAACCCTGTTGGTATGCACTAGCCAAACTCTCACTCAAGACCAGGATCCACACACCAGGATCCAGTTAGACCAGGATCCACACATCAGGATCCAATTATTGGCTCATTAACCTCCCACAAACAGCTGTGGCTGCAGGGCGGGCATTAGCCCTATAAATCAAGCCCTGGGAGGAGCCAAAGGTCAAGAGCTGCTTGTTCCTGGTTGCTGTGTGCTGCATGTGCTGGAGCTCTGCGCTGAGAATTATAATCCAAGGATCAGAAGACTGCGAGCTCCGGCACAAGTGGTGACCCCGACGTGATACCAACACGCAGAGTGAGAACCGCCGTGGCAAAACACCCAGAAAAGGGGTCTTCCCACATCTAAACCCGGGTGAGGACTGCCGCAGTGGGACTATAGTGGTTCATGCTCAAAGAGGTGTGGACTGCAGGTCACAGCGGGGGGAAGTTGCGAGACGGCTTCTCTTGGAGCTCGGGAGGCCGAGAAAAGGCTCCCAGGAAAAGAGCTCCCGACCATCACCAGAAGAGGTGAAGACCACAGTGGGGGGAGTTGCGAGACAGCTCCCTTTGAGGCCCTGGTCAAAAAACACCCAGAGGGGTCTTCCCACATCTAAACCCGGGTGAGAACTGCCGCAGTGGGACTATAGCGGCTCATGCCCAAAGAGGTGTGGGCTGCAGGCCACCGCGGGGGGAAGTCGCGAGACGGCTTCTCTTGGAGCTCGGGAGGCCAAGAAAAGGCTCCCAGAAAAGGGGTATTCCCAGATCTAAACCCGGGTGAGAACTGCCGCAGTGGGACTATAGTGGTTCATGCCCAAAGAGGTGTGGACTGCAGGCCACAGCGGGGGGAAGTCGCGAGACGGCTTCTCTTGGAGCTCGGGAGGCCGAGAAAAGGCTCCCAGAAAGAGCTCCCGACCGTCACCAGAAGAGCTCCCGACTATCACCAGAAGAGGTGAAGACCAGGGGCTGGAGGGAAAAGAGTCTGTCAACAAAGAACAGGCCATATTTAAAACCCTCCAGCATTTCCTCTCAAAATCTTTAAAAAAAAGAATTAAATACAGAACACCTGCAAGGGTGAGCAACTGGGAATTGAGAAAAAACTAATTTAAAGGTCTTGAAAGGAAATGGAGTCAAAAAATATTAACTTAATTGTTGGCGTCAAAGAATGTTAATTCAATTGTTATTTATTAGTCAAGAAAATATTAATTTAATTGTTATTAAAAAAGATTTAAAAATATATTTTGGCTAGTGCAAAACAAAAAGGGGGAATTGTTGTATAATGTATTTAAACCCTGTTGGTATGCACTAGCCAAACTCTCACTCAAGACCAGGATCCACACATCAGGATCCAATTATTGGCTCATTAACCTCCCACAAACAGCTATGGCTGCAGGGTGGGCATTAGCCCTATAAATCAAGCCCTGGGAGGAGCCAAAGGTCAAGAGCTGCTTGTTCCTGGTTGCTGTGTGCTGCATGTGCTGGAGCTCTGCGCTGAGAATTATAATCCAAGGATCAGAAGACTGCGAGCTCCGGCACAGTGGTATACTGGTTCCCCTTGGTTTCCGCTGAGAAAAGAAGCTGGGTTGATAATATTAGTTACCACTATTTCAACATTATCCTGTTCCACCATGATGGCTTGGTATCTTAAGAACCTCTGTGGGGAAAGCCAGTGTCCGCCTTTTGTTTCCAGCGCTGCAGACTGTGCCGGTTTGGCCAAAATCTAGTAATATATCCCCTGAGAGAAAACCAGGTTACAACCACCCTTCCCCCCACCAGGTTCGGGAAAAAACAAAATTTTTCCTTGAAGGAAAGTGAAAGAGATAAAAACTATTTATTTTAACAAACACACAGGAAAAGGATAATGATGCTAAATAATGAAATGAAATCTCTCGCTATAGAGAGAAACCTGGGAAGATTTCAGAGTCCTTCTGTAGGTGTGGTCTCTCTCCTCCTCGGAGCTGGGTCGGCGAGGGCTCACCCCCCAGGCCTCGGGGAGGAAATTCTCCTGATGTGTTCTGATGTTGTTGAAACAGTCCAGAAGAGAAGAAGGGAAAAACCAAAGTCCCAGGAAACAAAGTTCAGCTTTCCGTCTCACGCCGGGAAGGAAAAAAACCAGCTGGCTGAAGAAAGCAAGCAGGGTGCTCCCTCCGTGCTACCCGCAGCCAGAGAACGCAGAGGAGTGTATCTCTGTGTCCTTGAGAAACTGTTTTGAAAAGTTCGTTTGGTTTTTTTTTTCTCAAGCTCAGTTTAAAGGCACAGAAAAGGCACAAAATTACTTTTTGGGCACAGAGCTTGATAGGGGATACACATGATAAGAATCACCCCAAGACAAGACACTGTGTGGGACACTAACACAGTCATTTTCTGGCCTAATATGAACTTGCGTGCTTCTTGGATGTTTAGCACAACTGCTGCAACAGCTGAGGCACCCGGGCCATCCCTTGGCTGCTGCATCTAGCTGCTTAGAGAAGTAGGCCACTGCCCGTCGATACAGGCCCAGGTTCTGTGCCAGGATCCCTAGAGCAATCCCTTGCTTTTCATGGGAAAACAGAAAGAATGGTTTACTCATGTCTGGGAGTCCCAAAGCTGGGGCTGACATGAGAGCATTCTTCAGCTGGTTAAAGGCCCGTGTGGCCTCTTTTGTCCACTGGACATCTCTGTTTCCATTTGTGATAAGAGCTTTACAAGCAGTCCATAGTTATAAATCCATAACCTACACCACCCCGTCATTCCCAAAAAGGTCCGCAATTCCTTTACTGTCTGAGGTTTCAGAGTCTGGCATATTGCTTCTTTGCGATCTTGCCCCAAAGTTCGCTGCCCAGCACTGATCTCATAGCCCAGGTAGATTACCTTCTGCTTTACCACCTTTGCCTTTTTCTTGGATACTCTGTATCCCTGGAGCCCCAAAAAGTTTAGGAGGCTTACCGTCCAGTCCTGGCAAGCCTCTTTCATCTGGGTAGCTATTAGGAGGTCATCTACATACTGTAGTAGTTTTCCTTCTGGTGGGGCTTCCCCGGACTCTAGGTCTTTTGCAAGCTGTTCTCCAAACAGGGTGGGACTGTTCTTAAATCCTTGAGGCAACACCATCCATGCGAGCTGGGTTTTTTGTCCACTCTTAGGACTTTCCCATTCAAATGCAAAACTTTTCTGGCTGGCTTCATGGAGAGGGAGGCAAAAAAAGGCATCTTTCAAATCTAAAACAGTAAACCCAGTTAGTTCTGGTGTTAAACATGTTAGCAAAGTGTATGGGTTGGCCACCACAGGACAGAGATCCTCAGTTATTTTGTTAACAGCTCTTAGGTCCTGTACCACTCAGTATGACCCATCGGGCTTTCTAACAGGTAAAATGGGAGTGTTAAAATCTGATTGGCACTCCTTTAGTAATCCCAACTGTAAAAGGTTGTCAATCACTCGGGTAATCCCCTCTCTATCTTTTCTCAGGGGGTATTGTTTAATCCTGACTGCCTGCTTCCCTTCTTTAAGTTTAATTTGGATGGGAAGTGCATTCTTTGCTCTTCCTGGTATGTTAGTTGCCCATACTCCGGGGTACACCTGGTTTAATATTTCTTCACTAATTTCTTCTTCGGTTTCAGTAGTCGTTAATATTAAACTCAGTATTTCTACATACTGCTGATCATTTACCTCCAGAGTAATTTCCTCATTTTTAAATGTAATGAATGCCTGTAATTGTTCCAGTAAATCTCTGCCCAAAAGTGCTTTCGGGGAGTTGGGTATGTATAGAAATTTGTAGAAACCCCATTGCTTTCCAAGCTTGTACTTCAATGCTTTACAAAAGTATGCTTTTTCAGATTGGCCAGTTGCCCCTGTTACCACAATATAATCATCCCCCACAGGCATCAAGGCTTTATTTTAAACCGAATGCGTTGCCCCAATATCCACCAGATATTCCACTTAGTTTTCTTTTTCCCCTAGCTTCATTATAACCAGTGGATATGCTAGGGTAAAATCCCCTGGTCTCCTTCAATCTTCTTTCGCGTGTGCAACCACCCTCCCCCTCTCTCGGTGGTCTCCTTTCTTTCCCGACACTCCGGGCATGGATCTCTGTCTGCCAAAGAGGTAGAATCATAATATCTCCGACTACCACAAAACCTACATTGTGCTAAATCCCACACCCGGTATGGGGCTGGAGTCTTCTTATACTCACACACAAAGCAAAAAAAATCCCTTCTATCATGCATGCAGGTAAAACAAAAAAACAAAAGGAGTCTGGGGCTATGCTTCTATTATATAATTGTTGAGGGACAGAGGGGGGCAACAACCTCCCTCCCCGCTTAGCCACTGTTGTTTTTACCTCTTAAAACGTAATAACTTTACACTTTTGTCGTGGTTTGACTCGAACTGACAGGCAGTTCTTCAGACCAATCACACTTCTCTCAATTTCTACCTATAAAAACCCCGTGGAAGGCGGGATTGGGGAAGTTTTTTTTCCGTTCCGGCTTAGTGCAAGGATGGGAGAGGGAGAGGGGGAGGGGTGGGCCCCCGTGGCCCGGCCCGCGGGGCTGGGGACGGGCGCCCCTGCCCCCTGCCTCTCTGCCTCCTGCCCCTTCTCCTAACGCTGCAGCACGGACTCTAGATTGTGGAAAGGGAAACTATTCCCTGAGCCGCGAGTAGCTATGGCTGGCCACAGGGCTGAAGTCATCCGACGCGGTATCCTGAAGGTGAGGGAGCTGGCGGAGCCTTCAGTGCAGCCAGCATACTTCGCGACGAACAGAAGAAGACACCCCTTTTCCACATTGTGCACCCGGCAGCGCAGAAGGAGCAAGGGGAGGCTCTCTCTCCACCATAGAGCCTGATAACACCCTACAACATGGCAACTTTCAGAGCCAGAGAGAAAGAGAAAACAGGATCACGTGGGACGAAGCTACAAGGGCGGTGCTGCATGGTCCTGCGCGGAGCTTGAAAATTTCCTTTCCTCGCCGTGGTATGAACTGTAATATTGCAAACTGTTTGTCTCTTTAATCCATGTTAAAGTACATGGGGGGCATGGACATTTTTTTCCGAGTGGCTTGTAAAAGGTTGAAGAGTGCCGATGCCAAGCTATATATATAAAGCAGAGAGAGGCTTTTAAAGCCTGGTGGCAAGGAAAAAGCCTTATGTTCAAGCCAAAAAGAGAAATGATTCATCCTTAAATGAGTAGTAACCCCATGTGAGGGCCTGCGTCTTACAGTTGAAAAAGCTGTGAGAGGGCTCATGAAAAAGAGATGTTACACCTTAGCAGAGATTGTTTAATTCTAAGCAAACCTGCAAATAGTGGCAGTTTGTAAAACCACGTAGAGCAGGAGGGGAAACCTTTTTTTTCCCTTTCCTAAAACTGTAATACTGATTGGGAAAGGGGAAAAGTGGAGAAGAAAGAGTTCTGAAAGTTTGTTCTGTTGTAGCTTTTTTCACTCTAAGTCTGTTAATAAATCTCTTTATATTCTGTCAAGTTGGGTGCCTGCTTTGCTTTTTCTCCTAATGCCTACACTAAATTGGTGTTTCTGCTCGGTTATGAACCGAACCCGCGACAACTTTTAAACAACGCACAAAACACATGACAAATTTTCACCCCTACAATAAAAATAAAACCACCAACAAACCCCAACACACACTAGTAAACCAAAAATAGTCGCACTTCGCCACAGCCAAGCACTCATTGTTTATTACTCATGCATTCCATCTCTCGCTTCATTTCTCACAAGGCTTAAAACTAATCAGTCACACACAAAATTCAGTTATACACAAGCACACACGAAATAACAGCAACAATAAAATAACAGCAATAAATGTCAATACCGTTTGTACCTTGGGGTCCCACACACATTGTCCCCCGGTTTACCCGCCCAGGGACGCACTTGAGACCTATAATAGGTCCCCTCAAACCGCCAGCTCCCAATCTGAGCTCTACAACAGGGACTGTGCTGCCCCCCAGACGTCTCTGGTGACTTATCAGCTGCCCTAGCCTCGCATACGACTTACAGGCACCACCCAATAGGAAACATAAACATACCATTTGTCAGCAGTCCCAGCAGGTCGTTGTCTGCCCCCGCAGTGAGCAAGCCAAGAAGCGGAGTTCCACCAGGAAAATCTCCCCAGCCGTGGCTAGGACGTCCGCCCCCTCAGCCGATCCTGCAGCCAGGCAGACAAACTCCTGGCTGGCTTGCCAAAATGATACGCGGAAAAGACTCCGCAACTCGAAAGTTGTAAAGTAGGTATGTTTTAATCAGCTGAGGTGGCATGGGGGATCTTTCCTCCAAAGACATGCGCGCCGTTCACGGTATTCAGCTTGGTATATATCGAGTTACAAGTTACATATGCATTAGGTTACACAATACACCTATACATATTCATTACCTAGCCCCGCCTAGCTCCGCTTCATATTATAATGAGCTCAAAAGTCATTTCCATATGCCCTGCGCCTGCGCAGAGCCTCCTGGTGGTCGTGGGCAGGGGTCTCAAGATGAAGTAAATGAGTCTTCTTCAGGGCTGAACTTTTCACCTTGTCCCCTTGCGTGTGCTCACTGAGTTCCTGGTCCAAGTCCAAACCTCAAGGCTGGTTTATGCTGGTTTCAGGGTCCGAAAGCAGGATCTTTCGGTCATGGTTTCTTCCTCTTATCAATGGTCTGGCATTCCCACAATCAGCAATTAACCCTTAAAGCCTAAGCCCCCTGTATCACCCCCATGTCTGGGTCCCGCAGATTTATGTGAGCGGGGGGGGTCCCTGGGCTGTTTCAGTCGCTCTGGCGCTGTGAACGGTGACCCTGGAGGCACAGGGCCACCCGCTCTGGGGGCTGGCGGAACCGCGTGTCCATTTCCAGAAGGAAGTTGCAGAGCTGCATGACAACTTCTGGTCTGCGCAGGCGCAGATTCGCTGCAGGGCTCTGAGGGCGGAAGTCCGCTCCAGAAATGTGCAGGTGGGAGCCTATTTGAATGCAGTGATGGCAGGGGGTGGGCAAAACCTGTAATGGCCACGCCCCTGTTAATGGTGGCTGCAGCGGCTGATGCGCTGGTTAAGGCATGTCCAGGACATTTGGAGCAGGGGTATCTACAGGTATGAGCTCATCTTCGCTGTCGATCCAAGAATCATTAGGCAGGGGTGGAAAAAATGATTTCTTAGGAATGGGAGGGTCGGGGCAGTCGGTGCTAAGGTCAATCCCTCCTCCGGCACTGCCCCGCCCAGGTGCACCGTTTGTCACGATCCGCTCGAGACGAGCGGGGGTCGTGATGGTTCGTTACCAGAATCTCAGAGTGCAAAAGAAACACCAACGGGGAGAAGTGTAAATTTCAATCAGCACAGTGTATTTTATTGTGTACCAACGCGGTGTAATTGCGATAGAGAAGGAGAGAGATGTAAGGAAACAAAGGATAGAGAGAGACAAAAAGGGGGGTTATAGCTACCAACGGCCAGACGGAGTCCTCTTGGTCCGTCGTCTTCCGTGGGGAGATCTCAACTGGGGTCTTCTCAGAGAGTCCTTTTATAGTCTTTTTGAAAGCGAGGGGCAACTGGCCAACAGGTGTTTGAAGCGAGGGGCAGCTAGCCGAGAAGTGGGGGATCAAGGCCCATTGTCTCAAGTTAATGGTACAGAACAGGTAACAGACAGCATATCCCGTGCTGTTCTTGTTGTGGTAACAGCAGGACCGGCATAGCTCACCGCAAACCGCACTCAGGCATGTGTGCCAATTCCGGCATGTCCCGTGCTGTTCTTGTTGTGATAACAGCAGGACCAGCACAGCTGTGTTTGGCTAGCTTTCCACCTCGGCCAGGCCCAGGCTCAGCGTCTCGCTTTCTGTAGATGATCGTGAAGCAGGTGAAGGGTCTTCGGGGAAGGGTCTTCGGGCCGTCCCTTACACCGTTGCCATCTTTACCGAGGCATTGCAGTGCGCCGCCATTACTGAGGCATTCCAGTGTGCTGCTGCCCTGCCCCGCACCGCCGCCACAGTCAGAATCTCGCCGGGGGGGGGCGCTGAAGTGGCGGGCAAGGAAAAAGCCGGTGGCAAAATCGGCGCCTTACAAAGCATTTGCTTTGGGGGAGGGGGGCAACCCGCTTCTTCCACCCTCCCCTCTTTTCCACTCTGGCCCTCTGCATCTTCAGGGGTTTGATTTTTCATGTCCCCTTCATTTTTTAGTGTTCTTAAGGCGTCCAAGATCACCCGCCAAGTTGTCATGACAGATTTAGCTGTTTCGTCTCCCCGAGAACCAGATTCAAGGATAAGTAGTCCCACTCGCTCCCAGGTTGTCACACTAAAGGCATTTTCAGAGTTTGCTTCTATACCTTGGCTTTTGCACCATAGGAGCAGAGCCTTTAACTGGTGCTTGTCATATTTCATACCCTGTTTAGCTAGCAATGATGTCCAAATATTACAATAGATCTCTCTTCCTGAGATACTTGAGATCCCATTTTTATCCTCTCAGCAGCTCACCTTTGAAAAAGGTTGAATAAGTAGCAGTTGTAGCCCGGGCGTATCACAGCTTTCTTAGCCATTTTCCTCTGCTGAGATTGTCCGTCTCCCGGCCACTTGATCATGGCTTGGCTGCGTGATACAGCCGAAGAGTTGGCATTCCACGTCGGTAGGGGTCACCAGATGTCGCTGTTGAGACGGACGCAACACACGCAAATAATGCACACCAACTTCGTCAGAAGGTAAAAGGACAGAAAAGACATTTTATTCTACAAAGTTTCCATTTATATAGTCTCTTGGCACTCATGCTGTGTCCTCAGGCTTCTACATTAACACCTCTTAAAATTTATTGGTAGGTTGCAAACCACCACCCATAAGAAAACAAATCTAAGCTAAAAACAACATCCCACAGACAGCTGCATGTTTTCTTCTCTTATTTTGGGTTTCTTGCTTCTGTTGATGATAAAGTTCTCATGGGTGCAAGCTGAATTCTCAAGGGTAAAGAGTAATTGTGCTTAAATCAATGTCTGTGAAGCTTTCTTACCAGCTGTCAGTTTCCACAATGGCGAGGGGGCTGGATGGCAAAATGGACTGTAGCAGGAACCTCGGCGCAGCAGCTGGCATGGCAGAGGCGGGCCACACCCCCCGGGGTGGCAAACAAAATGTAACAGAAAACTCTGCAGCCTTAGCAGGAGCCACGGGGATCAGGTGGTGCTGGGTTAGAGTGTAGCGGAAAAGCCCGAGGCAGTGGCAGAAAGCAGAAGGGCTGGGCAGCAGCCGGGCTTCTCCATAGCAGCTGCTGCATGCATCTGTGGAGACGCTCCAGGAAGGAAGAGGGGTTGGGGTCACGAGTTTTTGCCCTGAGGCATCCGAGTAGATGGTGAGAGTCCTTTCCAGTCAGATCGGGTGTTAATAGGTCCCAGTTCAAACAGCTGCTCTTACCAGCAAAGCTCACCTACGGTAGGAGGGGTTAATTGTGAGATGCTCTTAATCTCGATTTGCTGTGCTCTTATGGCATCTGCAGTGGCATTCATTATGGTTTCTACAGTAGCTGAAAGATTCACTATTGATTTGTCTAGTTCACTTACTCCGAGTCTGGGATAAACCATCTGGTAAAGCTGTGAAATCTGGTGGGCCTATCTATTAAGGGGTTTGATGTTCTTTTGGTCCTTGCATAAAAGTTCGGAGTAAGCCTTGTAGTTGAGAAACAACATTAATGTGGGGAAATACTGGTCCTATCTCACAGTGGCCTTGACATCCCAAGGGTAAAATTTTATAGGCGCTGTGTCCACATATCCAATACCAACCCTGTCCTGGGGGCACTGGCCAACCCTTGGGCTTTAGTCCTCGTCTCATTGATTCCTATTCCACATATTAGCTCCCCCATAGGTCCAAAATTCTGAGCAGTTAGGATAACTCCCTATAAATGTTAAGTTCCTGCATTTGGAGTCCATCTTATTTCCTCCTGAGTTTTTAGGTATAGATTCCTCCCAGCACCGCTGCACGCAGAGTACCATCGAGAACTCATTTATCGGCTCTTCAAACTAATTTCCATTGAAGTTGATCTAGGGATATGTTGACAATGTGAAAGGCTTGTAGTACTAAGTGCAGCATGGATTTCTGTTGTATTAGGGAATGTTGCCCCAACCAAAGGAAAGCCTCTAGCAGAATTTTCAGGCAGCTGGGAACATATCCAGCAATCAGTTAGATTAAAATTCTCAACAAGACCTTTGAGCAATTGAAGGTATGTATTTTGGTCCCACGCATCTGCCCCAATTACCAATATTACTAATATGGTCCAAATCAGGTTTCGTATTTGAAGGCGCAGGGGTCCTGTTCTTCTTGCTTCCCACTCTGGTTTTGGCCCAGGTTTTGTCCTTGTATAATGGACGAACCCTTGACACATTTCTGAAAAATTGGGGTGTTCGTCACACATTTGGCATTCCTAATTCTTCTGCGGGCCAAGCCATCATTGAAAGAACACACTATACCTTAAAATCCCTTTTGGACAGACAGAAAAGGGGGGAAGCAGAGGCTACGCCTCAGATGCGATTGAGCAAAGCTTTGTATGTTTTAAATTTCCTAAACAGCTCTTTCGCAGAACCTACTCCGCCAATTATCAGGCATTTTTCAAATAGTACTCAGGCGAAATTGAAAGAAAATCCTTTGGTCTTGATCAAAGATTTAGAGACCGGAAAGATTGAGGGTCCATTTCAACTAATAACTTGGGGCAAAGGGTATGCTTGTGTCTCAACAGGTGCTGGATCCTTCAGCCCTATGGGAGTGGCAGGCGCTGGGGGGAGGGGGTGTGACTCTTGCGGAGGTGGCGAAAGGTACTTTCTTGGGCTCAAAGTTACAACTTTTAATTGGTCCGAAGGAAGAAGAAGATACACTCGTGTTGCGTCCTTTTACACCCGCGCATGCCCGGCGGGGGGGGGAAGAGGGGGGCCCCCGGTCACCTTGCAAAAAGCGGAGTTTACCCCGGAGGGCGTGGTTTCGACCACGCCCGAAGCGCTCGTCCAATAGATACCGAGGGGCGGTCTATATTTTCCGAATCCGGGGTCCTGCCACCAGACAACCCATTCGCGCAGCCAGGGGAGGTCCCGCAGCTGCTGTCCACCCAGGCCGTGACCCCCACGCGCGCCGGGTCCCCGATCACTTCCGCATTTCAGTCACATGACGCAGGTCGGCCAGCGGCGACGGCGGTGCCTGCTTCTGACGTTATTACGTCCGCCGCTGCCGAGTTCCCTTTA
Organism: Lycocorax pyrrhopterus obiensis; assembly: GCA_014706295.1. Taxonomy (NCBI): domain Eukaryota; kingdom Metazoa; phylum Chordata; class Aves; order Passeriformes; family Paradisaeidae; genus Lycocorax; species Lycocorax pyrrhopterus. The sequence continues at coordinate 6,109,664 of JACSVZ010000030.1, read as the reverse complement.
CTTCCGCATTTGGAACAGCTAGTTACTACGCATGCGCTATCAGCCATGCCCCCCCCATCCTCGGGTTCCGCGGTTGCCTCGGCAACGGCAGTCGGCTCTGCGTGCAGCCGTGTTTTTACGTCTGCCGCTTCAGATTCTATGATATATTCTATGGCAAGCAGGACGGCCCGGCCCACCCCCAGCCCCGCCCCAGTCTCTGGCCAGGCGAGCAGCCACACCCCTAACCCCACCCCAGCCACGGTCCAGGTCCTCGGCCGTGGCACCCCTGGACCCGCCCCACCCCCGCCCCCACCCCCGCCCCCCACCGCCACCCCCGGTTCCAGCCTTCAGCCGAGCCTCTGCTGTGACCGCCGCTCGACTGACGACTGCACAGAGCCATGCTGTGCCGACAGCCACAGCACCTCCAGCCTGCACTGCTATTCCACCTGCGACTGCAACCTTCCTGCACACAGCTTCAGCTTTTACAACAATCATCAGTTCTTCCTCGGCTGCATTCACATCAGCATCGCATCGACAACCAACTACCTACCACTGTGGCATTTCAACAACTGTCCCTCCTGATGTCAAGATGACAGCACCACTCCCTGGTTCAACAAAACCTCAAAGGCATTTTCCATTCAGCACCACCAGACAAGGATCCATCCTCTCTCCAGAAGAAACGGAGGACTTTTTTAGATATCTTTTAACTCCCACTCCTGGGCAACAGGATCAAAGCTATACCATCCCTACTCACGAAGGAGTCTCAGGTAGAGACACATCATTTCAAGCACATTCTCCTCAAACTTCTCAGGGACATTTAGCTGATCTTCTGGGATTTTCTCAACCTGAAGTGCCTGCTCAAGATCTCAGTGCTGAAGATATAGTGACCATCACAGCTTCAGAAGGCATTCCTATATCTTCTCAGCCTTCATCTTATTATTTTACTGCAAGCACTGAAACTCCAACTCTTCGCATGCCACATTCAAAGCTTCGGTTTTCACAACAACAGGCCTCTGGTCCCTCATCCCATCGAATTCAATTTCAGCTTTCAGATGACTTCGTGCATCATCTTTTTTTACGACTTAGGGAATGTGCAAGACAATTTCTACCTCAACAGGCTGGAGCACTGGGTCCCCGACCCTCACCCATCCCGCATGGTGGCAGGTTCCCACCCCCATCCACTGTATATACTCCTTCTACGTCCACATGGTTGCCACCTGCGATGGCGGTATCAGCCATTCCTTCTTCATATCCTTTCAGTGCACAGCCACAATTTCCTTTCCCTATTCCTCAAACAGGAGGGGGAGGTGGGGATGGAATGCATGGATTCTTCGGTCAAGAAGGAACTGCATCCTCTCAAGTTGCAAGTCCACAGAATGCTGTTATGGACTTGGTTCCATCTGACAGGTATATGTCAAGAGATAGGTCTGTTATAACAGACTGGTCAAGCATCAGGAAAAAAGGACTCAAAGAGAGAGACTTTAACATGGCAGACACAGATAGCATTGTAATGCCAGTTACATATTCCAGACAAAACCCTCCTGTCTGGAGACCCATGGATCATCAAATCATCAAAGATCTAATGGACGCAGTGAAAAACCATGGATTGGGAAGTCCATACTTCAAGCAACTTTTAAAAGGCACATTCAGCAACTATGACATGGTACCTTTCGACTGTAGAAGCATTGCCTCAACAATTTTTACAGATGCACAACTTTTGCTATGGGATGTAAGATGGAGAAGATCAGTTCGAGAGCTGAGACAAAAATACGCAGGAGGACCACATGCAGCTCTCACATTACCGCAATTAGCTGGTGATGAACCTCACGACAAACCAGAAGAACAAGTCGTGCTTTTGCCTTGAGATGTGCTTGCAGACATTAAAGAAGCAGCACAAAAGGCAATTTTACAAATTCCACCAACCGGAACTCCAGAAGGTGTTTACACGGAAATAAAGCAAGGTCCTACTGAAACTTTCACTTCATTTGTCGATCGACTCACGCAAGCTGTGGACAGACAAGTCAGTGATGAAGCAGCGAAACCACATCTACTACGAAGTCTTGCATTTGCAAACGCAAACACCGAATGTAAACATATAATCAGTGCCATGACTGGCCCCCGGACCGTAGCTGAAATGATAGAAGCATGCAGCAACGTGGGCACACCTCAGCATGTTGCAACAATCCAAGCAAACATCTTGGGACAAGAAATCGGGAAAATTCTTCAAGAGCAAGATGAAAGATTTTCAAAAACCTTAGCAGTGCTTCGTCCAGATGTACATCAAGGTGACTCCACAGAAGTAATGGCCACAGGAGTTGCTGGGGGACCATGCTTTAAATGTGGAAAATATGGACACATGAAAAAGCATTGTCCAAGACCTGCAAAAAATGTGAAAGTGCCAGGCCTCTGTCCAAGATGTAGAAGAGGGAAACATCATGCCAATCAATGCCATTCCAAAACAGATGTAGACGGAAATGTTTTACCTTTTCCGGGAAACTCAAAAAGGAGCGCGGGACACCAACGCATGACGACACAAGTGGTGGCGAGAACACAGGGAACACAACCATCAGAGAAAGTCAATCAGACTTCATCAGCCACACCATCTGCAACTTCCCAAGCGACCCAGAATTACTGCCACCAGGGGCGCAATGCGAATTGGCAACTTCCAAATTAGTATGCTTTATGAATGAAAATCATGCAGTGATACCCACTGGGGTCACTGGAACATCATGGAAGAGGCAGGATTTTTTAATTGTAGGCAAGGACAGATGCAGCATCCTAGGACTCATCGTGTATCCATCAATTGCTTCAGCGGATCATAATGAAGAGCTGACAGTTCTGGCTCAGCCTCTACGTCCTCCATTGATCATTCCAGAAAATACTCCAATAGCTAAAGCTATTGCCTTGCCATCTCATGCTACAAAACAGATTATGCTAGTGTCCGATCAAGAAGCTTCATTCAGCCCTGAAGATGTGGGCATTCATGCCAATTGGGTGAAGCAGATAGGTCGTGATCGACGTGTGATTGTTTGCAACCTGACATGCAGAGACAAGACGATCTCAATTAAAGGCATGTTGGACACTGGTGCAGATGTTACAGTCATTTCTCATCTTTTTTGGCCCAAAACATGGTGCTTGAGGGCACCTTTGAACTCTCTCTCAGGTATTGGAGGAAACACGTTATGCCTGCAGTGTGAAGATGCAGCCATTGTTTCTGGGCCAGGAGGAAAAACAGCAATCATCCATCCCTTCATTGTGCAAAAACCCATCACAGTATGGGGAAGAGACATTTTATTGCAATGGGGGACAAGAATAGAAGTGGATTTTTAATAGGGGTCACTGCAGCACTCACCACCTTGAAGTTGACCTGGAAGACAGATAATCCTGTCTGGGTGGACCAGTGGCCCCTGGAAGAAAAGAAACTGAGTGCCCTCAATAATCTAGTTAAAGAGCAGTTGCAGAAAGGCCACATAAAGCCAACCAATAGTCCCTGGAATTCCCCAATATTCGTGATTCGCAAGAAAACCTCCGGTTCATGGAGATTGCTCCATGACCTCAGGAAAATTAATGAGGTCATTGCAGAAATGGGACCGCTTCAACTTGGGCTTCCATCTCTCTCGATGATTCCGAGAGATTGGCCACTTGTGATCATTGATCTCAAAGACTGTTTTTTCAACATCCCACTTCATCCAGAAGATGCTCCTCGATTTGCATTTTCCGTCCCAAGCATCAACAGACAAGAACCTCTGCAAAGATATCACTGGGTTGTTCTCCCACAAGGCCTCAAGAACTCTCCAACCATTTGTGAATGGTTTGTGGCGCGAGCATTATCTCCAGCGTGAAAGAAGCATCCAGAGGCAATGATCATTCATTATATGGACGATTTACTTATCGCAGCATCAACACATCAAGAACTATAAGAAACTCGTGACAGAGTGATTGCAGAAGTCCAGAAAGCTGGATTGGAAGTCTCCAAAAATTCAAGAAACTTCACCATGGAAATATCTGGGATGGAGACTCACAGAGCAAACAATAAGACCACAGAAGATACAAGTCCAAACTCAAGTTAAATATCTGCAAGTCTTACAGCAGCTTTTGGGGGAGATCAACTGGATCAGGCCAATTTTGGGAATCACGAATGATGAACTTGCACCACTTTTTAACCTCTTGAGGGGAGACTGTAATATTAATTCGCCCAGAACTCTTTCATCTGAAGCTCAAGAAGCTCTTGAAAAGGTTACTGAAGCTCTTCAACAGAGACAAGCTCATCGTTTTATAATAAATCAGCCATTTTTTCTTGCAGTGTTAGGAGAAAACATGCAACTGTATGGTCTCATATTTCAATGGGACTCCTCACAGCGCGATCCTTTGTTAATTTTAGAATGGATTTTTCTACCCTATAGATCCCCAAAGACAATTTTCACAACTTTAGAAATGGCAGCCCAGATTGTAATTAAAGCTAGAACAAGGCTGCTAACAATGACAGGCAAAGATTTTATGACGATTTATCTGCCTCTGAAAAAGAAATATTTTGATTGGGCAATGCAAAAATCTAGTGATCTGCAAATTGCGTTGTTAGGTTACGCAGGCATTTGCTCAATTCATTTTCCAAGCCACAAACTGCTGCAAACAAAAATAAGCCTCAGAGAAAAACCCATGATAAGTGAAGTATCATTGGACACAATAACGTTATTTACTGATGGTTCAGGGAAAACACACAAATCGGTAATTACATGGCAGAATGCAACTACAAAAGAGTGGGAATCAGATATTCAAATAGTACAAGGTTCACCCCGAATTGTAGAATTAGCAGCAGTTGTTCGAGCATTTCATTTGTTTCAAGAACCACTCAATTTAGTTACGGATTCAGCTTATGTAGCAAATATAGTCAAAAGAATAGAAGGATCACTTTTGAAAGAGGTTGATAAAGAGAATCTGTATTCCTATCTTGTATGTATGAAAGAACTGTTAGATCAGAGAAATCACAAATATTTTGTTTCTCACATCAGGAGCATTCTTCTCTTCCAGGATTTTTGGCAGAAGGAAATGCCCAAGCAGATAAATTGACCATGGTAATTTCAACACTTTGCCAAACCTTTCTGAGCAACCAAAACTGTGTCATGCCTTTTTTCATCAGAACGCACAAGCACGGATGCGGACATTTCGCATTTCCAAGGATCAAGCGAAGGCCATCATTAGTGCTTGTCCAGATTGTCAGCTTGTGCAACCCCCTGTATCCACAGGAGCAGTCAATCCAAGAGGATTGCAAAGTCTGCAATTATGGCAGACAGATGTTACAAAATACCCATCTTTTGGGAGATTTAAAAATATTCATGTTTCCGTGGACACTTTTTCAGGTGCAGTCTTTGCTTCCTTTCACACAGGCGAAACAGCGAAACATGCATGTCGGCATTTTTTGCAAGCATTTGCATCATTGGGCATTCCTCATGAAGTTAAAACAGACAATGGTCCAACTTATAGAGGACGAACCCTTGACACATTTCTGAAAAATTGGGGTGTTCGTCACACATTTGGCATTCCTAATTCTTCTGCGGGCCAAGCCATCATTGAAAGAACACACTATACCTTAAAATCCCTTTTGGACAGACAGAAAAGGGGGGAAGCAGAGGCTACGCCTCAGATGCGATTGAGCAAAGCTTTGTATGTTTTAAATTTCCTAAACAGCTCTTTCGCAGAACCTACTCCGCCAATTATCAGGCATTTTTCAAATAGTACTCAGGCGAAATTGAAAGAAAATCCTTTGGTCTTGATCAAAGATTTAGAGACCGGAAAGATCGAGGGTCCATTTCAACTAATAACTTGGGGCAAAGGGTATGCTTGTGTCTCAACAGGTGCCGGACCGAAGTGGATTCCAGCAAAAAACGTGAAACCTTATCGAGTCCAGAAACAAGCAGGAATCGACTCTGCGAACAAGGAAGCCAGCACGCAAACGTGAATCAGTGTCAACACCGCTGTTGATGCCACAGACGTCAGTCATCTTTATGTGCAAGAACTATGGACTGAGTCTTATGCAAAAGTGTGAAGAAAGTTAATGGTGTCAATCTTGTATGTAAAAGTGTTGTGCAGGTTGTGTTGCAGATCAGAGATTCCTGTGTGAGATAAAGCTGTTGAACATGAAACTCAATCAGGTATTACACTTGTGCCTCATCTCACTGGTTGCCTTAAGCAATGCAGTTTTTCCAGTGAGACAACCAAAAGAAAACATTTGGGAAACCTTGGCCAATGCATCAGGGCTAGACACCATTTGTCTAACCCATTCAAGGCCAAAGAAACCATTTTCAACATGCTTGGTTGGTTTGCCAGGAGACAAATGGCTACCTTCCAAACATGCTCATCTAAAGCTTTCACAGTCCAGTTTGAATCCAGTGGAAAGCTTGGATGTTTGGACCAAATCCCTTCCTGAAGCTCCTTACGAACCTCAGGAACTGGAAATTCTTGGTTCAGCAAAGATGGAGTTTTGTGTAATATTCATTTCTCCAGGGTTGAAACAAAATAAAGACAAAGTAACAGATGTCACTCCAAATCACAAAATATATAAAAATGCAACATCTTGGTGCAATTCAACAGTAAAGATGAACACATTGTTCAACCAGGATCCATTGCAATTGACATGAGGGATGTTTCTCATTTGTGGGGACAGAATTTGGCCTGCGATACCCTCAAATGTCAAAGGTGGTCCATGCAGCATTGGGAAACTTTCTTTGTTAACGCCTGATGCAAACATGATAAAAGAACATAAACGCAGGGAAAAAAGATTCGTTGAACAATATAAATCTGATTGTAATGTCAAATTTACAGCTTGGAATTTTGGACAAAGGTTTACTGCAGCTCTTCTACCTGGTGCTGCTGCAGGAGCAGCCTTGAGACAATTAGATCAATTAGGCTGTTGGCTAAGTAGGAATTCCCATGCTGTCTCTCTCGCACTGAGCGACATGTTGACTGATGTTCAAAGTGTGAGACAAGCGACCCTGCAGAACAGAGCAGCAATTGATTATCTTCTATTAGTGCATGGACATGGATGTGAAGAATTTGAAGGTATGTGTTGCATGAATTTGTCAGATCATTCGAAATCCATCCATGAGAGTATACGGCAGTTAGAGGATGGAATTGCTAAACTCGGAGAAGAAAATGAATCCTTTTTGAATGATCTGTTCAATTGGTTTGATCTTACACCCTTATGGAGAAAAATTTTGAAGATAAGTTCGTATGTGTTAGTTATTGTTGTCATTCTTTTAGTATTTGTTCCATGTATACTTTACTGTGCCAGACGAACCATGGACAAAGCTGTCAAAGAGGTGTTTTTGGTTCAAACAGAAGGGGGAGATGTTGGAGTCCAAAGTGCAGGGAATATTTCTCTGCCTGTTTTGAAGAGTTCTACCCCCCTGGACAACCCTGTCTTTGACCTTCATCCATGGAGAAAATTACCTACCCTCTGGGAGGAAGTAGAATCTACACTGGTGTGAATTAGGTGATAGAACATTATATAAGATTGTCACAGGGTGAAAATTTAGAGGTGTTGGGTTTGTTAATATAGCAAAATAGATAAGAAACAAAACCTTCGAAATGGAGGATTGTTGTTGTTTTAGGCCTTCTTTCTTCCTTCTCTACTCCATTTTCTGCGGCAAAAGTGGATTGAGATGATTGGGTGAAAAATGCCGCAATTCCTTTCATGTGACAGAACGATTTATTGAACATTGGTAGAAAAGTAAAAATATCTTTCGTTTCGGGCTTTCATTGGGTAATTTACCTTTAAAAGAACAGTGTTATCTTGATAATTGGGACTTCTCCCTTGTGCTTCCTAAGGGGAGTCATCTCTGCCTCGGCTCCCTTTTCTGATAAGACTTAATAAACAACTATCTGAGAGCAAAAGCGTGGAAAAGTCCCGTTCGTCTGCGGAGCCTGGGTAAGGGCACGGGGAATCCTCCCCCATCAGGGGAGGCTCAATTAAGACACGGTAAAGTGTCAGAGTGGATCCCCTGAAAGAGACAACGTAAACCCAATCTCCTGGATTCACATTATGAAAGGGTTTATCAGGTGGTGGTGGTTGACAATTAACAACTGCAGTGCGTATTGATTGTAATTTTTGACCTAAATGCTTTACATAATCTATTAAGTAGCTTTGCCCTACCAGAGCCACACTGTCATTGTGAATCACGTTTGTTCCATAGGGCCTTCCATACAGAATTTCAAAGAGACTTAGTTTTTCCTTAAGCCGTGGTTTTACTCTAATTCTTAGCAAAGCCATGGGCAGAGCCTTATACCAACATTAATTAGTTTCTTGACAAATTTTGGCTAATTGTTGTTTTATTAAGTGATTCATCTTTTCTCCTTGTCCACTTGCCTGTGGCCTGTATGGTGCATATAGCTGCCATTGTATTCCTAATAGATTACTTGCTCCCTGCACTACCTGGGCTACAAAATGTGGTCCCCTATCAGAATTAATCTCCCTAGGTACTCCAAATCATGGAATAATTTCTTGTACTAAAGCTTTAACAACTTCTCTGGCTTTACTTGTTCTACAAGGGAAAGCTTCTGGCCAACCTGAAAAAGTGTCTGTGAGGACTAAGAGGTATTTGTATCCTCCCTTTCTAGGTAGTTCAGAAAAGTCAATTTGCCATATATCTCCTGGCAAAGCTCCTTTAGGGATAGTCCCTGTGTTCTGCTTAACAGTGGCATTAGGATTGGTTTTGACACAGATTTCACAAGTGGAAGTTATGTTCTCGATTGTCCTTTTTAATTCTGATGCTATCACTTTGTCCTTTAAGTGGTTATGTAAAGCATCAACTCCCAAATGTGTTTTAGAATGTTCACTTTGGATAAATAATTTTAACAGTTTTCTGGGTATGACTATGAGATTCTCTATCCTAGCCCATCCATCTGTTCCTATTTGTCCCTTTTCTTCTTGTATCCAATTTAAATCATCAGTGTCATATGGTGGGGGATTTTCACTCATAAGGATGCTAGAAGGGATTAGAGCTAGGGCTTGAATTTGGACCCCACTAGCCACTGCTTTTGCTGTTTTGTCTGCCATAGCATTTCCCAGTTCAGGGATGGTGTTACCCTGGGAGTGTCCTTTACAATGTATTATAGCCACTTTTGAAGGTTTTAACACTGCTTCCAGCAACTGTAAGATTTCAGTAGCATGCTTGATTTCTTTCTTCTGTGGGGTTAATAAACCCCTTTATTTCCAAATAGCCCCATGAGTGCCTACCACCCCAAAAGCATATCTTGAATCAGTCCAAATGTTGATAGGTTTTCCTTCGGCTAATGCCAAGGCTCGAGTTAGGGCTATTACCTCAGCCTTTTGAGCTGATGTCCCCACAGGTAACGGGTTTGCTTCAATGACGGCATCTGTGGTTGTAATTGCATACTCAGCGAGCCGCTTACCATTCTTGACATAGCTGCTTCCATCAGTGAACCAGTTGTCTGCATTTTCTAGCGGAGAGTCCTTCCAGTCTGGGCAGCTAGAATAAACTGCCTCCACGGTTTCGATGCAGTCATGCTGTATGGGCTCCTCAGTAACTTTGCCTTGGAGGTAAGCTGCTGGATTCAAGATGTTAGTTACTTGGATACTCACATCTTCCTATTCTGCTAGGACAGCCTGGTATTTGAGAAAGTGAGATGGGGTTAACCAATGATTTCCTTTCTGTGTGAGCACTGCCGACACTATGAGAGACAACAACAGTCATCTGTTGCCCCATTGTGAACTCGCGGGCTTTGTCTATGTTCAGGATCACAGCTGCCACTGCATGCAGGCAGGCAGGCCATCCTTGGCTGACCACATCCAATTGCTTGTAGAAGTAAGCCATTGGCCTTTTGTAGGGTCCCAGTTTCTGTGCTAAAAGTCCCAATGCCAATCCTTGTCTCTCGTGTGAAAACAATAGAAGAGGTTTAGTGACAGCCGGTATGCCCAATGCCGGAGCTTGCATTAACTCACATTTCAGAGTTACAAATGCATTGTTAGTCTCTAGTGTCCAGCATAGGTGGGTCCCCTCAGTTTCTTACAGTCCATAGCTGTAGATCCATAACCTACACCATCATGTCATTCCCAGAAAAGTTCTCATTTCTTTGGTTGTAGTTGGCCAGGGCATTTGACAAATTACCTCTTTCCTCTTATTTCCCAAGGCTCTGTCTCCTCCTGCCAGTTCATATCCCAGATAAGTAACTTTCTGGAGGACTAGCTGAGCCTTTTCAGGGGAGACCTTATATCCACTTAGTCCCAGAAAATTTAAAAGACTTACAGTCCAGTCCTTGCAGTCTTCACGGGTTCTTGTTGCTATTAGTAGGTCATCAACGTACTGCAGGAGTGTACCTTCTCCAAGTGGCAGTGTCCAGGCTTCCAGTTCTTTAGCTAATTGATCTCGAAATATCGTGGGGCTATTTTTGAATCTTTGTGGCAATACAGTCCATGTAAGTTGGCTTTTTCTCCCTGTTTTGGGGTTTTCCCATTCAAAGGCAAAAATTTCCCGGCTGCTTTCAGCTAATGGCAGGCAAAAGAAAGCATCTTTTAGATCTAAAACTGAAAACCACACCCAGTCACTTTGTAATTTCGTAAGTAAAGTGTAAGGATTGGCCATTACGGGATGCAGTGTTTTTATTATTGTGTTTATTGCCCTCAGGTCCTGAACTAATCGATAATTTCCATTTGGCTTTTGTACTGGTAGAATTGGGGCATTGTAGGGAGACCTACACTCTCTCAACAACCCTTGATCAATAAATTCAGTAATTACTGGTTCTATTCCTACTCCTGCTTCATGTCTTAATGGATATTGTTTAACTGACACTGGTTGTGCCCCTTCCAATAGTTCAATAATCACCGGGGAAGCTCATTTTGATCTCCCTGGAATTTCAACATCCCATACTAGTGGGATCGCTTGATCTGTTATTTCACTATCTATGGGTATTTCTCCTTTTTCAGGAACATTTGCTAAACTTAAGGCCATAATTAATTTTTTCTCGGGAGCCTGTAGCCTCATTCCTTGTTCTGTAAATTCTATTTTTGCTTCTAACCATGTTAACAGGTCTCTGCCTAATAGTGGTTTTGGTGAATTTGGAAGATATAAGAATTAGTGTATTCCCATCTTTTTACCTAATGTAAATTTTGCAAATTAATGTAAATTGCCCTTAGAATGTTTTCTCCCAATCCTTGTCTCAGCTCATGAGCCCTTCGGTTTTTTTCCCCTCCTCTGCTCAGCAGTAGCAGAGGAGAGTGAGGGAACGGTTTTCATGGGTACCTGGCGTTTTAACCAGTGTCAAACCACAACAGTGTTAAAGGTGGGGCAGACCTCAAAAACTACCTCATATCTTTAGGTAAAACTCTGCAGGATTTATGACGGGCAGTTGACGTCACCAGGCCGACAGGACTGGACACACCAGTGCACGAATTCCAACCAGGAGACTGGGTGTACCTTAAGGACTGGGACCCAGCACCTCTCCAACCACAGTGGAAAGGACCCTACCAAGTATTTTTAACCACATATACTGCAGTAAAGTTGAACAGTAAAGGACTTTGGGTGCATTATTCTAGAATTAAAAAGGCGTCAGCTCCATGGACAATGGAATTATTGTCCCCAACCTGAATAAGACTGAGACAAGAGAATGAGAGAATGAGTAACCTTGTAACTAAAATATTACTTATATCTGTAAGTTGTATCTTGATAGTTAACCAAAATCTTTGTTTGCCAAAGACAGCTTCAGAGTTTCACCAAGGGATTAGTCAGGAAAATTCTTATGAAAGTTTAAACATCAAAGTAGCTAAAATAGTAAATGTAACTAATTGCTGGGTATGTTCTCAAATAATGTTGAGAGGAATAGGGTTCCCTTGGAGGGTCCACCCGATGGGGTGGCCAGAACTTTGCCAATGGCTATAACTCATAAGGGAGCCAGTGAAGGGATATTTAAAGAAAATTGTACTGTGGAACAAAGAAATATGATTATAAATTTTACAGGATTTAATAAGATTTCTCTTAAAAAGAAACCTAAACCTATCATAGTTAGAGGTCACAACATCAAAGTGTCGCCAAATGTCCGAAATATCAGAATAAGACTCTCTAAAGTCGTGTTAAAGAGGGCATCATTTTTTTCAGGCTTGAGGTGCACGGAGGATATTTCTAACCCTAGGTGGACACATGATTCTACAAGTGTGTTGCTTTAATACAGTCACTACATGCATATTACAATTTACCCATTACCATAAATCCCACCACAAGTTCCTAGAGATTCAGTCCTTTGTTTTGTCTACTACTGCATTCCAGAGCCAGATGTCTTCTTATCTTCCAACTGTCCTTGGTGGAAAGCAGTTTCTGCGTGCCTTGTTTCTCTGCTAAAAGTTTCACAGGCACAGTAAAAATTGAATTAACGTTTTTGATATCAAAAGGATTTATATGCTTTAACATTACTCAGAATATAAATAGAACTTTGAGTGCTGAAGCTAGTCAACATCAGTATTATACCACTCTCAGCCTCAATGACACTATGAAACTCTATTGACCTACTGGCACCAAGGACACAAAACAAACAGATATAGGAGCCCTAGGTCCATCAGTAGTGCAACAGTGGAAAATAGGAAATCAGACCTTTGGTACTGGTAATAGGACCTATTGGATATGCAGAGATAATGCCTATAAATGGCTTCCTAATGGACAGTTTGTTTCCTGTTTTGAAACCTAGGTGATATGTAACAAAAGGTTAACCACAAGTAATATTGTAACAAGATACTGTAAATGTGCAGGCAAATCAAGATAGCAGAGCAAGCGAGATAACAAGTGTCAGCAAAGCAAGATAGCAAGTTTTAACAGAACTTGCAAATTGCAAAGTTAGCTAAAAACAGACTGAAAAACAAGAGCACAGGGCATGCGTTGAAGACAGAGGCAAAAAGTTCAAATGTGAGGAAGACTACAAAAGTCTTCATCAGAAGACCACCAGAAGACTGACGACCACCACAGAAGGAAGTTACGCATGCGCAAAAGCAACCAACTGTTATATAACCATGACACAGCTTTATGCAGATATGAGTATGCTAATGACATGTAATCATGACGTTGCGTGGAAGGACTTTAAAAATGTAACCATAGGCTAGAGAAGAGTGAGTTTGTGGTGGAGCGATCCCCTTCACTCCTGGTGCTGAACAAACAAATACCTGCTCTATAGCCATCTGACTATAGAGTTTTTATTTTTTGCCTAATTTTGGGCATCAGTCTGGCAACCGTGGCAGGACTGAACTCTCTGCCCGGCTGCAAGATCCGTTGGAGCTGGGGACTCCTGTGGCACCCCCCGAGAATTTCTCGGAGGGACTCTGCGCTTCACTGGCTCTCTGCAGGGGTAGACAAGGACCAACTGCAGGAAATTTAAGGCATTTGTTGATTGCTTTGAATTTTGTTTCTGGTCTTGGTTAAGTAACTCCTGTAAGAAGTGGGAGATGTTCCATGCAGGGCGCTGTATCACGGGTGAAATTCCCGACGTTGATACATATGGGATTGGAATCCCCGCAGGGGTTGGAGTCCCCTGATTGATTGTTACGAAAAATTTTGGTGTTGTCATAAGGGGATAGAGTCCCCTTGATTTTGGTGTTTGGCGTGTGTTAAGTGTTTTGTCTGTTATCTCATGTCATATCATACTCCACTCCCTTGTTTGTTGTGGGGATCAAGACGGTGTAGTTTGTGCTGGAGTGGACTGTGTGATCCTTTTGTGTTTATTGCTTGTCAATATTGTAAACACGAGTACTGATGCAGGTCGAAACAAAGATTCCCAATTTGTAGTCGGTGCAGTATCCACGGAATAAGAGTAAAGAAAGGAACACAAGCAATAATTTTCTCAGTAAAGAAGTGAGGGCATCTGGATAGCACCAGGAATGGGTAGCACCGTCAGTAAGGAGATTGTGAAAAAGAGTCTGTTGGGGTGTGTTTTGGCTCATTGGAAGGATTTAGGAGGGATCCCTGGAGGTAATCTAAAGAAAAGTGATTTGATGAAATATTGCAATCAATGGTGGCCCCTTTACAGGTTGGATAACGAAGAGAAGTGGCCCCTGAATGGGACCCTGAATTACAATACTTTGTTGCAGCTAATGTTGTTTTAAGAAGAGAGGGCAACCTTGAGAGGGAAACCAGAGTGGCAGAGAGGATGCGGGATTAATTTACCCCCACAAGATCCCTTAGTTTTGGCCCTAGAAAAGGATGGAGGCAAAAGAAAAATGAGAAGATGTTGTTCTGCATGTAGTATAGGTCAGAGATGTCTTAAGATGAGAGACAGAGAAGAAGATGATAGTGAGGTTGATCTTTTAGAATTACAATCTAATCTCCTCAGGAGAGTCCCCGGGGCCTCTAAATTATCACCTAGTGGTAGTAGATTAGACAGTGAGAAAGGAGATGACTCAGACGACCCAGATGAGGGAATAAGCTCAGGGACTCCAGTAACAGCTCGCACTAGAAGCAAGACTGAAAATGTTTTACCAGTTATTGCTCCTTTGAGACAAGTGGTAGGTCCTGCAGGAAATGCCATGAAAGTAAATGTACCTTTTTCCACTAGTGATCTGAATAGTTGGAGAGAAGAGGTTAAAAATTTCAGGGAAGACCCCAGTAAAGTGGCAAAACGATTTGAGTTGATAGTCAAGAACCAGGACCCAGATTGGGGTGATATTGATTTAATGCTGACAGAATGAACAGAAACTGAAAAAGAATTAGTGATTAAAACAGCTAAAGCACATGTGCAGGGACAAATTGCTAGTGGAGCCCTACAGGGTAATGTGGAAATGCTATTCCCTACCACAAATCCTCTCTGGGATCCGAATGATCCAGGTGAATATGCCTTGCTAATCAGATACCAGGAGTTAGTCAAATTTGGATTAGAGAATGCCATTCCGAAAGCAGTAAATTGGGCGTTAATGTATAATGTTAAACAGGGACAGCATGAGTCTCCTACCAACTTTGTAGATAGGCTCCGAGCAGCAATGTGAAAGTTTACAACCCTTGATCCTGCTTCAGAAATGGAGAAGCAGAAGTTAGTCTCCTTGATGCTAGAACAGTCCAGCCCAGACATCAGACAGAAACTACAGAAATTAAAAGAGCCAGATAATATAAATTTGGAGGCATTAATGGGAGAAGCCTGGGGGGTATATAACAGCCGAGAGAAGCGAGAGAAGCAAAAACTCACAGGGGCCATAGTGTCAGCTTTAGAGCAACATCAAGAAGGAATACGTGGTCAGGGACAAGGTAGAGGCAGAGGTGGAACAGTAGAGGCGGCTCAAATCAATCCCAAGGGAGGCTAGGGCCAAATCAGTGTGCTTACTGTAAGAAAGAAGGGCATTGGAAACACCAGTGCCCAGATTTACTGAACACTACACAGGAAACTGTTGTTTCAGCAGTAGATAACAGTCAATGACGGGGACCGGCAGACCTGCTGGTTAAGATACAGGTAGGGGATGGCAGCGAAGTAGAATTTTTAGTTGATACTTGGGCCACATTTTTGGTTTTGAATCAGGCACTGATACCTAGAAGTGAAAAACATATTCAAGTAACAGGAGCTACGGGCCAACCAGAAAATGCATTTTTCCTAAAACCACTTCAATACAAAATTGGGAAAAGAATCGGAATTCATCAATTCCTGTATTTGCCAAACTCTCCCAAATCATTATTGGAAAGAAACTTGCTTGAAAATTTAGAAGCAACCATTGAATTCAAAGAAGGAAAAATGAAATTCAAAGTACCTGAAGAAAAATTAATTTTAGCATTAGGAGTAGCAGTTGAATCAGCCCTGATAGACAGTAACATTCATTTAGAGCTGATATTAAATCGCGTATACCCAGGAGTATGGTATGGTGAAACCCCAGTGATACAGAGGGCTTAGAATTTTAAGAATTAACTATTGATCACAGTATTGCTAGTATTGCTGAATTTTGTAGCTGCTTGCTAAACAATGCATTTTGCTTGCTTAACATTTATTGCGCTTGCCAAGCAAAAGGGGGGTGCAGACCATTGACAAGAGGAAGAAACTGTGAGCCAAGATCCTGCTCAGACCCTGAAACCAGCCCAAACCAGCTCTGAGGTTTGGACTTGGGCCAGGAACACAAGGAGTCTGCGCAAGAAGGCGAGGTAAAAAGTTCAACCCGAGGAAGACTACTTACTTCATCTGAGGAGGACCTTTACTTCATCCCAGAGACCCCAGCCTGCAACCACCAGGCAGCACTGCGCAAGTGCACCGATATGTTAATGACTTTAGCACTAATTATAATACGAAGCAGGGACAGGCAATGAATATGTATAGGCGTATTGTGTAATCTGATGCATATGTAGTTTGTAACTGGAAAAATACTAAGACGAGCACCCCTGAAGGCGTGCATGTCTTTGGAGGAAAGATCCCCCATGCCGCCTCAGCTGATTAAAACATACCTACTTTACAACTTTCAAGTTGTGGAGTCTTTTCCGCATATCACCAGGAAGGTCAAGGTTAGCAGAACCCATCAAAATTGAACTACAGACAAGAGTTAGACCAGTAGTTAGGAAACAATATGCTTTGAGATTAGAAGACAAAAAGGGAACAGAAACCATTATTAACAAGCTTTTAAATTTAGGGTTATTGAAGGAATGTGAATCTGAATTTAATACTCCAATATTACCAGTGAAAAAGCCTAATGGGACCTATAGGCTGGTACAGGACTTACGAGCTATTGATTCAATAACTAAAAGTATTCACCCAGTAGTTGCTAATCCCTACACCTTGTTAACAAAATTACGAGAAGAATTAGTATGGTTTTCAGTTATAGATCTTAAGGATGCCTTCTTCTGCCTACCACTTCCAGAAGAAAGTCAGAGAATATTTGCATTTGAGTGGGAAAACCCTAGTACAGGTAGAAGGAACCAACTTACCTGGACGGTATTGCCTCAAGGATTTAAAAATAGCCCCACAATCATTGGAAACCAAGTGGCTAAAGAATTGGAGCAGTGGCAGTCTCTGCCTGGCAGAGTACTTTTGCAGTACATAGAGGATTTAATAATAGCCACTGAAACTACTGAAGTTTGTCTCAAATGGACAGTAAGTCTTTTGAACTTTCTTGGATTAAATGGTTATCGAGTGTCTCAACAGAAAGCTCAACTTGTACAGCAGCAAGTAACCTACCTCAGGTACGAAGTCTCGGGAGGACAGCGATCTCTAGGAACAGCACGCAAAGAAGCAATTTGCCAGACGCCTAAACCACAGACTGTAAGGGAACTTCACATCTTCCTTGGGATGACAGGATGGTGCCGATTGTGGATTTATAACTATGGATTATTTGTAAAACCTTTATATGAATTGGTTGTGACTGCCAGAAGTAGTTCCCTGATATGGACTCCTGAAGCTAAGCGAGCATTCAAGGACCTGAAGTGTGAGCTAATGAGAGCTCCAGCCCTAGGATTCCCCAATGTGAGTAAACTTTTTTGGTTGTTTTCTCATGAGCGACAAGGGATAGTGTTGGGAGTCCTGGCCCAGTGTTTGGGCCCTGATAAAAGACCAGTAGCTTATTTTTCTAAACAACTCAACACTGGGAGTAAGGGCTTGCCTGCCCGCCTGCCTCAGAGCAGTCACGGCAGTTATCCTCAACACTGGAGAAGCCAGAAAACTTACATTGGCACAAAAAATGACTGTACTAGCTTCACACACAGAATCAGCTATCCTAGAACAAAAGGGAAATCATTGGCTCTCTCCCTCAAGGTTTTTAAAATATCAGGCAATTTTGGCTGAATCAGATGATACTGAAATTCAAGTAACCAACAGTACTAGTTTGAAAGCAAACCAGTGAGAGATTTTAAGTCAGAACTACAATTTAATAGGAAAATTAAAATAAATTTAATAGTACAGAAACACTGACAGTACAACCTGACACCCTGTTGGTCAGGGTGGTGGTAGCAGTCTGATCAAATGGTGGCTGTAATCCTGTTGAAGCGATAGATGTGGTTCTGTTGAAGTGGTGATCCTGTAGAAGGGTCTGGTCTTCCTCTGAAGGTCGAGTGGTGGTTATGTAGCTCTTGTCCTCTGGGAATCCAGTAGGTAAGGCTGGCTGTGGTGTTCCAAACCTCAGATTATATCCAGGTAGGAATGCTTGGTTCGTCCCCCTGGGCGGAGCATCTCACAATGGGATGATGTAATGTTATGAGTCATGCAGCAAGGCTAGATGGCCCATTAACAAAAGATATCTTTCTGGAGGGAGTTACCAGGGATGTGTCATGGAAGAGATAAAGAACACTGCCCCACCTGGTTTTAGCACCTTATGTGATGCCTGAAGTGGCCACCTAAAAAACAGAGACTAGATAGGAATAAGGGAATAAAGGTAGGTATTTATTCTAAGGGCCTTCAAAGGTACACCTTGGGAAGTCCAGAGGCTACTGCCAAGATGGACCCCAAGATGGACGGCAGGTCATGAGTTCTTCACACTTTTATAAGTTTGGTTCATTTGCATATCAGGGTTAATTCTCCAATTAAAGCTTCAGTTAATGATGTAATTTCCCCAAGCTTGTCCCCCCCTTTAGAGGCTTTTGGTTTATACTTTTTGAGCCTAGGACGGTCTGAGTGTCCTTGGAGAGCAGGCCTGGAGAGGCTTTGTTGTGTCTACCTAGCATGAGAGAACAGAAGTTAACAGGCTACAAGAAACTTCAGAGTTACACACTAGGCAGTACAGGATTTGAAAAATATGAAAGTTAAAACCTAAGACATCATATGAAGGTGGTCATAGAATACATACTTTTGGTTACATCTTACATTGTAACCTAAGACACCAACATTGTTAATCCAGCTTCCTTCCTGCAAGGGAAGTCCGTGGCTGAGCCTGTAGTGCACAATTGCTTAGAAACCATTGAAGCTGTGTACTCTAGCCGCCTTGACCTAAAAGAAGAACTCCCTATCAGATGCAACGGATGGGTTTACTGATGGCAGCAGCTTTGTAAGACAAGGAGAACAAATGGCAGGGTATGCTGTGAGTACTGTCTCCCCTACTGTCAAACCCACTACCAGCAGGAACCTCAACACAAAAGGCTGAGCTGATAGCTCTCACTCAAGCATTAGAACTGGCAAAAGGAAGGAAAATTAATATTTGGACTGATTCTAAATATGCTTTTGGAATTGTTCATGCCCATGGAGCTATATGGAAAGAAAGAGGACTCCTGACTGCACAAAAGAAAACTGTCAAATATGCTGCTGAGGTCCTCCAACTCCTTGAAGCGGTAAAACTCCCACTGCAAGTGGCTGTAATACATTGTCATGGGCATTCCAGAGGTAACACCCTCCTGGAAAAAGGTAACAAATTTGCAGATTATGAAGCTAAGTTAAGCAGCTGAATGAAATCAGTCAGTTGTGGCTGCTTTGCTACCCACTGGATTACCCATCAACCCACCAGCAGAATACCAGCCATCAGATTACAGATGAATTCAAGATAATAAAGGAAAGCTTTTAGAAAATGGATGTGGACAATTAGAAGCAGGTCAATTAGTGATACCTGAGAAGGCCTTAAGACACTATGCAAAATCTGAGCATCATAAGACTCACTGGGGAATAGACCCCCTGTACCAACATCTTAAGGCACTAGTTGCGGGACCACATTTATTTGAGGTTCTGAAGGAAGTAACATCACAATGTGACATTTGTTTGAAGAATAATCCAAATATAACTGTTAGGCTAGAACAAGGAGTTATTAGCAGAGGAACCTTTCCTGGATATGCGTGGCAAATAGATTTTTCTGAACTCCCAAGAAAGGAGGATTTCAGATACTGGTATTGACTGACACTTTTTTCTGGGTGGCCAGAGGCATTCCCTTGTAGGACAATCAAAGCTCAAGAAGTGATAAAAGCATTGCTGAACGAAATTATCCCTAGGTTTGGAGTATCCAGGGAAATTTCCTCTGATAGAAGAACACATTTTTGCTCACAAATTGTGCAAGCCATCAGCAAAGCCGTAGGAATCCAATGGCAACTTCATACTCCCTACAGGCCACAAGCTAGTGGTCAGGTAGAAAAGATGAATCATATGATCAAAAACAGATAGCTAAAATTTGTCAAGAGACAAATCTGTACTGGTATCAAGCCCTACCTATCGCTTTGGTACGAATCAGAGCAAAGCCCAGGTCAAAAGAGAAAATTAGTCCGTTTGAAATCCTCTATGGCAGACCCTATGGGCTGAATGCTACATATGATGAGAACTTAGTCCAAGTTGGCAGCCAATATGTGTACAATTATGTACAAGCAATTAATAGGCAATTACATTACTATTTTAACACTGTTTTTAAAAATCAACCCAAACATCCTGACCATAAATTGCATACTATTGACCCTGGTGATTTGGTGTATGTTAAGAATTTTACAGGTGAACCTCTACAAGAGAAGTGGGACAGACCTTTCCAAGTGTTGTTGACAACATTCACAGCAGTCCGAGTGAAAGAAAGACCTACCTGGATTCACTATTCCCAAGTGAAGAAATCACCCGTAACAACGTGGACAGCCACGCCAGACAGAATCAACAGACTTAAGTTGAAGCTCACATGTAAAACATGAGAATGTCAGTTTGCTTTGCAGTTATCTTGCTTTGCTGTAACTGTTGCCTTTCCTAAACTAGATGGGGCAAATATTTGGGTTACACTTGCCAATTTCATATGCACTGATACTATGTGCATCTCTATGTCTACCCCTAGTGACCCTTTTCTTACATGTTTAGTAGGAATACCTATTAGTCAAAAGCACTTTGGTTCCTTGTATAATGAAAGTGTACAACAAAATTGTACTGCCCCAGGAATATTACAACCCATATGGTGGTGCAAAGGCTCCTGGCGACAAAGTGCAGGGAAAAATGAATCTTGGTATACAAACCTCAGTGACATGAACCTAACCGCATTACTTATAGAACCACAAGAATTAGATACACTAGGTACTTTGCGAGCCCCACTATGCTTTTATTTGAATTTCACATCTAGACATTATATAAATCATACAGGAGTAGATGTCTCCCCTAAAAGTATTTTTGCCAATGCATCTTTATGGTGTAATCAAACCTTAGAAACCCAAATGCCCCCAGGTACAAGTCCTATAGGCCTCCCCTCCAATCTATTTCTTATATGCAGAGAACGTGCCTGGAAGGGAATACCCGGGAGAGCGGTCGGTGGACCATGCAATATAGGACAATTAACCTTATTTCACCCAAACTGTACAACGCTTGCAATTAAACACTGAGTCAAACGAAATGTACGACAATTTAGTGAAAACTGTAATTAGGATGTTGATTTTTGGAATACAGCTAGGGGCATTTTTGGTAGTATAGTAACACCAGTAGGCCATATTTTACAATCACTGAACAGAATGGGTTGCTGGCTGGCAAAAGAGGCAAATGCTACAAGCACCGCTCATTCTGCCCTCTTAATTGATGTTGACTCCATAAGACATGCAACCTTACAGAATAGAGCAGCTATTGATTTTTTGTTACTGGCTCAAGGTCATGGATGTGAGGAATTTGAGGGTATGTGTTGCATGAATCTGAGAGATCATTCTGAGTCAGTTCATAAAAGTATCACTACTTTGAAACACCTGGTGTCACAACTACAATTACATGATGAAAGCAGGTTGTGGAATTTGTTAACCTCCTGGCTACCAAATCCAAATTGGCTCAAACAACTTTTTGTAAGTGTTTTAGGAATTGGGTTTTTACTTAAAGGAACATATTGTGCAGTACGTTGCACCTTCTGGTGGTGTAGAGGGACCATTACGTCATATGAGCAGTGGAAACATTATAAACTTAGAGATGGGGTGAAAAGAGGGACATATTTTCAAAATCGAAACAAATTATAAAATGCGAAAGAATTCACAAAAGTAAAAAGAAAGGGGGGATTTGAAAGCTAGGTGATATGTAACAAAAGGTTAACTACAAGTAATATTGTAACAAGATATTGTAAATGTGCAGGCAAATCAAGATAGCAGAGCAAGCGAGATAGCAAGTGTCAGCAAAGCAAGATAGCAAGTTTTAACAGAACTTGCAAATTGCAAAGTTAGCTAAAAACAGACTGAAAAACAAGAGCACAGGGCATGCGTTGAAGACAGAGGCAAAAAGTTCAAATGTGAGGAAGACTACAAAAGTCTTCATCAGAAGACCACCAGAAGACTGACGACCACCACAGAAGGAAGTTACGCACGCGCAAAAGCAACCAACTCTTATATAACCATGACACAGCTTTATGCAGATATGAGTATGCTTATGACATGTAATCATGACGTTGCACGGAAGGACTTTAAAAATGTAACCATAGGCTAGAGAAGAGTGAGTGAGTTTGTGGTGGAGCGATCCCCTTCACTCCTGGTGCTGAACAAACAAATACCTGCTCTATAGCCATCTGACTATAGAGTTTTTATTTTTTGCCTAATTTTGGGCATCAGTTTCCAAGCAATATTAATGCCACCACTTAGGGTACTCTGGCAACAACCACAAGGAAGAGTTGGGGCCAAGAGAACATGTTCCATCCAGGAAGTGCAAGATGATCTGCAATGTACTCCTTTGATTTTGGAAGGCAAAAGATTATGGTTCACCCTATGCCCCATGTGTGCTGCCTCACACTATGGAGTTTATATTAACAAGCTAAAGAGATTATTAGAAGTGGTAAACGATACTATTAAAGTATTAAATAGCACATCCGATGAGCTCCAACAAACACAAATGGTGGCTGTACAGAATCGCATGGCCTTAGATTATCTGCTTGCTAGCCAAGGAGGAACGTGTGCTATTATAGGATAGGGTGGCTGAAAGAGGAAAATCCTTCTTGGTGGGACTGGCTTACTTCATGGCTACCAAATTGGAGACTGCTACGAAATGCATTTGTGGCAGTCATTGTAATCATTGTAGTGTGAGTACTTGCTTGGATTATGATTCAATGTTATAGTTGTAACACCTTCTGCTGGCAAATGAAGTACTGAGACTTGACTAAAAGAGACAGTCTCAAGAAAAGGGGAGACTTGACAGACAACACAGAATGGAAATTTTCAGTTCCCCTTGAAGTTGCTAAATGGAGCTTAAAGACTAGCTAGCAAAATAGATTAAAGAATGTAAAAGTAGACACACAGGATGCTAAACATAGCTGGAACCAGTGGATAAACAGATGAGGAAAATAGTGGCTTTTGTGGCAAAGCTATGTAACCAGAAGCATCAGCTCATGCCCTAAGAGAAGTTAAAGGTGTTGGAGGTTAGGATTTTTCCTTTTTTTTCTTTCCCTCAGAGAATTTTGTCCCATTTGTTGCTAAGAGATGATAACAACTGGTACTTAAGAGGCAAAAGAAGTGGCCAAGGTGGGGGGAGGGGTGCAGTTGGCTGCACTCTCATAGCTGAGGGGCATTCTCTTGGGAAGGGCAGAGATACCTCTAGATTTTGGCTGGGGGGTGAGGGGCTGGGCTTGGCTCCTCTCTCGCTTGGTCTCGGGATCGGAGGGGTGGAGTTGCTGCTACTGCGAGAAGAATTCACTGCCACTACGGAGTCCAGCCCGGCACCGCTTCTTCTTTACCGTGGGTGAGCCTCTGCTTGTAAGAGCAGCCGGTGAACTGGGACCTTAGTAACACGCGATCTAACTGGAAAGGACCCTCACCATCTACTCAGGTGCCTCGGGGGAAATCCCGGGACCCCGACCCCCTCCCCCTTCCCGGAGGGGCGTGTCTCCCTGTCTGTGTGTGGCAGCTGCTACCGAGAAGCCCGGCTGCTGCTACCCAGCCCTGCTGCTTTCTGCCACTGCCTCGGGCTTTTTGGCTACACGCTAACCCAATACCCCATGTCCGTCCGATGCCCTGGCTCCTGCTAAGGCCGCAGAGTTTTCTGTTGCATTTTGTTCGCCACCCCGGGGTGTGCCGTTCCAGCCGCCGCTCCGAGGTTCCTGCTACAATTCATTTTGCTATCGGGAGGGGCACCGGGACCAACTGCCCCTATGGGTTTGTAAAGGAAGCCCCTTTTCTATCTCTCCCGCCTGCGTGCTCGCCATTACCCACGTGCAGAGAGGCCGCTGAGCTCGCGCCACTGCGCCCCCTGCAGCCGCGGGGGAATCATCGCACCTGCCCTGCCCGGCTGAGGAGCCAACAGCGCCCCTGCCGGCTGTGACCGTAACTACACCAAAGGGGAAGGTGCTTGACAGCCTGGAGAAGGCTGCTATTGGGTTTCTGTTTTTGTTTGTTGTTGCTGCTGTTGTGGTTGTTTGTTTGCCTTCTTATACATATGTATATACTAGTAAAGAACTGTTATTCCTTTTCCCATATCTTTGCCTGAAAGCCCTGTAATTTCGGAGTTATAATAATTTGGAGGGAAGGGGGGTCACATTTTCTATTCCAAGGGAGGTTCCCGCCTTCCTTGGCAGACACCTGTTTTTCAAACCAAGACACAAGGCAAGGTCATCTGTAACATTGGGGGCACTCAGTGAGTATGACCACCTGAGACCCCTTCAGATGACCCCCTAGGACCATAAAAGGACTTCCAGTAAGAGATGTTGTAGGATGTTTCTCGGTTTGGACGGTCGGGACGGATGGAGACGAGAGATCTCTGAAGTCAGGTCTTAGAGCATGAGGTTTATTGCGAAGGGCGTGGGTACAGGGGGCCTGCTTGGAGCTGCCAGCCGCAGCTCGAAGCAGGCCAGAAAAGCAAATAAGAGCAAGAGAGGCAAGAGAGAGAGAGAGACTTAGAGCAAGAGCAGGAGTAAGAGTGCAAGAGTGCTAGGTTCTCATTTACAATACAATAAATCATCTTCTGTCTTGAATATTCTAATTTTCATCAACCAATCTAGTACAAACCACAAATCCTATAGCATTTACATACAGCCTATAAGAATCATTGCATTACCATACTGCGTTACATTTTAAACTCTAAAACTACTCTTTGGACCCCTTCTGCCAAGCTAGCAGGGTCTGCTCTGACCCTTGGACCTGTTTTCAAGCAGAGGGTATTGTTCAATCAAGAGGGGATTACCTTCAGTGGCCATACCATTGTTTTCCAGTTGTTCAGTAACCAAGGCCTGGTATCTCAAAGTATGCTTTCATTTCTATCTGGTTCATAGTTTCCATATTCTCAGCATCTTTTGCTAGGCAATATGGCTTTCCTGTTTCATCTTCCCCAACATCTCCCCCGTTCTGATGAACAACTAAGATATTGGACACAGTCTTACTCGTTATTTTTTGCACACACTGAAGTATACAGGGTATTGCTACTAAAACTATAATTACTACTATTAGAATAATCAAGCCTATTTTACAGAGTTCCTTTAGCCAAGGTGCAAAGCTCCATCCATCAAACAGTCTAGCCAAGATGGGTCATCTGTTGTAATTTGATTAGCTAAATCCCTTAGGTTTTGTAGTTGTTTATGAATGGAAACAGAATGATCAGACAAGTTCATACAACATAATCCTTCAAAATCTTCACAGCCATGCCCATGTGCTAATAAAAGGAAATCAAGGGCAGCTCTATTTTGTAAAGTGGCATGTCTGACAGCCTCTTCATCTGTCAGCAAATCACTGATCATAGTAGAGGTGGCATTTACCTCTTTGCTGAGCCAACACCCCAACTTGTTTAACTGTTTCAATGCAACTGAAGAACTTAACTGAGGTAGAAAAATGCTTGCAACAATTGATTTTCCAGAGTTCCAAGGGTGAAAATCACTATCACAGTCGCTCTCATATTGATGTCCCCAGGAGGATCTAATCATTCTGCTTTTTTTTTTGACTACCTCTTTGACACTGGGAGCAATTATTGTAAGTTGTCCCAGGGCACAAGGGCCACCATCTATTTTTGAAGGTATACCTTGCCAGGCCCTGTCTCCACAGATGAGCCAAATTCCTTTAGGAAATCGAATAGGAAGTTTGTTAAAATGATCTGCGTGAGGTTCATCATATATAAGAAGCTTAGTTTGATTACACCAAGAAGCCCCATTGCTATAAGCTGGGTGATATGGGGTAACATTTAAATGAGGGCTGTTTTCTCCTAGGAAATGAAAGAAGTAGCAGGTATCCATGGTTAGTGAGCCTAGGATTTCTAGCTCTTGAAGGTCAGATTTATCAACTTTAGAATTATCAATATAACTTTGGTGTTTCTGGCTGGGGGTTGGAGATACATGATGATCATCATATGGCCAATATTTATCAAGAGTAACATTATCAAAAACTTCTGGCAAAGGTACTCCAACTAAACAGGTTGAAAAAGGTTTGTCAGGGCTTGTGTCGGATAGACAGATGGTATCGGAGCCTGCAGACTTGGCCAAAGCAACCCAGACATTCGTCTTTGGTCGATTTACAGGTAAAGCTTCACTACAAGAACTAAAACAAAGGAATAAAAGTAACATGCACTCGCGCAAATGATAAAATTCCATTATTTTCTTGAGCTGTTTCTGGCAGATCACTTTCTCCTGATGATTCTGCGCAGTTCAGGTCTGGGTTCTTGCTTCCTGGCTTTCGCTTGCAGGGTCACTGGCTGATGTGGGGGCGTCAGCAGGCTTCGATGCGTGGTACGGCTTCACATTTTTCGCTGGAACCCACTTGAGCCCTCCACCTGTGGAAACACATGCAAACCCCTTCCCCCAGGTTACAAGATTGTATGGTCCTTCTATTTGTCCTGATTCTAGATTTTTTATCAAAACTGGGGGGTTGTCTTTCAGTTTTGCTTTTTTGTTGTTTAAGAAATGTCTGTAAATGGGGGGATCAGGCTCTTCTGCAGAGCTATTCAAAAAATTGTATACATACAAAGCTTTATTCAACCTCCTTTGAGGTGTAGCCTGGGCTTCTCCCCCTTTCTGTTGATCTAAAATGCGTTTTAGAGTTTGATGTGTTCTTTCTATTATTCCTTGACTCATGGGGGAGTAAGGAATGCCAAATGTATGGCGAACACTCCAGTCATTTAAGAATGCAGCTAATTCTTGTGAGGCATATGAAGGACCATTATCAGTTTTAATTTCTTGGGGGACACCCAGATAGCAAAAAGCTTGTGAAAAATGCTGGCAAACATGCTTAGCTGTTTCTCCGGCATGTACAGAAGCAAAAACTGCATTTGAGAACGTATCGATAGAGACATGGATATTTTTAAGTTTCCCAAAAGAGGGGTACTTAGTAACATCTGTTTGCCATTTCTGCAAGCTCTCCAACCCTCGCGGGTTGGTGGCTCCTGAAGAAGGAAGAGGTTGAACAAGCTGACAGTCTGGGCAAGCTCGTATGATATTTCGTGCTTGCTCTAATGTAATGTGAAAATCTCGTTTGATTGCCTGTGCATTTTGATGAAAAAATGCATGACTCAATTTGGCTTGCTCAATAGTGTTAGGCAAGGTAGCTGCAGCAAGCACTGAGGTAGAGTTTTCAATGCCTGCTGCAACTTCTTCATCAGATGCTGCTGATGCCAATGCATCAGCTCGTGCATTTCCTTCTGCCATAAATCCTGGAAGACCAGAATGAGCTCTAATGTGGGAAACAAAGTAAGGATTAGTTCTGTGTGATAAAATTCGGTAGAGACAGGTGAGCCAAAGACACAATTTGTCGTTGTTCACATCTTTTAGAACGGATCCTTCAATTCTTTTAATAATATTAGCAACGTATGCTGAATCAGTGATTAGGTTGAAAGGTTCTGGAAAGAGCTGAAAAGCTCTTACAACTGCTGCCAATTCAACAATTTGAGGAGAACCTTCAACTTTTTGGACATCTTGTTTCCAGAGTTTAGTATCTTTATTCTGCCATGTGACTACTGAATTGTGCGTTCGCCCTGACCCATCAGTGAAGATAGTGACTGCATCTAAAGGCTCTTCACTGATCAGGGGTTTTTCTTTGTAGCATAATTTAGCTTTGATCATTTTGTGTGCTGGATAATGAATAGAGCAAACGCCTGGAAAATCGAGCAAGGCATACAGCAAGTCCTCTGATTTTTGCATTGCCCAATCAAAATAAGTTTTGATCATGGGCAAATAGATAAATGTGAATTCACGACCTGCTATCGAAAGAAGCCTTGCTCTGCCTTTGATGATGATTTGAGACATCATTTCTAAAGGTGTGATGATTGTCTTTGGCGACCTGTAAGAAAGAAAAACCCATTCAATGATTAACAACGGATCTTTTTGGGAGGGATCCCATTGAAAAATGAGACCGCACAGTCTCAGCTTTTCTCCTAACACCGCAAGGAAAAAGGGTTTATCGTGCATACAGCGATGTGCCTGCCTGTCTTGCAGGGCATCAGTAATTTTTTCCAAGGCCTTGCAAGCTTCAGGAGTGAGAGACCTAGGAGATTTAATGTCATTGTCCCCTCTCAACAAATCAAAAAGTGGAGCAAGTTCATCAGCAGTGATTCCTAACATAGGCCTAACCCAATTAATTTCTCCTAAAAGCTGTTGCAAGTCGTGCAAAGTACGGACATCAGTTCGGATTTGTATTTTTTGAGGTGTAATAGACTGTTCTGTTAGTTTCCAACCTAAATACTTCCAGGGGGCAGTTTCTTGTATTTTTGATTCAGAGATCACCAGTCCAGCCTTTTTGATTTCAGCAACAACACTGTTACGAGTTTCTTCCATTTGTTTTTGTGTTGGTGCTGCGATGAGCAAATCATCCATGTAATGGAGAATAATTGATTGCTGGAATTGCTCACGGACTGGAGATAATGCGCGGGCCACAAAATACTGACAAATAGTCGGCGAATTTTTCATGCCTTGCAGCAAAACAAACCAATGATATCTTTGAAGCGGTTCCTGCAAGTTTGTACTTGGAACGGAAAAGGCAAAACGAGGAGCATCATCTGGATGCAGTGGGATGTTGAAGAAACAGTCTTTTAAATCGATAATTACAAGTGGCCAATCTCTTGAGATCATGGAAAGGTTGGGCAGGCCAGGTTGGAGAGGGCCCATGTTCTCAATTACTGCGTTGATCTTTCTAAGATCATGTAACAATCTCCAGGTGTCAGAAGTTTTCTTATGGATTACAAACACAGGTGAGTTCCAAGGACTGTTAGTGGGTTTAATATGGCCTTTTTGCAGTTGCTCAGCCACTAGGTTTCTGAGGGCACTCAGCTTATTAGTTGGTAGGGGCCACTGTTCAGTCCAGATAGGGGTGTTAGTTTTCCAGGTCAGTTTTAAGGTGCTGAGTGCTTCAGTGGCCCCTACGAAAAACCCAGTTCAATTTTGGCTCCCCATTGAGAAAGCAAATCTCTTCCCCACACTGTGATGGGTTTCTGCACTATATAGGGACGGATTAATGCCTTTTTCCCTTGTGGTCCTATAATACTGATTACAGATTCGCTTTGCAAGCATGGAGTGACACCTCCGATGCCTGTGAGAGCACCTGGGGGAGTTATCAATTTCCAATCTATTGGCCAACGATGATAAGAGATTACCGAGACATCTGCACCCGTATCAATCATTCCCGTGATATTAACTTGAACCCCACCATTTGACAATTCACAAGTTAGCATTGGTCGTTGTTGACGTATCTGTTGAACCCATAGAACCTCGGGGTTTTCAGGAGTAACTGAGAAACACCGTGGTGGAGTTTGATCTGTAGTCCCCATAGGTAGTGCTATAGCAATAGCTATAGGGGTTTTAGGTGGAATATGCAGTGGGGGATAGCAGGCCTTGGCTAGCACTAGTAATTCTTCATTGCAGTTAACAGACATTACACAGGGCAAAACAAGCAGTCCCAGGATGCCGTTCCTTTCTTTACCAACAACTAAAAAGTCTTGTCTATTTTGTGAAGTTCCAGTAATCCCTGCTGAGATATGGTCATAGCCATTATCTTTTAAAAAGGTTGTTGGCTTGGAGGTTGCCAAAGTGCACCAGAACCCTGGGGGTAGCAGGCCTGGGTCATCACTTGGGATTCTGCTGATGGCGAAGCGAAGTGCTTCTGAGTTGGGGTATTCATAAATTTTACCTTGGGTGTCTGGGGCGCCACTACTTGTCTCGTCATGCGATGGCGTTGCGCACTCGCCTTGAAGTTTTTTGGACTGTATTTTTCACTCATATCATGTCTGGATCGACATTGCCAGGCAAGATGCTTTCCCCTCCTGCAGATAGGGCAGCGATCTGGTGTTTGTGCATTCCTTTTGACTTCTGGCCAGTTCCTCATGATATGGTTAGGTTTTTTGTAGAAGTAGCCAGGTCCTGATGTAACAGCAGCTTGCATAACACCCATAGTGTTGCCTTGTTGCTGGGAGTTTAGATGCAGGGCAGCTAGGATTTCAGTAAGCTTTTGGTCTCGTGCTTCTGCGTGTGCTGCCTGTGCAGCTGCTTGCGCTGTTTGAGCTGTAATAGCTCTCTCAATTTTTTCTCCTAGAGCTTTTCCAAGTTCATTTGCCTGGATAGTTGCCACGTGCTGTGGGCTCCCAATTTGGTTACAGGCATCGATCATTTCAGGTACTGTGGGTCTTTCTTTCCCCAGGGCTTTGATAACCCTTTTACATTCTGCATTGGCATTATTTTCAACAATGTCCCATATCATTATCGGGCGAGCTATATCATCGCCACATTGCCTTTCTGCTGCTTGGATTACCCGGTCCACAAATGTGGTGAATGGTTCGGACAGCTCTTGGCTAATCAGATTATAGGCTTTTTCAAAAGTTCCTGCAGGCTGAATTTGCAGAAAGGCCCTGCGAGCCATCTTTTTAATGTCATCCAACGCTGTTTTGGGTAAATTAACTTGATTATCATTTTGGTCATCCGGAGGGTCACCAGTCAGCTTAGATATGGTAAGGGTATGAAGGTCTGCATCAGTACTTTGTCTATAAGTGGCTAGGACCCCTGTAAGCAATCTCTTCCATTTGAGTTCCCATAGCATATATTGTGAATCTGTGAGAATTATACTAGCAAGGTTTTTACAGTCATTTGGTGTAAGTGTGTGTCCGTCTAGGGTACTTTTCAGCAGTTGCTTAAAATATGGGGAGCAGATGCCACTGTCTTTTATTGCTTTTCGCAACTCTTTTATCTCATGAGTTGGGATAGCTACCCATGTTCTGGGACCACCGGCTTGCTGGCTAAATAGCACAGGCATAGCTAAAGGATTTAGACTTTCTTCCTTGCAAATCTGGCGTCTGACTTCATGCCAGCCTGTTAATTGAAAATTATGAAAACATTTTTGGGAGTCCTCTACTTTTGGGATTAATGTTGGCGAATTGTCAGGGTTTAGTGTCTTATTTGGCTCGAGAAATCTGTCCCGAACACTGGGGGGGCTGTGGAGCTGCTTGGGAACAGACTTAGTTCTTTTTCTGAATGTTTTTGTATTGGAATCAAAGGGTTGGCATTTGCAGGGGCAAAATAGTTCTCTGTCTGTCCTGTATTTATTAAAGCAGCTGTTGTATTCCACGCTCCCCTCCTCGTTGCACGGTTTGCGTGCCTGGCTGTGGCTGTGAAAACGCGGCGGCGTATTCGAAGAGGTGCGGCGGTGCCCCGGTGCTGCTCAGGTCGGCTGCGGGATGCGGCGGCGGAGGCACTGGAAGGACCGCGGGGGGCTGTGGCTGTGCAGGAGCTGCTGGCGGCTGCTGTGCTGAGGGTACCAGAGGCACCGCTGTGCTTGGATGAGTCAGCTCGGGGTGATGATGCTGGATTGGGGGTTGTAGCAACTGCGCGTGCGTGGCTTGGGTCATCATGGCGGCTGGCTGGGACGCGGGCGGGTTGGGGAGCGCGGGACGTGGTGGAGATGGCACGGCATGGCCTGGGGCCACGGCGGCGAGCGGCGGCGGCGCAGCGTTCTCGTCAGCGGGAGATGAAATCGGGGTGGCGGGAGGCAGGAGTAGCGGCGTGAGGGCGGCGGGAGTCTGCTGCGGGGGGTCCATGGCGAGCGGTGGGCTAGTAGATGGCTGGACCACGGCGTGCAGCCCCTGGGAGCTCGCAGGCTGGTTTGGGGTGGCTGCTGGCTCGGCGGGCAGCGGCGGCGTTGCCGGAGCGGCGATGCCGGGAGACTGAGCTGGAGCGACGGCAGGCACGGAAGAGGCTGCAGCCACCGTGCAGACGCTGCTGCACCGGCACAGGGTGGTTTGGGTGGCTGGGACGCCCCGTCTCCCAGCGCAAGCGGTGCTGTGACGGGACCGGGGAAGGGCGCCAGCGCGGCCGCGGGTGGTGGGGGCTGTTCAGACGCAGCAGCGACAGATGCAGACGGGACTTTGTTCACCACAGGTGCTGCGTCGGTGGCGCATAGGGGGATTTGAGGGGCTGGAAGGAGGACTGCCGCTTGGCTTGATGGGGGACCCTCGGTAACGGCGGCCACGGGCATAAGAGGCGTGGCTGGAGGAGCGGTCGCACCCGCAAATAGCAGGGGGGGAACGGCTTGCCCCGAGGGGGTATGGGGGGGGGGTGAGGCCGCCGTGATGGCAGCAGCGAGGGGTGGAGCCCAGATTACGGTAGCAGTGGGGGGGCCGGCGGGGGTGGGGCTGAGGGGCGGGGCCGCGGTGACGCTGCTGGGTGGGCTCTGTTGCAAACTCGCGGCGGCAAGGGGCGGACTTGCGAAAGGAGCGGGGCCCGGCGGGGCGCCGGCTGCGGGCGGCGCCTTTACAGCAAACAGTTCCACCAGCGCCCTGCAAGCTGGGACCAGCTCAGCGGCAGCTATATCCCGGCGGGAGATATTATTAAACAGCTTGATTGCAACTATGTCCCAGAAGTCTCTGGTAAAGACGGCTGAACGGTCAGCATTTGGGAAATCAATCAAAGTCCCATTCTAAGAGGTTTTTTAGCTCCTGTTTAGGTAATTGACTTGGACTGGAGCTTAGTAGATGCTTTAGTTGCTTATAGAGATCTCTGTCATGGGCAGAGTGAGTTTGCCCCATTATTAGACCAGTGTGTTGCTCACCTTGATGTCGCAGAAGCAGGGTCCTCAGTCAGAGCTCCGTCGTGGGGGGCTGGCCAGGCACTCCAGTCGGCACTCAGGACGCTGCGTTCGGGTCCCTCCTCAGAGCTCCGGTGTCAGGCGTCGCTTGGCAACGGCTTTCCGTGCTCGGGACGTCGCGGGTGGGTTTTGCACTCAGAGCTCCAGTGCGGGCAGTCTTAGCAGCGCTCGCCTGTGCTCAGTGCCCGTGGCAGAGTCCCTCAGTAGAGCTCTGGTTGGTGCTGTTTAACAGCGTCTCCGTGCTCGAGGGGTTCCACGGCAAAGTTCCTCAAAGAGCTCCGGGTAGCCGCTGCGCAGCAGCGGCCGCCTGTGCTCGAGGATCGCCAGGCAAGTTCCTCCGAGAGCTCCAGGAATTCGTTACTTAGTAACGGGTCCCCGTGCTCGAGGTGTGCCTTGGCACTATTATAGAGCTCCGGCTTTTACGCTGCTCAGCAACAGTATGCCGTGCTCACGACACCTGTCAGGTGGCTATAACTGGTCTTTTAGTTACCGTCAATGGAGAAGTCTCATACAGGTGGAAAAGCTGGATCGGCCATTCAACCACGTTGGGCGCCAATCTGTAGGATGTTTCTCGGTTTGGACGGTCGGGACGGATGGAGACGAGAGATCTCTGAAGTCAGGTCTTAGAGCATGAGGTTTATTGCGAAGGGCGTGGGTACAGGGGGCCTGCTTGGAGCTGCCAGCCGCAGCTCGAAGCAGGCCAGAAAAGCAAATAAGAGCAAGAGAGGCAAGAGAGAGAGAGAGACTTAGAGCAAGAGCAGGAGTAAGAGTGCAAGAGTGCTAGGTTCTCATTTACAATACAATAAATCATCTTCTGTCTTGAATATTCTAATTTTCATCAACCAATCTAGTACAAACCACAAATCCTATAGCATTTACATACAGCCTATAAGAATCATTGCATTACCATACTGCGTTACATTTTAAACTCTAAAACTACTCTTTGGACCCCTTCTGCCAAGCTAGCAGGGTCTGCTCTGACCCTTGGACCTGTTTTCAAGCAGAGGGTATTGTTCAATCAAGAGGGGATTACCTTCAGTGGCCATACCATTGTTTTCCAGTTGTTCAGTAACCAAGGCCTGGTATCTCAAAGTATGCTTTCATTTCTATCTGGTTCATAGTTTCCATATTCTCAGCATCTTTTGCTAGGCAATATGGCTTTCCTGTTTCATCTTCCCCAACATCTCCCCCGTTCTGATGAACAACTAAGATATTGGACACAGTCTTACTCGTTATTTTTTGCACACACTGAAGTATACAGGGTATTGCTACTAAAACTATAATTACTACTATTAGAATAATCAAGCCTATTTTACAGAGTTCCTTTAGCCAAGGTGCAAAGCTCCATCCATCAAACAGTCTAGCCAAGATGGGTCATCTGTTGTAATTTGATTAGCTAAATCCCTTAGGTTTTGTAGTTGTTTATGAATGGAAACAGAATGATCAGACAAGTTCATACAACATAATCCTTCAAAATCTTCACAGCCATGCCCATGTGCTAATAAAAGGAAATCAAGGGCAGCTCTATTTTGTAAAGTGGCATGTCTGACAGCCTCTTCATCTGTCAGCAAATCACTGATCATAGTAGAGGTGGCATTTACCTCTTTGCTGAGCCAACACCCCAACTTGTTTAACTGTTTCAATGCAACTGAAGAACTTAACTGAGGTAGAAAAATGCTTGCAACAATTGATTTTCCAGAGTTCCAAGGGTGAAAATCACTATCACAGTCGCTCTCATATTGATGTCCCCAGGAGGATCTAATCATTCTGCTTTTTTTTTTGACTACCTCTTTGACACTGGGAGCAATTATTGTAAGTTGTCCCAGGGCACAAGGGCCACCATCTATTTTTGAAGGTATACCTTGCCAGGCCCTGTCTCCACAGATGAGCCAAATTCCTTTAGGAAATCGAATAGGAAGTTTGTTAAAATGATCTGCGTGAGGTTCATCATATATAAGAAGCTTAGTTTGATTACACCAAGAAGCCCCATTGCTATAAGCTGGGTGATATGGGGTAACATTTAAATGAGGGCTGTTTTCTCCTAGGAAATGAAAGAAGTAGCAGGTATCCATGGTTAGTGAGCCTAGGATTTCTAGCTCTTGAAGGTCAGATTTATCAACTTTAGAATTATCAATATAACTTTGGTGTTTCTGGCTGGGGGTTGGAGATACATGATGATCATCATATGGCCAATATTTATCAAGAGTAACATTATCAAAAACTTCTGGCAAAGGTACTCCAACTAAACAGGTTGAAAAAGGTTTGTCAGGGCTTGTGTCGGATAGACAGATGGTATCGGAGCCTGCAGACTTGGCCAAAGCAACCCAGACATTCGTCTTTGGTCGATTTACAGGTAAAGCTTCACTACAAGAACTAAAACAAAGGAATAAAAGTAACATGCACTCGCGCAAATGATAAAATTCCATTATTTTCTTGAGCTGTTTCTGGCAGATCACTTTCTCCTGATGATTCTGCGCAGTTCAGGTCTGGGTTCTTGCTTCCTGGCTTTCGCTTGCAGGGTCACTGGCTGATGTGGGGGCGTCAGCAGGCTTCGATGCGTGGTACGGCTTCACATTTTTCGCTGGAACCCACTTGAGCCCTCCACCTGTGGAAACACATGCAAACCCCTTCCCCCAGGTTACAAGATTGTATGGTCCTTCTATTTGTCCTGATTCTAGATTTTTTATCAAAACTGGGGGGTTGTCTTTCAGTTTTGCTTTTTTGTTGTTTAAGAAATGTCTGTAAATGGGGGGATCAGGCTCTTCTGCAGAGCTATTCAAAAAATTGTATACATACAAAGCTTTATTCAACCTCCTTTGAG
Organism: Lycocorax pyrrhopterus obiensis; assembly: GCA_014706295.1. NCBI lineage: Eukaryota > Metazoa > Chordata > Aves > Passeriformes > Paradisaeidae > Lycocorax > Lycocorax pyrrhopterus. The sequence goes on along the minus strand of JACSVZ010000030.1, from coordinate 6,074,051 downwards.
GTGTAGCCTGGGCTTCTCCCCCTTTCTGTTGATCTAAAATGCGTTTTAGAGTTTGATGTGTTCTTTCTATTATTCCTTGACTCATGGGGGAGTAAGGAATGCCAAATGTATGGCGAACACTCCAGTCATTTAAGAATGCAGCTAATTCTTGTGAGGCATATGAAGGACCATTATCAGTTTTAATTTCTTGGGGGACACCCAGATAGCAAAAAGCTTGTGAAAAATGCTGGCAAACATGCTTAGCTGTTTCTCCGGCATGTACAGAAGCAAAAACTGCATTTGAGAACGTATCGATAGAGACATGGATATTTTTAAGTTTCCCAAAAGAGGGGTACTTAGTAACATCTGTTTGCCATTTCTGCAAGCTCTCCAACCCTCGCGGGTTGGTGGCTCCTGAAGAAGGAAGAGGTTGAACAAGCTGACAGTCTGGGCAAGCTCGTATGATATTTCGTGCTTGCTCTAATGTAATGTGAAAATCTCGTTTGATTGCCTGTGCATTTTGATGAAAAAATGCATGACTCAATTTGGCTTGCTCAATAGTGTTAGGCAAGGTAGCTGCAGCAAGCACTGAGGTAGAGTTTTCAATGCCTGCTGCAACTTCTTCATCAGATGCTGCTGATGCCAATGCATCAGCTCGTGCATTTCCTTCTGCCATAAATCCTGGAAGACCAGAATGAGCTCTAATGTGGGAAACAAAGTAAGGATTAGTTCTGTGTGATAAAATTCGGTAGAGACAGGTGAGCCAAAGACACAATTTGTCGTTGTTCACATCTTTTAGAACGGATCCTTCAATTCTTTTAATAATATTAGCAACGTATGCTGAATCAGTGATTAGGTTGAAAGGTTCTGGAAAGAGCTGAAAAGCTCTTACAACTGCTGCCAATTCAACAATTTGAGGAGAACCTTCAACTTTTTGGACATCTTGTTTCCAGAGTTTAGTATCTTTATTCTGCCATGTGACTACTGAATTGTGCGTTCGCCCTGACCCATCAGTGAAGATAGTGACTGCATCTAAAGGCTCTTCACTGATCAGGGGTTTTTCTTTGTAGCATAATTTAGCTTTGATCATTTTGTGTGCTGGATAATGAATAGAGCAAACGCCTGGAAAATCGAGCAAGGCATACAGCAAGTCCTCTGATTTTTGCATTGCCCAATCAAAATAAGTTTTGATCATGGGCAAATAGATAATTGTGAATTCACGACCTGCTATCGAAAGAAGCCTTGCTCTGCCTTTGATGATGATTTGAGACATCATTTCTAAAGGTGTGATGATTGTCTTTGGCGACCTGTAAGAAAGAAAAACCCATTCAATGATTAACAACGGATCTTTTTGGGAGGGATCCCATTGAAAAATGAGACCGCACAGTCTCAGCTTTTCTCCTAACACCGCAAGGAAAAAGGGTTTATCGTGCATACAGCGATGTGCCTGCCTGTCTTGCAGGGCATCAGTAATTTTTTCCAAGGCCTTGCAAGCTTCAGGAGTGAGAGACCTAGGAGATTTAATGTCATTGTCCCCTCTCAACAAATCAAAAAGTGGAGCAAGTTCATCAGCAGTGATTCCTAACATAGGCCTAACCCAATTAATTTCTCCTAAAAGCTGTTGCAAGTCGTGCAAAGTACGGACATCAGTTCGGATTTGTATTTTTTGAGGTGTAATAGACTGTTCTGTTAGTTTCCAACCTAAATACTTCCAGGGGGCAGTTTCTTGTATTTTTGATTCAGAGATCACCAGTCCAGCCTTTTTGATTTCAGCAACAACACTGTTACGAGTTTCTTCCATTTGTTTTTGTGTTGGTGCTGCGATGAGCAAATCATCCATGTAATGGAGAATAATTGATTGCTGGAATTGCTCACGGACTGGAGATAATGCGCGGGCCACAAAATACTGACAAATAGTCGGCGAATTTTTCATGCCTTGCAGCAAAACAAACCAATGATATCTTTGAAGCGGTTCCTGCAAGTTTGTACTTGGAACGGAAAAGGCAAAACGAGGAGCATCATCTGGATGCAGTGGGATGTTGAAGAAACAGTCTTTTAAATCGATAATTACAAGTGGCCAATCTCTTGAGATCATGGAAAGGTTGGGCAGGCCAGGTTGGAGAGGGCCCATGTTCTCAATTACTGCGTTGATCTTTCTAAGATCATGTAACAATCTCCAGGTGTCAGAAGTTTTCTTATGGATTACAAACACAGGTGAGTTCCAAGGACTGTTAGTGGGTTTAATATGGCCTTTTTGCAGTTGCTCAGCCACTAGGTTTCTGAGGGCACTCAGCTTATTAGTTGGTAGGGGCCACTGTTCAGTCCAGATAGGGGTGTTAGTTTTCCAGGTCAGTTTTAAGGTGCTGAGTGCTTCAGTGGCCCCTACGAAAAACCCAGTTCAATTTTGGCTCCCCATTGAGAAAGCAAATCTCTTCCCCACACTGTGATGGGTTTCTGCACTATATAGGGACGGATTAATGCCTTTTTCCCTTGTGGTCCTATAATACTGATTACAGATTCGCTTTGCAAGCATGGAGTGACACCTCCGATGCCTGTGAGAGCACCTGGGGGAGTTATCAATTTCCAATCTATTGGCCAACGATGATAAGAGATTACCGAGACATCTGCACCCGTATCAATCATTCCCGTGATATTAACTTGAACCCCACCATTTGACAATTCACAAGTTAGCATTGGTCGTTGTTGACGTATCTGTTGAACCCATAGAACCTCGGGGTTTTCAGGAGTAACTGAGAAACACCGTGGTGGAGTTTGATCTGTAGTCCCCATAGGTAGTGCTATAGCAATAGCTATAGGGGTTTTAGGTGGAATATGCAGTGGGGGATAGCAGGCCTTGGCTAGCACTAGTAATTCTTCATTGCAGTTAACAGACATTACACAGGGCAAAACAAGCAGTCCCAGGATGCCGTTCCTTTCTTTACCAACAACTAAAAAGTCTTGTCTATTTTGTGAAGTTCCAGTAATCCCTGCTGAGATATGGTCATAGCCATTATCTTTTAAAAAGGTTGTTGGCTTGGAGGTTGCCAAAGTGCACCAGAACCCTGGGGGTAGCAGGCCTGGGTCATCACTTGGGATTCTGCTGATGGCGAAGCGAAGTGCTTCTGAGTTGGGGTATTCATAAATTTTACCTTGGGTGTCTGGGGCGCCACTACTTGTCTCGTCATGCGATGGCGTTGCGCACTCGCCTTGAAGTTTTTTGGACTGTATTTTTCACTCATATCATGTCTGGATCGACATTGCCAGGCAAGATGCTTTCCCCTCCTGCAGATAGGGCAGCGATCTGGTGTTTGTGCATTCCTTTTGACTTCTGGCCAGTTCCTCATGATATGGTTAGGTTTTTTGTAGAAGTAGCCAGGTCCTGATGTAACAGCAGCTTGCATAACACCCATAGTGTTGCCTTGTTGCTGGGAGTTTAGATGCAGGGCAGCTAGGATTTCAGTAAGCTTTTGGTCTCGTGCTTCTGCGTGTGCTGCCTGTGCAGCTGCTTGCGCTGTTTGAGCTGTAATAGCTCTCTCAATTTTTTCTCCTAGAGCTTTTCCAAGTTCATTTGCCTGGATAGTTGCCACGTGCTGTGGGCTCCCAATTTGGTTACAGGCATCGATCATTTCAGGTACTGTGGGTCTTTCTTTCCCCAGGGCTTTGATAACCCTTTTACATTCTGCATTGGCATTATTTTCAACAATGTCCCATATCATTATCGGGCGAGCTATATCATCGCCACATTGCCTTTCTGCTGCTTGGATTACCCGGTCCACAAATGTGGTGAATGGTTCGGACAGCTCTTGGCTAATCAGATTATAGGCTTTTTCAAAAGTTCCTGCAGGCTGAATTTGCAGAAAGGCCCTGCGAGCCATCTTTTTAATGTCATCCAACGCTGTTTTGGGTAAATTAACTTGATTATCATTTTGGTCATCCGGAGGGTCACCAGTCAGCTTAGATATGGTAAGGGTATGAAGGTCTGCATCAGTACTTTGTCTATAAGTGGCTAGGACCCCTGTAAGCAATCTCTTCCATTTGAGTTCCCATAGCATATATTGTGAATCTGTGAGAATTATACTAGCAAGGTTTTTACAGTCATTTGGTGTAAGTGTGTGTCCGTCTAGGGTACTTTTCAGCAGTTGCTTAAAATATGGGGAGCAGATGCCACTGTCTTTTATTGCTTTTCGCAACTCTTTTATCTCATGAGTTGGGATAGCTACCCATGTTCTGGGACCACCGGCTTGCTGGCTAAATAGCACAGGCATAGCTAAAGGATTTAGACTTTCTTCCTTGCAAATCTGGCGTCTGACTTCATGCCAGCCTGTTAATTGAAAATTATGAAAACATTTTTGGGAGTCCTCTACTTTTGGGATTAATGTTGGCGAATTGTCAGGGTTTAGTGTCTTATTTTGGCTCGAGAAATCTGTCCCGAACACTGGGGGGGCTGTGGAGCTGCTTGGGAACAGACTTAGTTCTTTTTCTGAATGTTTTTGTATTGGAATCAAAGGGTTGGCATTTGCAGGGGCAAAATAGTTCTCTGTCTGTCCTGTATTTATTAAAGCAGCTGTTGTATTCCACGCTCCCCCTCCTCGTTGCACGGTTTGCGTGCCTGGCTGTGGCTGTGAAAACGCGGCGGCGTATTCGAAGAGGTGCGGCGGTGCCCCGGTGCTGCTCAGGTCGGCTGCGGGATGCGGCGGCGGAGGCACTGGAAGGACCGCGGGGGGCTGTGGCTGTGCAGGAGCTGCTGGCGGCTGCTGTGCTGAGGGTACCAGAGGCACCGCTGTGCTTGGATGAGTCAGCTCGGGGTGATGATGCTGGATTGGGGGTTGTAGCAACTGCGCGTGCGTGGCTTGGGTCATCATGGCGGCTGGCTGGGACGCGGGCGGGTTGGGGAGCGCGGGACGTGGTGGAGATGGCACGGCATGGCCTGGGGCCACGGCGGCGAGCGGCGGCGGCGCAGCGTTCTCGTCAGCGGGAGATGAAATCGGGGTGGCGGGAGGCAGGAGTAGCGGCGTGAGGGCGGCGGGAGTCTGCTGCGGGGGGTCCATGGCGAGCGGTGGGCTAGTAGATGGCTGGACCACGGCGTGCAGCCCCTGGGAGCTCGCAGGCTGGTTTGGGGTGGCTGCTGGCTCGGCGGGCAGCGGCGGCGTTGCCGGAGCGGCGATGCCGGGAGACTGAGCTGGAGCGACGGCAGGCACGGAAGAGGCTGCAGCCACCCGTGCAGACGCTGCTGCACCGGCACAGGGTGGTTTGGGTGGCTGGGACGCCCCGTCTCCCAGCGCAAGCGGTGCTGTGACGGGACCGGGGAAGGGCGCCAGCGCGGCCGCGGGTGGTGGGGGCTGTTCAGACGCAGCAGCGACAGATGCAGACGGGACTTTGTTCACCACAGGTGCTGCGTCGGTGGCGCATAGGGGGATTTGAGGGGCTGGAAGGAGGACTGCCGCTTGGCTTGATGGGGGACCCTCGGTAACGGCGGCCACGGGCATAAGAGGCGTGGCTGGAGGAGCGGTCGCACCCGCAAATAGCAGGGGGGGAACGGCTTGCCCCGAGGGGGTATGGGGGGGGGGTGAGGCCGCCGTGATGGCAGCAGCGAGGGGTGGAGCCCAGATTACGGTAGCAGTGGGGGGGCCGGCGGGGGTGGGGCTGAGGGGCGGGGCCGCGGTGACGCTGCTGGGTGGGCTCTGTTGCAAACTCGCGGCGGCAAGGGGCGGACTTGCGAAAGGAGCGGGGCCCGGCGGGGCGCCGGCTGCGGGCGGCGCCTTTACAGCAAACAGTTCCACCAGCGCCCTGCAAGCTGGGACCAGCTCAGCGGCAGCTATATCCCGGCGGGAGATATTATTAAACAGCTTGATTGCAACTATGTCCCAGAAGTCTCTGGTAAAGACGGCTGAACGGTCAGCATTTGGGAAATCAATCAAAGTCCATTCTAAGAGGTTTTTTAGCTCCTGTTTAGGTAATTGACTTGGACTGGAGCTTAGTAGATGCTTTAGTTGCTTATAGAGATCTCTGTCATGGGCAGAGTGAGTTTGCCCCATTATTAGACCAGTGTGTTGCTCACCTTGATGTCGCAGAAGCAGGGTCCTCAGTCAGAGCTCCGTCGTGGGGGGCTGGCCAGGCACTCCAGTCGGCACTCAGGACGCTGCGTTCGGGTCCCTCCTCAGAGCTCCGGTGTCAGGCGTCGCTTGGCAACGGCTTTCCGTGCTCGGGACGTCGCGGGTGGGTTTTGCACTCAGAGCTCCAGTGCGGGCAGTCTTAGCAGCGCTCGCCTGTGCTCAGTGCCCGTGGCAGAGTCCCTCAGTAGAGCTCTGGTTGGTGCTGTTTAACAGCGTCTCCGTGCTCGAGGGGTTCCACGGCAAAGTTCCTCAAAGAGCTCCGGGTAGCCGCTGCGCAGCAGCGGCCGCCTGTGCTCGAGGATCGCCAGGCAAGTTCCTCCGAGAGCTCCAGGAATTCGTTACTTAGTAACGGGTCCCCGTGCTCGAGGTGTGCCTTGGCACTATTATAGAGCTCCGGCTTTTACGCTGCTCAGCAACAGTATGCCGTGCTCACGACACCTGTCAGGTGGCTATAACTGGTCTTTTAGTTACCGTCAATGGAGAAGTCTCATACAGGTGGAAAAGCTGGATCGGCCATTCAACCACGTTGGGCGCCAATCTGTAGGATGTTTCTCGGTTTGGACGGTCGGGACGGATGGAGACGAGAGATCTCTGAAGTCAGGTCTTAGAGCATGAGGTTTATTGCGAAGGGCGTGGGTACAGGGGGCCTGCTTGGAGCTGCCAGCCGCAGCTCGAAGCAGGCCAGAAAAGCAAATAAGAGCAAGAGAGGCAAGAGAGAGAGAGAGACTTAGAGCAAGAGCAGGAGTAAGAGTGCAAGAGTGCTAGGTTCTCATTTACAATACAATAAATCATCTTCTGTCTTGAATATTCTAATTTTCATCAACCAATCTAGTACAAACCACAAATCCTATAGCATTTACATACAGCCTATAAGAATCATTGCATTACCATACTGCGTTACATTTTAAACTCTAAAACTACTCTTTGGACCCCTTCTGCCAAGCTAGCAGGGTCTGCTCTGACCCTTGGACCTGTTTTCAAGCAGAGGGTATTGTTCAATCAAGAGGGGATTACCTTCAGTGGCCATACCATTGTTTTCCAGTTGTTCAGTAACCAAGGCCTGGTATCTCAAAGTATGCTTTCATTTCTATCTGGTTCATAGTTTCCATATTCTCAGCATCTTTTGCTAGGCAATATGGCTTTCCTGTTTCATCTTCCCCAACATCTCCCCCGTTCTGATGAACAACTAAGATATTGGACACAGTCTTACTCGTTATTTTTTGCACACACTGAAGTATACAGGGTATTGCTACTAAAACTATAATTACTACTATTAGAATAATCAAGCCTATTTTACAGAGTTCCTTTAGCCAAGGTGCAAAGCTCCATCCATCAAACAGTCTAGCCAAGATGGGTCATCTGTTGTAATTTGATTAGCTAAATCCCTTAGGTTTTGTAGTTGTTTATGAATGGAAACAGAATGATCAGACAAGTTCATACAACATAATCCTTCAAAATCTTCACAGCCATGCCCATGTGCTAATAAAAGGAAATCAAGGGCAGCTCTATTTTGTAAAGTGGCATGTCTGACAGCCTCTTCATCTGTCAGCAAATCACTGATCATAGTAGAGGTGGCATTTACCTCTTTGCTGAGCCAACACCCCAACTTGTTTAACTGTTTCAATGCAACTGAAGAACTTAACTGAGGTAGAAAAATGCTTGCAACAATTGATTTTCCAGAGTTCCAAGGGTGAAAATCACTATCACAGTCGCTCTCATATTGATGTCCCCAGGAGGATCTAATCATTCTGCTTTTTTTTTTGACTACCTCTTTGACACTGGGAGCAATTATTGTAAGTTGTCCCAGGGCACAAGGGCCACCATCTATTTTTGAAGGTATACCTTGCCAGGCCCTGTCTCCACAGATGAGCCAAATTCCTTTAGGAAATCGAATAGGAAGTTTGTTAAAATGATCTGCGTGAGGTTCATCATATATAAGAAGCTTAGTTTGATTACACCAAGAAGCCCCATTGCTATAAGCTGGGTGATATGGGGTAACATTTAAATGAGGGCTGTTTTCTCCTAGGAAATGAAAGAAGTAGCAGGTATCCATGGTTAGTGAGCCTAGGATTTCTAGCTCTTGAAGGTCAGATTTATCAACTTTAGAATTATCAATATAACTTTGGTGTTTCTGGCTGGGGGTTGGAGATACATGATGATCATCATATGGCCAATATTTATCAAGAGTAACATTATCAAAAACTTCTGGCAAAGGTACTCCAACTAAACAGGTTGAAAAAGGTTTGTCAGGGCTTGTGTCGGATAGACAGATGGTATCGGAGCCTGCAGACTTGGCCAAAGCAACCCAGACATTCGTCTTTGGTCGATTTACAGGTAAAGCTTCACTACAAGAACTAAAACAAAGGAATAAAAGTAACATGCACTCGCGCAAATGATAAAATTCCATTATTTTCTTGAGCTGTTTCTGGCAGATCACTTTCTCCTGATGATTCTGCGCAGTTCAGGTCTGGGTTCTTGCTTCCTGGCTTTCGCTTGCAGGGTCACTGGCTGATGTGGGGGCGTCAGCAGGCTTCGATGCGTGGTACGGCTTCACATTTTTCGCTGGAACCCACTTGAGCCCTCCACCTGTGGAAACACATGCAAACCCCTTCCCCCAGGTTACAAGATTGTATGGTCCTTCTATTTGTCCTGATTCTAGATTTTTTATCAAAACTGGGGGGTTGTCTTTCAGTTTTGCTTTTTTGTTGTTTAAGAAATGTCTGTAAATGGGGGGATCAGGCTCTTCTGCAGAGCTATTCAAAAAATTGTATACATACAAAGCTTTATTCAACCTCCTTTGAGGTGTAGCCTGGGCTTCTCCCCCTTTCTGTTGATCTAAAATGCGTTTTAGAGTTTGATGTGTTCTTTCTATTATTCCTTGACTCATGGGGGAGTAAGGAATGCCAAATGTATGGCGAACACTCCAGTCATTTAAGAATGCAGCTAATTCTTGTGAGGCATATGAAGGACCATTATCAGTTTTAATTTCTTGGGGGACACCCAGATAGCAAAAAGCTTGTGAAAAATGCTGGCAAACATGCTTAGCTGTTTCTCCGGCATGTACAGAAGCAAAAACTGCATTTGAGAACGTATCGATAGAGACATGGATATTTTTAAGTTTCCCAAAAGAGGGGTACTTAGTAACATCTGTTTGCCATTTCTGCAAGCTCTCCAACCCTCGCGGGTTGGTGGCTCCTGAAGAAGGAAGAGGTTGAACAAGCTGACAGTCTGGGCAAGCTCGTATGATATTTCGTGCTTGCTCTAATGTAATGTGAAAATCTCGTTTGATTGCCTGTGCATTTTGATGAAAAAATGCATGACTCAATTTGGCTTGCTCAATAGTGTTAGGCAAGGTAGCTGCAGCAAGCACTGAGGTAGAGTTTTCAATGCCTGCTGCAACTTCTTCATCAGATGCTGCTGATGCCAATGCATCAGCTCGTGCATTTCCTTCTGCCATAAATCCTGGAAGACCAGAATGAGCTCTAATGTGGGAAACAAAGTAAGGATTAGTTCTGTGTGATAAAATTCGGTAGAGACAGGTGAGCCAAAGACACAATTTGTCGTTGTTCACATCTTTTAGAACGGATCCTTCAATTCTTTTAATAATATTAGCAACGTATGCTGAATCAGTGATTAGGTTGAAAGGTTCTGGAAAGAGCTGAAAAGCTCTTACAACTGCTGCCAATTCAACAATTTGAGGAGAACCTTCAACTTTTTGGACATCTTGTTTCCAGAGTTTAGTATCTTTATTCTGCCATGTGACTACTGAATTGTGCGTTCGCCCTGACCCATCAGTGAAGATAGTGACTGCATCTAAAGGCTCTTCACTGATCAGGGGTTTTTCTTTGTAGCATAATTAGCTTTGATCATTTTGTGTGCTGGATAATGAATAGAGCAAACGCCTGGAAAATCGAGCAAGGCATACAGCAAGTCCTCTGATTTTTGCATTGCCCAATCAAAATAAGTTTGATCATGGGCAAATAGATAATGTGAATTCACGACCTGCTATCGAAAGAAGCCTTGCTCTGCCTTTGATGATGATTTGAGACATCATTTCTAAAGGTGTGATGATTGTCTTTGGCGACCTGTAAGAAAGAAAAACCCATTCAATGATTAACAACGGATCTTTTTGGGAGGGATCCCATTGAAAAATGAGACCGCACAGTCTCAGCTTTTCTCCTAACACCGCAAGGAAAAAGGGTTTATCGTGCATACAGCGATGTGCCTGCCTGTCTTGCAGGGCATCAGTAATTTTTCCAAGGCCTTGCAAGCTTCAGGAGTGAGAGACCTAGGAGATTTAATGTCATTGTCCCCTCTCAACAAATCAAAAAGTGGAGCAAGTTCATCAGCAGTGATTCCTAACATAGGCCTAACCCAATTAATTTCTCCTAAAAGCTGTTGCAAGTCGTGCAAAGTACGGACATCAGTTCGGATTTGTATTTTTGAGGTGTAATAGACTGTTCTGTTAGTTTCCAACCTAAATACTTCCAGGGGGCAGTTTCTTGTATTTTTGATTCAGAGATCACCAGTCCAGCCTTTTTGATTTCAGCAACAACACTGTTACGAGTTTCTTCCATTTGTTTTTGTGTTGGTGCTGCGATGAGCAAATCATCCATGTAATGGAGAATAATTGATTGCTGGAATTGCTCACGGACTGGAGATAATGCGCGGGCCACAAAAATACTGACAAATAGTCGGCGAATTTTTCATGCCTTGCAGCAAAACAAACCAATGATATCTTTGAAGCGGTTCCTGCAAGTTTGTACTTGGAACGGAAAAGGCAAAACGAGGAGCATCATCTGGATGCAGTGGGATGTTGAAGAAACAGTCTTTTAAATCGATAATTACAAGTGGCCAATCTCTTGAGATCATGGAAAGGTTGGGCAGGCCAGGTTGGAGAGGGCCCATGTTCTCAATTACTGCGTTGATCTTTCTAAGATCATGTAACAATCTCCAGGTGTCAGAAGTTTTCTTATGGATTACAAACACAGGTGAGTTCCAAGGACTGTTAGTGGGTTTAATATGGCCTTTTTGCAGTTGCTCAGCCACTAGGTTTCTGAGGGCACTCAGCTTATTAGTTGGTAGGGGCCACTGTTCAGTCCAGATAGGGGTGTTAGTTTTCCAGGTCAGTTTTAAGGTGCTGAGTGCTTCAGTGGCCCCTACGAAAACCCAGTTCAATTTTGGCTCCCCATTGAGAAAGCAAATCTCTTCCCCACACTGTGATGGGTTTCTGCACTATATAGGGACGGATTAATGCCTTTTTCCCTTGTGGTCCTATAATACTGATACAGATTCGCTTTGCAAGCATGGAGTGACACCTCCGATGCCTGTGAGAGCACCTGGGGGAGTTATCAATTTCCAATCTATTGGCCAACGATGATAAGAGATTACCGAGACATCTGCACCCGTATCAATCATTCCCGTTGATATTAACTTGAACCCCACCATTTGACAATTCACAAGTTAGCATTGGTCGTTGTTGACGTATCTGTTGAACCCATAGAACCTCGGGGTTTTCAGGAGTAACTGAGAAACACCGTGTGGAGTTTGATCTGTAGTCCCCATAGGTAGTGCTATAGCAATAGCTATAGGGGTTTTAGGTGGAATATGCAGTGGGGGATAGCAGGCCTTGGCTAGCACTAGTAATTCTTCATTGCAGTTAACAGACATTACACAGGGCAAAACAAGCAGTCCCAGGATGCCGTTCCTTTCTTTACCAACAACTAAAAAGTCTTGTCTATTTTGTGAAGTTCCAGTAATCCCTGCTGAGATATGGTCATAGCCATTATCTTTTAAAAAGGTTGTTGGCTTGGAGGTTGCCAAAGTGCACCAGAACCCTGGGGGTAGCAGGCCTGGGTCATCACTTGGGATTCTGCTGATGGCGAAGCGAAGTGCTTCTGAGTTGGGGTATTCATAAATTTTACCTTGGGTGTCTGGGGCGCCACTACTTGTCTCGTCATGCGATGGCGTTGCGCACTCGCCTTGAAGTTTTTTGGACTGTATTTTTCACTCATATCATGTCTGGATCGACATTGCCAGGCAAGATGCTTTCCCCTCCTGCAGATAGGGCAGCGATCTGGTGTTTGTGCATTCCTTTTGACTTCTGGCCAGTTCCTCATGATATGGTTAGGTTTTTTGTAGAAGTAGCCAGGTCCTGATGTAACAGCAGCTTGCATAACACCCATAGTGTTGCCTTGTTGCTGGGAGTTTAGATGCAGGGGCAGCTAGGATTTCAGTAAGCTTTTGGTCTCGTGCTTCTGCGTGTGCTGCCTGTGCAGCTTGCTTGCGCTGTTTGAGCTGTAATAGCTCTCTCAATTTTTTCTCCTAGAGCTTTTCCAAGTTATTTGCCTGGATAGTTGCCACGTGCTGTGGGCTCCCAATTTGGTTACAGCATCGATCATTTCAGGTACTGTGGGTCTTTCTTTCCCCAGGGCTTTGATAACCCTTTTACATTTCTGCATTGGCATTATTTTCAAACAATGTCCCATATCATTATCGGGCGAGCTATATCATCGCCACATTGCCTTCTGCTGCTTGGATTACCCGGTCCACAAATGTGGTGAATGGTTCGGACAGCTCTTGGGCTAATCAGATTATAGGCTTTTTCAAAAGTTCCTGCAGGCTGAATTTGCAGAAAGGCCCTGCGAGCCATCTTTTTAATGTCATCCAACGCTGTTTTGGGGTAAATTAACTTGATTATCATTTTGGTCATCCGGAGGGTCACCAGTCAGCTTAGATATGGTAAGGGTATGAAGGTCTGCATCAGTACTTGTCTATAAAGTGGCTAGGACCCCTGTAAGCAATCTCTTCCATTTTGACGTTCCCATAGCATATATTGTGAATCTGTGAGAATTATACTAGCAAGGTTTTTACAGTCATTTGTTGTAAGTGTGTGTCCGTCTAGGGTACTTTTCAGCAGTTGCTTAAAATATGGGAGCAGATGCCACTGTCTTTTATTGCTTTTCGCAACTCTTTTATCTCATGAGTTGGGATAGCTACCCATGTTCTGGGACCACCGGCTTGCTGGCTAAATAGCACAGGCATAGCTAAAGGATTAGACTTTCTTCCTTTGCAAATCTGGCGTCTGACTTCATTGCCAGCCTGTTAATTGAAAATTATGAAAACATTTTTGGGAGTCCTCTACTTTTGGATTAATGTTGGCGAATTGTCAGGGTTTAGTGTCTTATTTTGGCTCGAGAAATCTGTCCCGAACACTGGGGGGCTGTGGAGCTGCTTGGGAACAGACTTAGTTCTTTTTCTGAATGTTTTTGTATTGGAATCAAAGGGTTGGCATTTGCAGGGGCCAAAATAGTTCTCTGTCTGTCCTGTATTTTATTAAAGCAGCTGTTGTATTCCACGCTCCCCCTCCTCGTTGCACGGTTTGCGTGCCTGGCTGTGGCTGTGAAACGCGGCGGCGTATTCGAAGAGGTGCGGCGGTGCCCCGGTGCTGCTCAGGTCGGCTGCGGGATGCGGCGGCGGAGGCACTGGAAGGACCGCGGGGGGCTGTGGCTGTGCAGAGCTGCTGGCGGCTGCTGTGCTGAGGGTACCAGAGGCACGCTGTGCTTGGATGAGTCAGCTCGGGGTGATGATGCTGGATGGGGGTTGTAGCAACTGCGCGTGCGTGGCTTGGGTCATCATGGCGGCTGGCTGGGACGCGGGCGGGTTGGGCGAGCGCGGACGTGGTGGAGATGGCACGGCATGGCCTGGGGCCACGGCGGCGCAGCGGCGGCGGCGCAGCGTTCTCGTCAGCGGGAGATGAAATCGGGGTGGCGGGAGGCAGGAGTAGCGGCGTGAGGGCGGCGGGAGTCTGCTGCGGGGGGGTCCATGGCGAGCGGTGGGCTAGTAGATGGCTGGACCACGGCGTGCAGCCCCTGGGAGCTCGCAGGCTGGTTTGGGGTGGCTGCTGGCTCGGCGGGCAGCGGCGGCGTTGCCGGAGCGGCGATGCCGGGAGACTGAGCTGGAGCGACGGCAGGCACGGAAGAGGCTGCAGCCACCCGTGCAGACGCTGCTGCACCGGCACAGGGTGGTTTGGGTGGCTGGGACGCCCCGTCTCCCAGCGCAAGCGGTGCTGTGACGGGACCGGGGAAGGGCGCCAGCGCGGCCGCGGTGGTGGGGGCTGTTCAGACGCAGCAGCGACAGATGCAGACGGGACTTTGTTCACCACAGGTGCTGCGTCGGTGGCGCATAGGGGGATTTGAGGGGCTGGAAGGAGGACTGCCGCTTGGCTTGATGGGGGACCCTCGGTAACGGCGGCCACGGGCATAAGAGGCGTGGCTGGAGGAGCGGTCGCACCCGCAAATAGCAGGGGGGAACGGCTTGCCCCGAGGGGTATGGGGGGGGGTGAGGCCGCCGTGATGGCAGCAGCGAGGGGTGGAGCCCAGATTACGGTAGCAGTGGGGGGGCCGGCGGGGGTGGGGCTGAGGGGCGGGGCCGCGGTGACGCTGCTGGGTGGGCTCTGTTGCAAACTCGCGGCGGCAAGGGGCGGACTTGCGAAAGGAGCGGGGCCCGGCGGGGCGCCGGCTGCGGGCGGCGCCTTTACAGCAAACAGTTCCACCAGCGCCCTGCAAGCTGGGACCAGCTCAGCGGCAGCTATATCCCGGCGGGAGATATTATTAAACAGCTTGATTGCAACTATGTCCCAGAAGTCTCTGGTAAAGACGGCTGAACGGTCAGCATTTGGGAAATCAATCAAAGTCCATTCTAAGAGGTTTTTTAGCTCCTGTTTAGGTAATTGACTTGGACTGGAGCTTAGTAGATGCTTTAGTTGCTTATAGAGATCTCTGTCATGGGCAGAGTGAGTTTGCCCATTATTAGACCAGTGTGTTGCTCACCTTGATGTCGCAGAAGCAGGGTCCTCAGTCAGAGCTCCGTCGTGGGGGGCTGGCCAGGCACTCCAGTCGGCACTCAGGACGCTGCGTTCGGGTCCCTCCTCAGAGCTCCGGTGTCAGGCGTCGCTTGGCAACGGCTTTCCGTGCTCGGGACGTCGCGGGTGGGTTTTGCACTCAGAGCTCCAGTGCGGGCAGTCTTAGCAGCGCTCGCCTGTGCTCAGTGCCCGTGGCAGAGTCCCTCAGTAGAGCTCTGGTTGGTGCTGTTTAACAGCGTCTCCGTGCTCGAGGGGTTCCACGGCAAAGTTCCTCAAAGAGCTCCGGGTAGCCGCTGCGCAGCAGCGGCCGCCTGTGCTCGAGGATCGCCAGGCAAGTTCCTCCGAGAGCTCCAGGAATTCGTTACTTAGTAACGGGTCCCCGTGCTCGAGGTGTGCCTTGGCACTATTATAGAGCTCCGGCTTTTACGCTGCTCAGCAACAGTATGCCGTGCTCACGACACCTGTCAGGTGGCTATAACTGGTCTTTTAGTTACCGTCAATGGAGAAGTCTCATACAGGTGGAAAAGCTGGATCGGCCATTCAACCACGTTGGGCGCCAATCTGTAGGATGTTTCTCGGTTTGGACGGTCGGGACGGATGGAGACAAGAGATCTCTGAAGTCCGGTCTTAGAGCATGAGGTTTATTGTGAAGGGCGTGGGTACAGGGACCTGCTTGGAGCTGCCAGCCGCAGCTCGAAGCAGGCCAGAAAAGCAAGAGAGCAAGAGAAGCAAGAGAGAGAGAGAGCAAGAGAGGCAGTAGAAGAAGAAGCAGTAGAAGTGAGTGGTTCTCGTTTACAATACAATAGATCATCTTCTGTGCTGAATATTCTAATTTTCATTAACCAATCTAGTACAAGCCACAAATCCTATAGCATTTACATACAGCCTATAAGAATCATTATATTACCATACTGTGTTACATTTTAAACCCTAAAAACTACTCTTTGGACCCCTTCTGCCAAGCTAGCAGGGTCTGCTCTGACCCTTGGACCTGCCTGCAAGCAGAGGGTATTGTTCAATCAAAAGGGGATTACCTTCAGCTGGCCATACCATTGTTTTCCAGTTGTTCAATAACTAAGGCTTGGTATCTCAAAGGTTCAATAACTAAGGCTTGGTATCTATTGCTTTCATTTCAATCTCGCTTATAGTTTCCATATTCTCAGCATCTTTTGCCAGGCAATCATATTTATAAGTCTTTCCTGTTTCATCTTCTCCAACATCTCCCCCGTTCTGATGAACAACTAAGATATTGGACACAGTCTTATTATTTTTTGCACACACTGAAGTATACAGGGTATTGCTACTAAAACTATAATTATTACTATTAGAATAATCAAGCCTATTTTACAGAGTTCTTTTAGCCAAGGTGCAAAGCTCCAACCATCAAACTGTCTAGCTAAGATGGGTCATCTGTTGTAATTTGGTTAGCTAAATCCCTTAGGTTTTGTAGCTGTTTATGAATGGAAACAGAATGATCAGATAAGTTCATACAACATGATCCTTCAAAATCTTCACAGCCATGCCCATGTGCTAATAAAAGATAATCAAGGGCAGCTCTATTTTGTAAAGTGGCATGTCTGACCACCTGTTCATCTGTCAGCAAATCACTGATCATAGTAGAGGTGGCATTTACCTCTTTGCTGAGCCAACACTTCAACTTGTTTAACTGTTTCAATGTGACTGAAGAACTCAACTGAGGTAGAAAAATGCTTGCAACAACTGATTTTCCAGAGTTCCAAGGGTGAAAATCACTATCACAGTTGCTCTCATATTGATGTCCCCAGGAGGATCTAATCCTTCTGCTTTTCTTTTTGACTACCTCTTTGACACTGGGAGCAATTATTGTAAGTTGTCCCAAGGCACAAGGGCCACCATCTATTTTTGAAGGTATACCTTGCCAGGCCGTGTCTCCACAGATGAGCCAAATTCCTTTAGGAAATCGAATAGGAAGTTTGTTAAAATGATCTGCGTGAGGTTCGTCATATATAAGAGACTTAGTTTGATTACACCAAGAAGTCCTATTGCTATAAACTGGGTGATATGGGGTAACATTTAAATGAGGGCCGTTTTCTCCTAGGAAATGAAAGAAGTAGCAGGTATCCATGGTTAGCGAGCCTAGGCTTTCTAGGTCTTGAAGGTCAGATTTATCAACTTTAGAATTATCAATATAACTTTGGTGTCTCTGGCTGGGGGTTGGAGATACATGATGATCATCATACGGCCAATATTTATCAAGAGTAACATCAAAACCTTCTGGCAAAGGTACTCCAACTAAACAGGTTGAAAAAGGTTTGTCAGGGCTTGTGTCAGATAGACAGATGGTGTTGGAGCCTGCAGACTTGGCCAGAGCAACCCAGACATTCGTCTTTGGTTGATTTACAGGTAAAGCTTCACTGCAAGAACTAAAACAAAGGAATAAAAGTAACATGCACTCACGCAAATGATAACACTCCATTCTTTTCTTGAGCTGTTTTCTGGCAGATCCCTTTCTCCTGATGATTCTGCGCAGTTCAGGTCTGGGTGCTTGCTTCCTGGCTTTCACTTGCAGGGTCACTGGCTGATGTGGGGGCGTCAGCAGGTTTCGATGCGTGGTACGGCTTCCCATTTTTCGCTGGAACCCACTTGAGCCCTCCACCTGTGGAAACACATGCAAACCCCTTCCCCCAGGTTACAAGATTGTATGGTCCTTCTATTTGTCCTGATTCTAGATTTTTTATCAAAACTGGGGGGCTCTCTTTCAGTTTTGCTTTTTTGTTGTTTAAGAAATGTCTGTAAATGGGGGGATCAGGCTCTTCTGCAGAGCTATTCAAAAAATTGTAAACATACAAAGCTTTATTCAACCTCCTTTGAGGTGTAGCCTTGGCTTCTCCCCCTTTCTGTTGATCTAAAATGCGTTTTAGAGTTTGATGTGTTCTTTCTATTATTCCTTGACTCGTGGGGGAGTAAGGAATGCCAAATGTATGGCGAACACCCCAGTCATTTAAGAATGCAGCTAATTCTTGTGAGGCGTACGAAGGACCATTATCAGTTTTTAATTTCTTGGCGGACACCCAGATAGCAAAAAGCTTGTGAAAAATGCTGGCAAACATGCTTAGCTGTTTCTCCCGTATGTACAGAAGCAAAAACTGCATTTGAGAACGTATCGATAGAGACATGGATATTTTTAAGTTTCCCAAAAGAGGGGTACTTAGTAACATCTGTTTGCCATTTCTGCAAGCTCTCCAACCCTCGCGGGTTGGTGGCCCCTGAAGAAGGAAGAAGTTGAACAAGCTGACAGTCTGGGCAAGCTTGTACGATATTTCGTGCTTGCTCTAATGTAATGTGAAAATCTCGTTTGATTGCCTGTGCATTTTGATGAAAAAATGCATGACTCAATTTGGCTTGTTCAATAGTGTTAGGCAAGGTAGCTGCAGCAAGCACTGAGGTAGAGTTTTCAGTGCCTGCTGCAACTTCTTCATCAGATGCTGCTGATGCCAATGCATCAGCTCGTGCATTTCCTTCTGCCATAAATCCTGCAAGACCAGAATGAGCTCTAATGTGGGAAACAAAATAAGGATTAGTTCTGTGTGATAAAATTTGGTAGAGACAGGTGAGCCAAAGACTCAATTTGTCGTTGTTCACATCCTTTAGAACAGATCCTTCAATTCTTTTAATAATATTAGCAACGTATGCTGAATCAGTGATTAGGTTAAAAGGTTCTGGAAATAGCTGAAAAGCTCTTACAACTGCTGCCAATTCAATAACCTGAGGCGAGCCTTCAACTTTTTGAACATCTTGTTTCCAGACTTTAGTATCTTTATTCTTCCATGTGACTACTGAATTGTGCGTTCGCCCTGACCCATCAGTGAAGATAGTGACTGCATCTAAAGGCTCTTCACTGATCAGGGGTTTTTCTTTGTAGCATAATTTAGCTTTGATCATTTTGTGTGCTGGATAACGAATAGAGCAAACGCCTGGAAAATCGAGCAAGGCATACAGCAAGTCTTCTGATTTTTGCATTGCCCAATCAAAATAAGTTTTGATCATGGGCAAATAGATAATCGTGAATTCACGACCTGCTCTCGAAAGAAGCCTTGCTCTGCCTTTGATGATGATTTGAGACATCATTTCTAAAGGTGTGATGATTGTCTTTGGCGACCTGTAAGAAAGAAAAACCCATTCAGTTATTAACAACGGATCTTTTTGAGAGGGATCCCATTGAAAAATGAGACCGCACAGTCTCGGCTTTTCTCCTAACACCGCAAGGAAAAAGGGTTTATCGTGCATACAGCGATGTGCCTGCCTGTCTTGCAGGGCATCGGTAATTTTTTCTAAGGCCTTGCAAGCTTCAGGAGTGAGAGACCTAGGAGATTTAATGTCATTGTCCCCTCTCAACAAATCAAAAAGTGGAGCAAGTTCATCAGCAGTGATTCCTAACACAGGCCTAACCCAATTAATTTCTCCTAAAAGCTGTTGCAAGTCGTGCAAAGTGCGGACATCAGTTCGGATTTGTATTTTTTGAGGTGTAATAGACTGTTCTGTTAGTTTCCAACCTAAATACTTCCAGGGGGCAGTTTCTTGTATTTTTGATTCAGAGATCACCAGTCCAGCCTTTTTGATTTCAGCAACAACACTGTTACGAGTTTCTTCCATTTGTTTTTGTGTTGGCGCTGCGATGAGCAAATCATCCATGTAGTGGAGAATAATTGATTGGAGGAATTGCTCACGGACTGGAGATAATGCGCGGGCCACAAAATACTGGCAAATAGTCGGCGAATTTTTCATGCCTTGCGGCAAAAGAAGCCAATGATATCTTTGAAGTGGTTCCTGCAAGTTTGTACTTGGAACGGAAAAGGCAAAACGAGGAGCATCATCTGGATGCAGTGGGATGTTGAAGAAACAGTCTTTTAAATTGATAATTACAAGTGGCCAGTCTCTTGGGATCATGGAAAGGTTGGGCAGGCCAGGTTGGAGAGGGCCCATGTTCTCAATTACTGCGTTGATCTTTCTAAGATCATGTAACAATCTCCAGGTGTCAGAAGTTTTCTTATGGATTACAAACACAGGTGAGTTCCAAGGACTGTTAGTGGGTTTAATATGGCCTTTTTGCAGTTGCTCAGCCACTAGGTTTCTGAGGGCACTCAGCTTATTAGTTGGTAGGGGCCACTGTTCGGTCCAGATAGGGGTGTCAGTTTTCCAGGTCAGTTTTAAGGTGCTGAGTGCTTTAGTGGCCCCTACGAAAAACCCAGTTCAATTTTGGCTCCCCACTGAGCAAGCAAATCTCTTCCCCGCACTGTGATGGGTTTCTGCACTATATAGGGACGGATTCATGCCTTTTTCCCTTGCGGTCCTATAATACTGATTACAGATTCGCTTTGCAAGCATGGAGTGACACCTCCGATGCCTGTGAGAGCACCTGGGGGAGTTATCAATTTCCAATCTATTGGCCAACGATGATAAGAGATCACCGAGACATCTGCACCCGTATCAATCATTCCCGTGATATTAACTTGAACCCCACCATTTGACAATTCACAAGTTAGCATTGGTCGTTGTTGACTTATCTGTTGAACCCATAGGACCTCGGGGTTTTCAGGAGTAACTGAGAAACACCATGGTGGAGTTTGATCTGTAGTCCCCATAGGTAGTGCTATAGCAATAGCTATAGGGGTTTTAGGTGGAATATGCAGTGGGGGATAGCAAGCCTTGGCTAGCACTAGTAATTCTTCATTGCAGCTAACAGACATTACACAGGGCAAAACAAGCAGTCCCAGGATGCCGTTCCTTTCTTTACCAACAACTAAAAAGTCTTGTCTATTTTGTGAAGTTCCAGTAATCCCTGTTGAAATATAGTCATAGCCATTATCTTTTAAAAAGGTTGTTGGCTTGGAGGTTGCCAAAGTGCACCAGGACCCTGGGGGTAGCAGGCCTGGGTCATCACTTGGGATTCTGCTGATGACGAAGCAAAGTGCTTCTGAGGTGGGGTATTCATAAATTTTACCTCGGGTGTCTGGGGCGCCACTACTTGTTTTGTCACGCGATGGTGTTGCACGCTCGCCTTGACGTTTTTTGGACTGTATTTTTCACTCTCATCATGTCTGGATCGACACTGCCAGGCAAAATGCTTTCCCCTCCTGCAGACAGGGCAGCGATCTGGTGCTTGTGCATCCCTTTTGACTTCTGGGCAGTTCCTCATGATATGGTTAGGTTCTTTATAGAAGTAGCCAGGTCCTGATGTAACAGCAGCTTGCATAACACCCATAGTGTTGCCTTGTTGCTGGGAGTTTAGATGCAGGGCAGCTAGGATTTCAGTAAGCTTTTGGTCTCGTGCTTCTGCATGTGCTGCCTGTGCAGCTGCTTGCACTGTTTGAGCTGTAATAGCTCTCTCAATTTTTTCTCCTAGAGCTTTTCCAAGTTCATTTGCCTGGATAGTTGCCGCGTGCTGTGGTCTCCCAATTTGGTTACAGGCATCGATCGTTTCAGGTACTGTGGGTCTTTCTTTCCCCAGGGCTTTGATAACGCTTTTACATTCTGCATTGGCATTATTTTCAATAATGTCCCGTATCATTATCGGGCGAGCTATATCATCGCCACATTGCCTTTCTGCTGCTTGGATTACCCAGTCCACAAATGTGGTGAACGGTTCGGACAGCTCTTGGCTAATCAGATTATAGGCTTTTTCAAAAGTTCCTGCAGGCTGAATTTGCAGAAAGGCCCTGCGAGCCATCTTTTTAAGGTCATCTAACGCTGTTTTGGGTAAATTAACTTGATTATCATTTTGGTGATCAGGAGGGTCACCAGTCAGCTTAGATATGGTAAGGGTACGAAGGTCTGCATCAGTACTTTGTCTATAAGTGGCTAGGACCCCTGTAAGCAATCTCTTCCATTTGAGTTCCCATAGCATATATTGTGAATCTGTGAGAATTATACTAGCAAGGTTTTTACAGTCATTTGGTGTAAGTGTGTGTCCGTCTAGGGTACTTTTCAGCAATTGCTTAAAATATGGGGAGCAGATACCACTGTCTTTTATTGCTTTTCGCAACTCTTTTATCTCATGAGCTGGGATAGCTACCCATGTTCTGGGACCACTGGCTTGCTGGCTAAATAGCACAGGCATAGCTGAAGGATTTAGACTTTCTTCCTTGCAAATCTGGCATCTGACTTCATGCCAGTCTGTTAATTGAAAATTATGAAAACATTTTTGGGAGTCTTCTAATTTTGAGATTAATGCTGGCGAATTTTCAGGGTTTAGTGTCTTATTTTGGCTTGATAAATCTGTCTCGAGCACTGGGGGGACTGTGGAGCTGTTTGGGGACAGATTTAGTTTTTTTTCTGAATGTTTTTGTGTCAGGATCAAAGGGTTGACATTTGCAGGGGCAAAATAGTTCTCTGTCTGTCCTGTATTTATTAAAGCAGCTGTTATATTCCACTCCCGCCCTCCTCGTCGCACGGTGTGTGTGCCTGGCTGTGGCTGTGCGGACGAGTCGTGATACAAAGTAGTCCCACTGGGTGCCAGGAGCGCAGAAGGTGAAAACGTGGCTGGATGTTCGAGGAGGTGCAGCTGTGCCCCGGTGTCGCTTGGGTCAGCTGCGGGATGCGGTGGCGGAGGCAGTGCAGGAACTGCTGGCGGCTGCTGTGTTGGGAGTTCCAGAGGCACTGCTGTGGTTGGATGAGTCAGCGTGGAGTGATGTTGCTGGTTCGGAGGCTGTAGCAATTGCGCCTACGTGGGTTGCATCACGAGGTTAACGTGGCGAGTCATGATGGCGGCTGGCTGGACGGTGGGCGGGTCGGGGAGCGCGGGATGTGGTGGAGATGGCACGGCATGGCCCAGGGCCATGGCGGCGAGCAGCGGCGGCGGGGCGTTCTCGTCAGCGGGAGATGAAATCGGGGTGGCGGGAGGCAGGAGTAGCGGCGTGAGGGCGGCGGGAGTCTGCTGCGGGGGGTTCATGGTGAGCGGTGGGCTAGTAGGTGGCTGGACCACGGCTTGCAGCCCCTGGGAGCTCGCAGGCTGGTTTGGGGTGGCTGCTGGCTCGGCGGGCAGCGGCGGCGTTGCCAGAGCAGCGATGCCGGGAGACCGAGCTGGAGCAACGGCAGGCACGGAAGAGGCTGCAGCCACCCGTGCAGACGCCGCTGCACCGGCATGGGGTGGTTTGGGTGGCTGGGACGCCCCGTCTCCCAGCGCAAGCGCTGCTGTGCCGGGACCGGGGAAGGGTGCCAGCGCGGCCACGGGTGGTGGGGGCTGTTCAGACGCAGCAGCGACAGATACAGACGGGACTTTGTTCACCACAGTGCTGCGTTGGTGGCGCATAGGGGGATTTGAGAGGCTGGAGGGAGGACTGCCGCTTGGCTTGACGGGGGACCCTCGCTAACGGCGGCCATGGGCATAAGAGGCGTGGCTGGAGGAGCGGTCGCACCCACAAATAGCAGGGGGGGAACGGCTGGCTGCGCAGGGGTGGGGGGGGGTGGGGCCGCCGTGATGGCAGCAGCGAGGGGCGGAGCACAGAGTACGGCAGCAGTGGGGGGGCCAGTGGGGGCATGGCCGAGGGGCGGGGCCGTGGTGACGCTGATGGGTGGGCTCTGTTGCAAACTCGCAGCAGCAAGGGGCGGACTCGCGAAAGGAGCGGGGCCCGGCGGGGCGCCTGCTGTGGGCGGCGCCTTTACAGCAAACAGTTCCACCAGCGTCCTGCAAGCTGGGACCAGCTCAGCAGCAGCTATATCCCAGCGGGAGATATTATTAAACAGCTTGATTCCAACTATGTCCCAGAAGTCTCTGGTAAAGACGGCTGAACGGTCAGCATTTGGGAAATTAACCAAAGTCCATTCTAAGAGGTTTTTTAGCTCCTGTTTAGGTAATTGACTTGGACTGGAGCTTAGTAGACACTTTAGTTGCTTAGAGAGATCTCTGTCATGGGCAGAGTGAATTTGTCCCATTATTAGACCAGTGTGTTGCTCACCTCAATGTCACAGAAGCAGGGTCCTCAGTCAGAGCTCCGTCGTGGGGGACTGGCCGGGCACTCCAGTCGGCGCTCAGGACGCTGCGTTCGGGTCCCTCCCCAGAGCTCCGGTGTCAGGCGTCGCTTGGCAATGGCTTTCCGTGCTCGGGACCTCGCGGGTGGGTTTGCACTCAGAGCTCCAGTGCGGGCGGTCTTAGCAGCGCTCACCTGTGCTCAGTGCCCGTGGCAAAGTCCCTCCGTAGAGCTCTGGTTGGTGCTGTTTAACAGCGTCTCTGTGCTCGAGGGGTTCCACGGCAAACTTCCTCAAAGAGCTCCGGGTAGCCACTGTACAGCAGCGGCCGCCTGTGCTCGAGGATCGCCAGGCAAGTTCCTCCGAGAGCTCCAGGAATTCGTTACTTAGTAACAGGTCCCCGTGCTCGAGGTGTGCCTTGGCAATATTATAGAGCTCCGGCTTTTACGCTGCTCAGCAACAGTATGCCGTGCTCACGACACCTGTCAGGTGGCTATAACTGGTCTTTTAGTTCCGTCAATGGAGAAGTCTCATACAGGTGGAAAAGCTGGATCGGCCATTCAACCACGTTGGGCGCCAATCTGTAGGATGTTTCTCGGTTTGGACGGTCGGGACGGATGGAGACGAGAGATCTCTGAAGTCAGGTCTTAGAGCATGAGGTTTATTGCGAAGGGCGTGGGTACAGGGGCCTGCTTGGAGCTGCCAGCCGCAGCTCGAAGCCAGGCCAGAAAACAAATAAGAGCAAGAGAGGCAAGAGAGAGAGAGAGACTTAGAGCAAGAGCAGGAGTAAGAGTGCAAGAGTGCTAGGTTCTCATTTACAATACAATAAATCATCTTCTGTCTTGAATATTCTAATTTTCATCAACCAATCTAGTACAAACCACAAATCCTATAGCATTTACATACAGCCTATAAGAATCATTGCATTACCATACTGCGTTACATTTTAAACTCTAAAACTACTCTTTGGACCCCTTCTGCCAAGCTAGCAGGGTCTGCTCTGACCCTTGGACCTGTTTTCAAGCAGAGGGTATTGTTCAATCAAGAGGGGATTACCTTCAGTGGCCATACCATTGTTTTCCAGTTGTTCAGTAACCAAGGCCTGGTATCTCAAAGTATGCTTTCATTTCTATCTGGTTCATAGTTTCCATATTCTCAGCATCTTTTGCTAGGCAATATGGCTTTCCTGTTCATCTTCCCCAACATCTCCCCCGTTCTGATGAACAACTAAGATATTGGACACAGTCTTACTCGTTATTTTTTGCACACACTGAAGTATACAGGGTATTGCTACTAAAACTATAATTACTACTATTAGAATAATCAAGCCTATTTTACAGAGTTCCTTTAGCCAAGGTGCAAAGCTCCATCCATCAAACAGTCTAGCCAAGATGGGTCATCTGTTGTAATTTGATTAGCTAAATCCCTTAGGTTTTGTAGTTGTTTATGAATGGAAACAGAATGATCAGACAAGTTCATACAACATAATCCTTCAAATCTTCACAGCCATGCCCATGTGCTAATAAAAGGAAATCAAGGGCAGCTCTATTTTGTAAAGTGGCATGTCTGACAGCCTCTTCATCTGTCAGCAAATCACTGATCATAGTAGAGGTGGCATTTAACCTCTTTGCTGAGCCAACACCCCAACTTGTTTAACTGTTTCAATGCAACTGAAGAACTTAACTGAGGTAGAAAAATGCTTGCAACAATTGATTTTCCAGAGTTCCAAGGGTGAAAATCACTATCACAGTCGCTCTCATATTGATGTCCCCAGGAGGATCTAATCATTCTGCTTTTTTTTTTGACTACCTCTTTGACACTGGGAGCAATTATTGTAAGTTGTCCCAGGGCACAAGGGCCACCATCTATTTTTGAAGGTATACCTTGCCAGGCCCTGTCTCCACAGATGAGCCAAATTCCTTTAGGAAATCGAATAGGAAGTTTGTTAAAATGATCTGCGTGAGGTTCATCATATATAAGAAGCTTAGTTTGATTACACCAAGAAGCCCCATTGCTATAAGCTGGGTGATATGGGGTAACATTTAATGAGGGCTGTTTCTCCAGGAAATGAAAGAAGTAGCAGGTATCCATGGTTAGTGAGCCTAGGATTTCTAGCTCTTGAAGGTCAGATTTATCAACTTTAGAATTATCAATATAACTTTGGTGTTTCTGGCTGGGGGTTGGAGATACATGATGATCATCATATGGCCAATATTTATCAAGAGTAACATTATCAAAAACTTCTGGCAAAGGTACTCCAACTAAACAGGTTGAAAAAGGTTTGTCAGGGCTTGTGTCGGATAGACAGATGGTATCGGAGCCTGCAGACTTGGCCAAAGCAACCCAGACATTCGTCTTTGGTCGATTTACAGGTAAAGCTTCACTACAAGAACTAAAACAAAGGAATAAAAGTAACATGCACTCGCGCAATGATAAAATTCCATATTTTCTTGAGCTGTTTCTGGCAGATCACTTTCTCCTGATGATTCTGCGCAGTTCAGGTCTGGGTTCTTGCTTCCTGGCTTTCGCTTGCAGGGTCACTGGCTGATGTGGGGGCGTCAGCAGGCTTCGATGCGTGGTACGGCTTCACATTTTTCGCTGGAACCCACTTGAGCCCTCCACCTGTGGAAACACATGCAAACCCCTTCCCCCAGGTTACAAGATTGTATGGTCCTTCTATTGGTCCTGATTCTAGATTTTTTATCAAACTGGGGGGTTGTCTTTCAGTTTTGCTTTTTTGTTGTTTAAGAAATGTCTGTAAATGGGGGGATCAGGCTCTTCTGCAGAGCTATTCAAAAAATTGTATACATACAAAGCTTTATTCAACCTCCTTTGAGGTGTAGCCTGGGCTTCTCCCCCTTTCTGTTGATCTAAAATGCGTTTTAGAGTTTGATGTGTTCTTTCTATTATTCCTTGACTCATGGGGGAGTAAGGAATGCCAAATGTATGGCGAACACTCCAGTCATTTAAGAATGCAGCTAATTCTTGTGAGGCATATGAAGGACCATTATCAGTTTTAATTTCTTGGGGGACACCCAGATAGCAAAAAGCTTGTGAAAAATGCTGGCAAACATGCTTAGCTGTTTCTCCGGCATGTACAGAAGCAAAAACTGCATTGAGAACGTATCGATAGAGACATGGATATTTTTAAGTTTCCCAAAAGAGGGGTACTTAGTAACATCTGTTTGCCATTTCTGCAAGCTCTCCAACCCTCGCGGGTTGGTGGCTCCTGAAGAAGGAAGAGGTTGAACAAGCTGACAGTCTGGGCAAGCTCGTATGATATTTCGTGCTTGCTCTAATGTAATGTGAAAATCTCGTTTGATTGCCTGTGCATTTTGATGAAAAAATGCATGACTCAATTTGGCTTGCTCAATAGTGTTAGGCAAGGTAGCTGCAGCAAGCACTGAGGTAGAGTTTTTCAATGCCTGCTGCAACTTCTTCATCAGATGCTGCTGATGCCAATGCATCAGCTCGTGCATTTCCTTCTGCCATAAATCCTGGAAGACCAGAATGAGCTCTAATGTGGGAAACAAAGTAAGGATTAGTTCTGTGTGATAAAATTCGGTAGAGACAGGTGAGCCAAAGACACAATTTGTCGTTGTTCACATCTTTTAGAACGGATCCTTCAATTCTTTTAATAATATTAGCAACGTATGCTGAATCAGTGATTAGGTTGAAAGGTTCTGGAAAGAGCTGAAAAGCTCTTACAACTGCTGCCAATTCAACAATTTGAGGAGAACCTTCAACTTTTTGGACATCTTGTTTCCAGAGTTTAGTATCTTTATTCTGCCATGTGACTACTGAATTGTGCGTTCGCCCTGACCCATCAGTGAAGATAGTGACTGCATCTAAAGGCTCTTCACTGATCAGGGGTTTTTCTTTGTAGCATAATTTAGCTTTGATCATTTTGTGTGCTGGATAATGAATAGAGCAAACGCCTGGAAAATCGAGCAAGGCATACAGCAAGTCCTCTGATTTTTGCATTGCCCAATCAAAATAAGTTTTGATCATGGGCAAATAGATAAATGTGAATTCACGACCTGCTATCGAAAGAAGCCTTGCTCTGCCTTTGATGATGATTTGAGACATCATTTCTAAAGGTGTGATGATTGTCTTTGGCGACCTGTAAGAAAGAAAAACCCATTCAATGATTAACAACGGATCTTTTTGGGAGGGATCCCATTGAAAAATGAGACCGCACAGTCTCAGCTTTTCTCCTAACACCGCAAGGAAAAAGGGTTTATCGTGCATACAGCGATGTGCTGCCTGTCTTGCAGGGCATCAGTAATTTTTTCCAAGGCCTTGCAAGCTTCAGGAGTGAGAGACCTAGGAGATTTAATGTCATTGTCCCCTCTCAACAAATCAAAAAGTGGAGCAAGTTCATCAGCAGTGATTCCTAACATAGGCCTAACCCAATTAATTTCTCCTAAAAGCTGTTGCAAGTCGTGCAAAGTACGGACATCAGTTCGGATTTGTATTTTTGAGGTGTAATAGACTGTTCTGTTAGTTTCCAACCTAAATACTTCCAGGGGCAGTTTCTTGTATTTTTGATTCAGAGATCACCAGTCCAGCCTTTTTGATTTCAGCAACAACACTGTTACGAGTTTCTTCCATTTGTTTTTGTGTTGGTGCTGCGATGAGCAAATCATCCATGTAATGGAGAATAATTGATTGCTGGAATTGCTCACGGACTGGAGATAATGCGCGGGCCACAAAATACTGACAAATAGTCGGCGAATTTTTCATGCCTTGCAGCAAAACAAACCAATGATATCTTTGAAGCGGTTCCTGCAAGTTTGTACTTGGAACGGAAAAGGCAAAACGAGGAGCATCATCTGGATGCAGTGGGATGTTGAAGAAACAGTCTTTTAAATCGATAATTACAAGTGGCCAATCTCTTGAGATCATGGAAAGGTTGGGCAGGCCAGGTTGGAGAGGGCCCATGTTCTCAATTACTGCGTTGATCTTTCTAAGATCATGTAACAATCTCCAGGTGTCAGAAGTTTTCTTATGGATTACAAACACAGGTGAGTTCCAAGGACTGTTAGTGGGTTTAATATGGCCTTTTTGCAGTTGCTCAGCCACTAGGTTTCTGAGGGCACTCAGCTTATTAGTTGGTAGGGGCCACTGTTCAGTCCAGATAGGGGTGTTAGTTTTCCAGGTCAGTTTTAAGGTGCTGAGTGCTTCAGTGGCCCCTACGAAAAACCCAGTTCAATTTTGGCTCCCCATTGAGAAAGCAAATCTCTTCCCCACACTGTGATGGGTTTCTGCACTATATAGGGACGGATTAATGCCTTTTTCCCTTGTGGTCCTATAATACTGATTACAGATTCGCTTTGCAAGCATGGAGTGACACCTCCGATGCCTGTGAGAGCACCTGGGGGAGTTATCAATTTCCAATCTATTGGCCAACGATGATAAGAGATTACCGAGACATCTGCACCCGTATCATCATTCCCGTGATATTAACTTGAACCCCACCATTTGACAATTCACAAGTTAGCATTGGTCGTTGTTGACGTATCTGTTGAACCCATAGAACCTCGGGGTTTTCAGGAGTAACTGAGAAACACCGTGGTGGAGTTTGATCTGTAGTCCCCATAGGTAGTGCTATAGCAATAGCTATAGGGGTTTTAGGTGGAATATGCAGTGGGGGATAGCAGGCCTTGGCTAGCACTAGTAATTCTTCATTGCAGTTAACAGACATTACACAGGGCAAAACAAGCAGTCCCAGGATGCCGTTCCTTTCTTTACCAACAACTAAAAAGTCTTGTCTATTTTGTGAAGTTCCAGTAATCCCTGCTGAGATATGGTCATAGCCATTATCTTTTAAAAAGGTTGTTGGCTTGGAGGTTGCCAAAGTGCACCAGAACCCTGGGGGTAGCAGGCCTGGGTCATCACTTGGGATTCTGCTGATGGCGAAGCGAAGTGCTTCTGAGTTGGGGTATTCATAAATTTTACCTTGGGTGTCTGGGGCGCCACTACTTGTCTCGTCATGCGATGGCGTTGCGCACTCGCCTTGAAGTTTTTGGACTGTATTTTTCACTCATATCATGTCTGGATCGACATTGCCAGGCAAGATGCTTTCCCCTCCTGCAGATAGGGCAGCGATCTGGTGTTTGTGCATTCCTTTTGACTTCTGGCCAGTTCCTCATGATATGGTTAGGTTTTTTGTAGAAGTAGCCAGGTCCTGATGTAACAGCAGCTTGCATAACACCCATAGTGTTGCCTTGTTGCTGGGAGTTTAGATGCAGGGCAGCTAGGATTTCAGTAAGCTTTTGGTCTCGTGCTTCTGCGTGTGCTGCCTGTGCAGCTGCTTGCGCTGTTTGAGCTGTAATAGCTCTCTCAATTTTTCTCCTAGAGCTTTTCCAAGTTCATTTGCCTGGATAGTTGCCACGTGCTGTGGGCTCCCAATTTGGTTACAGGCATCGATCATTTCAGGTACTGTGGGTCTTTCTTTCCCCAGGGCTTTGATAACCCTTTTACATTCTGCATTGGCATTATTTTCAACAATGTCCCATATCATTATCGGGCGAGCTATATCATCGCCACATTGCCTTTCTGCTGCTTGGATTACCCGGTCCACAAATGTGGTGAATGGTTCGGACAGCTCTTGGCTAATCAGATTATAGGCTTTTTCAAAAGTTCCTGCAGGCTGAATTTGCAGAAAGGCCCTGCGAGCCATCTTTTTAATGTCATCCAACGCTGTTTTGGGTAAATTAACTTGATTATCATTTTGGTCATCCGGAGGGTCACCAGTCAGCTTAGATATGGTAAGGGTATGAAGGTCTGCATCAGTACTTTGTCTATAAGTGGCTAGGACCCCTGTAAGCAATCTCTTCCATTTGAGTTCCCATAGCATATATTGTGAATCTGTGAGAATTATACTAGCAAGGTTTTTACAGTCATTTGGTGTAAGTGTGTGTCCGTCTAGGGTACTTTTCAGCAGTTGCTTAAAATATGGGGAGCAGATGCCACTGTCTTTTATTGCTTTTCGCAACTCTTTTATCTCATGAGTTGGGATAGCTACCCATGTTCTGGGACCACCGGCTTGCTGGCTAAATAGCACAGGCATAGCTAAAGGATTTAGACTTTCTTCCTTGCAAATCTGGCGTCTGACTTCATGCCAGCCTGTTAATTGAAAATTATGAAAACATTTTTGGGAGTCCTCTACTTTTGGGATTAATGTTGGCGAATTGTCAGGGTTTAGTGTCTTATTTTGGCTCGAGAAATCTGTCCCGAACACTGGGGGGCTGTGGAGCTGCTTGGGAACAGACTTAGTTCTTTTTCTGAATGTTTTTGTATTGGAATCAAAGGGTTGGCATTTGCAGGGGCAAAATAGTTCTCTGTCTGTCCTGTATTTATTAAAGCAGCTGTTGTATTCCATGCTCCCCCTCCTCGTTGCACGGTTTGCGTGCCTGGCTGTGGCTGTGAAAACGCGGCGGCGTATCGAAGAGGTGCGGCGGTGCCCCGGTGCTGCTCAGGTCGGCTGCGGGATGCGGCGGCGGAGGCACTGGAAGGACCGCGGGGGGGCTGTGGCTGTGCAGGAGCTGCTGGCGGCTGCTGTGCTGAGGGTACCAGAGGCACCGCTGTGCTTGGATGAGTCAGCTCGGGGTGATGATGCTGGATTGGGGGTTGTAGCAACTGCGCGTGCGTGGCTTGGGTCATCATGGCGGCTGGCTGGGACGCGGGCGGGTTGGGGAGCGCGGGACGTGGTGGAGATGGCACGGCATGGCCTGGGGCCACGGCGGCGAGCGGCGGCGGCGCAGCGTTCTCGTCAGCGGGAGATGAAATCGGGGTGGCGGGAGGCAGGAGTAGCGGCGTGAGGGCGGCGGGAGTCTGCTGCGGGGGGTCCATGGCGAGCGGTGGGCTAGTAGATGGCTGGACCACGGCGTGCAGCCCCTGGGAGCTCGCAGGCTGGTTTGGGGTGGCTGCTGGCTCGGCGGGCAGCGGCGGCGTTGCCGGAGCGGCGATGCCGGGAGACTGAGCTGGAGCGACGGCAGGCACGGAAGAGGCTGCAGCCACCCGTGCAGACGCTGCTGCACCGGCACAGGGTGGTTTGGGTGGCTGGGACGCCCCGTCTCCCAGCGCAAGCGGTGCTGTGACGGGACCGGGGAAGGGCGCCAGCGCGGCCGCGGGTGGTGGGGGCTGTTCAGACGCAGCAGCGACAGATGCAGACGGGACTTTGTTCACCACAGGTGCTGCGTCGGTGGCGCATAGGGGGATTTGAGGGGCTGGAAGGAGGACTGCCGCTTGGCTTGATGGGGGACCCTCGGTAACGGCGGCCACGGGCATAAGAGGCGTGGCTGGAGGAGCGGTCGCACCCGCAAATAGCAGGGGGGGAACGGCTTGCCCCGAGGGGGTATGGGGGGGGGGTGAGGCCGCCGTGATGGCAGCAGCGAGGGGTGGAGCCCAGATTACGGTAGCAGTGGGGGGGCCGGCGGGGGTGGGGCTGAGGGGCGGGGCCGCGGTGACGCTGCTGGGTGGGCTCTGTTGCAAACTCGCGGCGGCAAGGGGCGGACTTGCGAAAGGAGCGGGGCCCGGCGGGGCGCCGGCTGCGGGCGGCGCCTTTACAGCAAACAGTTCCACCAGCGCCCTGCAAGCTGGGACCAGCTCAGCGGCAGCTATATCCCGGCGGGAGATATTATTAAACAGCTTGATTGCAACTATGTCCCAGAAGTCTCTGGTAAAGACGGCTGAACGGTCAGCATTTGGGAAATCAATCAAAGTCCATTCTAAGAGGTTTTTTAGCTCCTGTTTAGGTAATTGACTTGGACTGGAGCTTAGTAGATGCTTTAGTTGCTTATAGAGATCTCTGTCATGGGCAGAGTGAGTTTGCCCCATTATTAGACCAGTGTGTTGCTCACCTTGATGTCGCAGAAGCAGGGTCCTCAGTCAGAGCTCCGTCGTGGGGGGCTGGCCAGGCACTCCAGTCGGCACTCAGGACGCTGCGTTCGGGTCCCTCCTCAGAGCTCCGGTGTCAGGCGTCGCTTGGCAACGGCTTTCCGTGCTCGGGACGTCGCGGGTGGGTTTTGCACTCAGAGCTCCAGTGCGGGCAGTCTTAGCAGCGCTCGCCTGTGCTCAGTGCCCGTGGCAGAGTCCCTCAGTAGAGCTCTGGTTGGTGCTGTTTAACAGCGTCTCCGTGCTCGAGGGGTTCCACGGCAAAGTTCCTCAAAGAGCTCCGGGTAGCCGCTGCGCAGCAGCGGCCGCCTGTGCTCGAGGATCGCCAGGCAAGTTCCTCCGAGAGCTCCAGGAATTCGTTACTTAGTAACGGGTCCCGTGCTCGAGGTGTGCCTTGGCACTATTATAGAGCTCCGGCTTTTACGCTGCTCAGCAACAGTATGCCGTGCTCACGACACCTGTCAGGTGGCTATAACTGGTCTTTTAGTTACCGTCAATGGAGAAGTCTCATACAGGTGGAAAAGCTGGATCGGCCATTCAACCACGTTGGGCGCCAATCTGTAGGATGTTTCTCGGTTTGGACGGTCGGGACGGATGGAGACGAGAGATCTCTGAAGTCAGGTCTTAGAGCATGAGGTTTATTGCGAAGGGCGTGGGTACAGGGGGCCTGCTTGGAGCTGCCAGCCGCAGCTCGAAGCAGGCCAGAAAAGCAAATAAGAGCAAGAGAGGCAAGAGAGAGAGAGAGACTTAGAGCAAGAGCAGGAGTAAGAGTGCAAGAGTGCTAGGTTCTCATTTACAATACAATAAATCATCTTCTGTCTTGAATATTCTAATTTTCATCAACCAATCTAGTACAAACCACAAATCCTATAGCATTTACATACAGCCTATAAGAATCATTGCATTACCATACTGCGTTACATTTTAAACTCTAAAACTACTCTTTGGACCCCTTCTGCCAAGCTAGCAGGGTCTGCTCTGACCCTTGGACCTGTTTTCAAGCAGAGGGTATTGTTCAATCAAGAGGGGATTACCTTCAGTGGCCATACCATTGTTTTCCAGTTGTTCAGTAACCAAGGCCTGGTATCTCAAAGTATGCTTTCATTTCTATCTGGTTCATAGTTTCCATATTCTCAGCATCTTTTGCTAGGCAATATGGCTTTCCTGTTTCATCTTCCCCAACAAGATGTATGCATGCAAATTAGTTCTAGGAAAGTGATGTTTATGTATTAGCTAGGAAGTACACTGTAATGAGTATGTATGATCATGATGTAATAAATACCTTAGTCTAAAGTTTCACAACACACCTGATTAGAAGAGATATCCGCCAGGTGTCCAGCATGCTGCAATAAAGAATACCTGCTTTCTAATACTTCAAATTGTGTTAGAAAGTTTGTACTTTAGCTGATTTTGGTATCACTGGCCACGCTGCTTTTGATGCAGCCCTGGATACAATTGGCTTTCTCGGCTGTGAGCAGACATTGCCAGCTTATGTCCAGCCTCTCCTCAGCAGGGCTACTCTCAATCCCTTCATCTTCCAGCCTGTATTGGTACTGGAGGTTGCTCCAACACAGGTGCAGCACCTTGCATTTGGTCTTGTTAAATCTCATGAGGTCCCCATGTGCCCACTTCTTAAGCTTGTCCAGGTCCCTCTGGATGGCATCCTGTCCTTCAGGAATGTCAACTGCACCACTCAGCTTGGTGTCATCTGCAAATTTGCTCAGGGAGCACTCAATCCCTTTGTCAATATAATTAATGAAGATATTAAATAGCACTGGTCCCAATATAGACCCCTGAGGGACACCACTTGTCACTGATGTCCATTGGGACTCTGAGCTGTTGAGCCATCTGGATTCAGCTGTCCAACCAATTTCTTATACATCTAATAGTCCACCCATTGAATCCATCTCTGGATGTTGTGGGGGACCATGTCAAAGGCTTTATAGAAGTCCAGAAAAAATGACGTCTGTAGCCCTTCTCTTGTCTACTGATGTAGTCACTCCATCATAGAAGGCCACTAGGTTGGTCAAGCAGGACTTGCTCTTGGTGAAGCTGTGCTGGCTGTCTTGAATCACCTCCCTGTTCTCCATGTGCCTTAGCATAGCTTCTAGGAGGATCTGTTCCATTATCTCCCCAGGCACAGAGGTGAGGCTGTAAGCTAGTAAGCTATGGTGAGAAATTACCTGTACATTGTGATGTTCCTTGTGCAAATGCTTTTGGACCAGACTCTGCTTTCCTTTGCTTCCCATACTTATTAAGTCATCCTAAAATCTATTTTTCAGTGTAAAGTTTCAGTTGTCTTATTTGTGTTGTTGGTTGGTGTAGTACAGTGTAGTCAATTATAAGAGCAGATATTCATATTTCAAGGACCTGGTAGCTACTCAGCTACTAAATAAAAGGGTAAAAGGATGCAGTGGCAGCTGTTTCTGATGCTTGCCTTTTGGGAGATATAACTGATGTTGACATTGGGCTCTAAGCAGAGGTTCAGGGTTGCCGTATTGGGTTTCCATGGCAAGGTTTTGGTAGCAGAGAGGCTACAGGGATGGCTTCTGTGAAAAGATGCCAGAAGCGTCCCCTATGTCCAATAGACTGTAAGGCCCCAAAAACTTGCTTGACGAGCCTCTTAAAAGGGTTTTTTTTTAATGTACTCTGAGTAAGATTGTCTTGGTTTGAAAGACAGGTGTCTGCCAAGGAAGGTAGGAGCCTCCCCTGAAATGGAAAATGCAACCCCCTTCCCTCCGAATTATTATAATTTTGAAATTAAGGGACTTTCAGGCAAAGATATGAGGGATAGGAATAACAGTTCTTTACTAATATATATACATGCATGACAAGGCAAACAAGCAACAATAACTATGGCAGTAACAGCAAACAGAACCACAAACCCAGTGCCAGCCTCTCTCGGCTGTCAGGTCCTTTCCCCTTTAGTGCAGGGGCGCTGGTGGCTCCGGGTGAGCAGGGCAGGTGCGATGGCTCCCCTGCGGCTGCAGGGGGCGCTCCGGAGCGAGCTCAGGGAGCATGCGGTAATGGTGGCTCGGGGTCGCGGGAAGGATGAACGAAAGGCTTCACAAACCCCCTGGGCAGCTGATCCCAGTGCCCGGCCAGACCCTCGGGAACAGCAGGCTGAAACAGCAGAGACGAGCACAGATGCCGGGTGGCAGACGAGATGTATCAAACACCGGAGCTGCAGCAGGAACCCCGGGAGGTCTCAGCTGGCAGGGCGTGAGGGGCTACGATGTAGCAAAGGCTCGAAGCAACGGCAGGGGCAGAGCGGCCATGGCCCAGCTCCCAGCGGGGCAGGGAAAGGTGGGCTTGGGAATCCCAGGTTTCTCCGGTAGAAGGAAGGCAGCCGAAAGCAGAAACTTGCAGTGCTGACAAACTCCCTCCGAACACCGAGAGCACCAGCCAGCCCCCCGAGAGCACCAGCCAGCCAGGGCTGTACCCAACCCCCAGGTGAAAAACAAGTAGCCAGTTGGACACACCCCCCCCCCCCCCCGCCCTCTGTGGCCAGGTCTTTTGTTTTTCTTAAGCACCCAGTAATTTGTCCCCCTGGCAACATATATGGGGAAAATTCTTTAAGAGAAAAAGAAAACAGAAGGAGAACTCCTAAAAACCCCAACAAAGATGCATGGGATAAATACTGACAAGGTATTTTGAAGAGGTCAAAACAACAAAAAACTGTACTGGTAACTTCAGAAGATCAGAGAACTTTGACAAAATTTTAGAGCAGCATTAAATCAACATAAAACATTTCACAAAGCATTAACTTAGCCCATTCAACTTTGCAAACTCCAAGCCCATCTGATTTTAAGTTTCTCAAAACTCCAAGAAGAGGCAATTAGAAGAAGAAGAAAGAGAAAAATAGAAAAGATATAGAAAAGAACAAATATAGCTACCACTCCTGGGTTCCAGTGGTGTTCAGCTGATAGAAATTCCCAGGCAAGGTAGGGTCAAGATGTGCTTACCTTGTGTCCTGGGTTAAGTACCCTTTGGCTTTCCTGGACCCTTCCCCCAGGTAGGCCTTCTGGTCATTTGGCCACTCTGGGGCTAGACTGGGGCTCCAGAGGTGGGGTGTGGAGCACTGCTTCCAGTGTGCCAGTGATTGGCAGCCACTGTGAGGCTGGGATACAGGCCATAGGGGGTGGGGTGTGCAGAGCAGGGCATTGCCTCACAAGAGCAAGGCCCGACCTGCCCCTTCCCCCACACATGCACCTGAAATGTCTTGAGTCAGCAATCCTTCCAGTCTCCCACATAGACCCAATGCCAGCCAGCTTCAGGACAGAACCACCACTGGCCAAGGCCGAGCCAATCAGTAATGGTTGTAGTGCCTCTGTGATAACATATTAAAGAAGGGGGTAAAGCTGCTGCGCAACAGCAGCCAGAAGACAGAGGAGTGAGAGTATGTGAAACAGCTCTGCAGCCCCCAAGATCGGTGAAGAAGGAGGGGGAGGAGGTGCCCTAGGCACCAGAGAAGAGATTTTCCTGCAGCCCATGATGAAGACCATGGTGAGGCAGGCAGTCCCTCTGCAGCCCATGGAGGTGACAGTGGAGAAGATATCCACCTGCAGCCCGTGTAAGTGTAAGCCATCACTCTGAAGTAGGTGGATGTGTTCAAAGGAGTCTGTGACCCTGTGGAGAGCCCATGCTGGAGCAGGTCTTCTGGCAGGTCTCATGACCCCATGGGGGACCCACACTGGAGCAGTCTATTCCTGAAGACCGCACTCTGTGGAAAAGGCCCACATTGGATCAGTTTGTGAAGAACTGCAGCACGTGGGAAGGACTCATGTTGGAGAAGTTTGTGCAAGACTGTCTCCTGTGTGAGGGACCCCACTCTGGAGCAGGGGAACAGTGTGAGGAGAAAGGAGCAACAGAGACGTGATGAAATGATCACAACCCCCATTCCCCATCTCCCTGCACCGCTTAAGCAGGCAGGAGGTAGGGAAAATCAGGAATGAAGTTAAGACCAGGAAGAAGGGGAGGAAGGGATTTTAAGATTTGGTTTTATTTCTCATTACTGTACTTGGATTTAATTGGTAATAAATGAAATTTATTTTTCCAAGTACAGTCTGTTTTGTTCATGGCAGTAATTGCTGAGTGATCTCCTTGTCCTTATCTTGATCCACAAGACTTTTATAATATTTTTCCTCCTCCTGTCCAGTTGAGGAGAGGGAGTGATAAGAGCAGTTTGGTGGGCACCTGGCAGCCAGCAAAAGTCAACTCTATTCTAGCAGGTCCACGTCTTTCTTGTGCTGAGGACTCCAGACCTGGATGCAGTACTCCAGGTGGGGTCTTATGAGAGTGGAGTGGAAAAATCGCCTTGAGAATCAACTTGCTGAGGGTATGCTTGATCTCACTATGTCATTGATAAAGAGATTAAAGAGCACCGGTCCCAAGAGAGAGCCCTGAGGGACACCATTCATCACCAGCCTCCACCTGGACATAGAGCCATTGACCACAACTCTTTGGCTATGTCCATCCAGCGAATTCCTTATCCACCGAATAGTCTACCCTTCAAATTTGAAGATAAGGATGTCATGCAGGACCATGTCGAAGGCCTTACAGAAATCTAGGTAGATGATATTGGTCTGCCATTGTTGACCATCAAAGTGATGCCTTCATAGAAGGCCACCAGATTGGTCATGCATGCTTTGCCCTTTCTGAAGCCATGCTGGCTGTCTCAGATTACTTCCTTGTCTCGTATGTGCCTTTGTCTCATATTGCTTCCTTCTCCATGATCTTCCCAGGCACAGAGGTGAGGATCATCAGTCTGTAGATCCTTGGGTCTTCCTTTTTCACCTTTTTAAAAATGGGAGTGATGTTTCCCTCTTTCTAGTCACTGGGGACTTTGCCTGATTACTATGACTTTTCAAATATGATGAAGCATGGCTTGGCAACATCAGTCAGTTCCCTCAGAACCCTGAGATACATCTCATGGGGCCCCATTGACTTGTGGCTATTCAGTTTCATCAGGTGGGCTTGAATCTTCTCTTTTCTTACACTGGGAGGGATTTCACTCCCCCAACTCCCTCACCTAGAGGTTCAGGGACTTCAGAGCTGTGGGAAGCCTGACTGACAGTGAAAACTGAGGTGAAGAACTCATTGAGCACTTCAGCCTTCTCCATATCTGTTGTTACCAGTTCACCCTTCTTGTTTATTGGGGGGTGGGATACACTCTCCTTAGCCTTTCTTTTCTGACCTATGCACTTAAAGAATCTCTTCTTGTTATTCTTCACATCCCTTGTCAAGTCTTGTTCCATCTGTGCCTTAGCTTTCCTGATCGCATCCCTATACATCTGAACCGTATCCCTGTACTCTTACCAGGTCACCTGTCCCTGCTTCCACTGGTTGTGCATTTCATTCTTATTCCTTAGTTTGAGGAGCAGGTCCTTGCTCAGCCATGCCAGTTTCTGGCTTGGCTTGCTTGACTTCCTACACACTGGGATGGAGAGCTCTTGCGCTCTAAGAAAGTGGCTTCAAGAGTTGTGATCTCTAGTCAGCTCTTTTGTCCCTAAGGATAGTTTCCCAGGGGATTTCATTCAGCAACTCCTTAAACAGCTGGAAGTTTACTCTTCCAAAGTTCAGGGTCTTGACTTTGCCCTTTGCCAGGCCCATGTTCCTTGAGATCACAAACTCAACAAGGGCATGGTCGCTACAGCCCAGGTTGCCTTCAGTCTTAACCTCTTGAATGAGCTCATCTGCATTGGTGAGCACCAGATCCAGTAACGCTTCTCCTCTGGTTGGTTTGTCTAATACCTGGACCAGGAAGTTGTCCTCAACACACTCCAGGAGTCTCCTTGATTGCCTACAGCCAGCTGTATTGCTTTCCCAGCAGACATCCAGGTAGTTGAAATCCCCCATCAGGATGAGGACTTGCGAGCATGATGCCTCCTGGAGGTGAAGCAAGGTGGCCTTGTCAACAGGCTCCCCTGATTAGGCGGCCTGTAGTAGACCCCAACCACTAGGTGTCCAATTGTTGTTAATGGTGTACTTCCTACAGTTTGTGATGAAGTGTGGATGTTTCCTGGATCCTCTTTTTTAAGTATTTAACTACAACATGCAGTTTTCAGAAGAAAATTATTTTCATGGATCTTCCCCTAGAACGTTAACACTGTCCTGGTTACAGGAGTAGGGTGCCAGTTTAGCACTATGTGGGTGTAAACCAAACTGTGTATTCCACTCCCTTCTATGTCATTTCTGATGAACTGTTAATGGTGGATTGTTTGCAGTAGCTGCCCAGTGCTACAGGCTGGGTGTTAAATGAGATAAGGAAGGAGAGGCAAACCCTGTGAGGCAGGGTAGTGTTTCTTTTTCTTCACAAATGACTCAGCTGTGATAACTCCCCTCCGGGGAAGCACCAGTACAGTCACACCCAGCCTGAGGGGTCATCTCTACTAATGGGCCATAATGGACTCAATGGCACTAGCAGAATAGGCAGCTGCAATGACTTAGACCATCAAAGACTCCCAAAAATATCCCATGACTTGCAGTACTACATCATCCATTGTGGAACTCCCCACCCTGGGGGAGGTACTGAGCATTCCCATCTTAACCTGAGCATATAAAATCTTTGGGCTTGGGGACTTGGAGCATCACCACTCAATGGATCTGGAGGAGGACCAGAACTTCAACAAGACTGCAACCACTACTTGATAGGACTGTGACCATCACTCTAACCAACAGAGTGCCAGGTTGTACTCAAACTTTGTGGATTAAAACCAGTTTTCTCTGTATCATTGTTTGTATTGTAATCTCTCTAGTAAATTGTAACTCTGACCTGTAATCTCTCGAGGTAGTTGAGTGGGGTTCATTTCTCCCACTGGTTTACCTTTAAACACGCATACACTGTTAAACAACAACCCAAAATATGGTGCTAAGAAATCACAAGGTTTGCTTTTCATGAAGATTATTTTGAGATGTGTTGTATTAGAGGCCCATAAGAACCATTATTTTAGAATCATGGTTATTTTTACAAATGTAAGAAATTTACCTTCAAAGAATCCTTGGGAAATTATTGCTGGGGAAGAAAGGGCTTTGTATTAATTAAAACACTTTTAGTAAGATAACAAAAGCAGCTGATCTGCTGGCCAGTTACAAGAAATTACCTGTGTATTGTGGAGTTTTTTCAAAGTGAAGGAAGGAGTTTAAATAAGAGGACAAACAGTTTTGAAACTACTTTCAGTTTTGAATATACATTAACTGAGGATTTGAGAAATTGCTTTACAAGTGAAGATTGTTTTGTAGTTGTGTTTCAGATGCAGCATATCTTCTGAATCAAAGGGCAAGAATCTTAAATCTGCAAGGGTAAACTTAAAAGCTGGTAGTAGCTAGCAAGCATGTGATCAGATCAATGGACATAGGACTTATAATGATAACTTACTTACAAATTGTTATTTTTCTGTCTACCTTTTTGTTCTAAAATCACCTTTGGATTCCTGTTCTGCTATGGCCTTCCAGTAAAACAAATGCTTTTGCTGGCAAATAATTGAGAAACTTCTTAAAATTATTCTGCCTGCAGGAGAGAGAAATGTCCAGGGCATAAAAATGCATTCATGATAAGAGTGCAGTAGGAAAACTTCTGAGTGATAAATGAACATATCATATGTAAAGGTGAATGCAGCTCGTGCCAATCTTAGGTAGACTTTGAAAGACATCAGTAAAGCTAGTGACAAGGTTCAAAGAGGACAGAGGTCAAAAATGTTGCCCACAAGACTTTTCTTTTTTGTAATGGGCTCTTGTATCTGATAATGCAGACTATATATCTCCAAAAAGAGTAGGTAGTCTAAAATTAGAAATAACGTGGTGTCATTTGATGTGCTACTGCCTTTTGTGTTCGAGATCTGAGATGACAATAACAATATTACTACTTAGTCTAAATTTTCTGTATTTTACTTCACTATGGAAATTGCCCCCAGTAAAAATTATCTTCTGTATGAATAATCTGCATCTGGTCACTCAGAGCACTGTTTGAAAAATTTAGTTTGCCATAATATATCACTGGATCAACTGTTTCACTAACATGAGTAATGCATTACCTGCATGGATTTGCCTTAAAAGCAAACCATTCTTCAAGGGCCAGCCCTATATTATTGCTGCATTGTCACAATTCTTTGGCATAGTTTTTACAGATAATCATGCTGCTGTCCTCTCAGAAGTTAGACACTTTTGGGGGCACCTGGAGACAAGAAGAGAGCAATTCCTTTTAGGTATGAACATACCTTGATTTTCATCAGTGAGCCTGGCTATTTTCTGTACAACAGAACGTGCTCAGTCCTTTGGAGAATTTAATAAGAGGGAAGAAGAAATGAATAGGAGAGAGTATCATCTTAGTTCATGATGTAATCAGAGTGAGCTATAAAATAGCTTGGACAGGTATGTATAGGCAAACATGAGAAACCACTCCACCCTAGAAACTATTGCACTAAGAAACTTTTCCCTGGAATCTGGTTTATATGTTAACTACTCAGTCCCATGGACCCTTAACTTTAAATGCCAACTTAAGCCATTCCACAAGGCTACTTCATATCAGCCACTACAGGTCCCACCTATATTTAGATTTCATGCTGATCAGCATGTGGTACTCAGCAACTACATATCATTTGTCTGTGGGTTTGTTTTTGAGAAGTATATATTGTTTCTTCTGAAGAGTATTTTTTACTTTAAATTTTGCCTTACCCAGTAGACTCAACATCCCCACATACCTTTTCAGCTCAGCACTTATTCACCACACTCCACTCAAGGACCTGCAAGCATAATAACTATTACACTGACTGTAGTCAATCAGCTAAGGCAGGCTTTGTCTGCTCCAGCCATTGTTCCTGGTGAAGATTCATAGAAGAAACTGACTGAAATGAGTATACAAAGACATGTTCTCCTCAGGAGCGGTTCATTTGCCCTGTGAACAGGGCAGTGTCTGTTTGGCAGTTACATGCCTAGGACACAATGCTGGTAAGGTGTACATATGCTCTTATGAAACCATAGTGTTGTTGCAAATGGTTTTTACCTCTTCGTGCTGTCTAATACTGGTTTGGGGTCACTTACTTCAAAAGTAGGTCATTCTGCCGTCAATCAGAAATCTGACAGTGTTGATAGTCTGTCAGAACAGTGCTTAAGAGTGACAGAGAAGTAGATTTATTAAGCAGATTGAGAGTAAGGTACATGAATTGAGGTACTGAAACTGCAGTTTACCGAAACTTGGGCAAATTAACATAAACTTTTAATAAGAGTATTGAATACAGCACCACACAAAAGGTACACTGTGCTTTGTGTTGCCTTTAAGGAACATGCAAAAAACCTTTAAAACTAGAAAAACTAATGTAAAAAGCTTTCTTGTTCATCAGATGGGTCATGTACTCAGTCTCTTCTTTCAGTACAGAT
Organism: Lycocorax pyrrhopterus obiensis; assembly: GCA_014706295.1. Lineage (NCBI taxonomy): Eukaryota > Metazoa > Chordata > Aves > Passeriformes > Paradisaeidae > Lycocorax > Lycocorax pyrrhopterus. The sequence goes on along the minus strand of JACSVZ010000030.1, from coordinate 6,030,878 downwards.
TTGTTATGCTATAATGGCTTAAAATTATTTCAAATATAAGGTGTCTCTAAAGTATTTATTGGTTTCTCACATTCCTTACATAGCTAAACTTTCTTACCCTGAATTGTTCAGATTAAGTTCTGTATATTAGCTATTATACTATTATGCTTACATTAAACAGGCTTTATTTTTTTCCTTTATGTAACTGAACTGGAAATGTTTCTATTTTGCTTTAATATGGAACACACAGATGTTTCAGAACATCCTTTATTTGATGCATCTTGCAGTTAAAGGCCAGTTTGCATAAAGAGGACCTTAGCAAGCCAACCATAGTAATAGAGCCATAGTCAAATAAAAGCATGGAATGGACCCAGTGCTAAATGCATATAAAGAGAATACTGAAAAACTTCTAGGCTTCCAGCTTCACTGACTCTAGTATGGAACGTGCTTCTTTATACTCTTCAGATTCTTGCAATTCTTTTTCATTTTCCTGGAATTAAAAACAAAAATTTTGAGGATTTTGAAAATAATGGACATGGGTTTAAATTTAAGAAGGAAACTATGAAACGAGGAATATATCATTATTGAAAACACTAATTTTACATAATTCAAAGCACAGGCAAGTTATTTTGTGCTGCTTAAGGTTTAGGATAATGGCTGTCATGTGTGAATAGAATTGACCAATAATACCTTTATTTTCTTAAATAAATATTTAAACCAAGGACAGCATAACTGGATCCAACAACAACAGAGCTAAGAACAAAAGTACCATTAAGAAAAAAGCTTAAGCAGAGATTGACAATTAAAAAAACATACTACTACACAGTTGACTTTAAGCACTGAAGGTGAGCTAAGAAGAGAAAGCAACCTCTAAAGACTACCAATTTTTTAATAAGAATAGTAACTCCCAACACTCCTTGTTTTAACTTTATACAGCACAGTGTATGGATCAATAGCATCACTTCTGCATGCTGCTGAAATCTAGACCAATTAATTGTCAAGTAACTAGTTGAATGAGAAAAGGACCCTAAATCCTGCCAGGTACTGAGAACTTACTTTGGAAAACAGTAAAGGCATACCACCCAAGGACAAGAGGCCTTGACTTTTCCTTTGAAAAGGGTTTTGCATTTTAGCTATGTCTTGGTTTGAGACAGTTTAAAGAGGTGGGCACTCTGAAATGAGTAACCTTCCCCCTGATTCCAACCAATCCCTTTCCACTAGTAAGGAACAAGATACGAGTAGATATAAGTGAAAAACCAACAGTTTACTAACAAACAAAATGGCAACAGGCAAGAAGAAAAAAGTTAACAGTAACTGCTAGATACCAAACTACTAAAAACTCACGACCCGCACAGGGACAAAGGGAGTCCCAAAATGTCAGAAATACCCTTTCCTGAGATGGCACCCTCCAGGCGACCGTGTGTTCCTAGAAACAAAGAGACAAAATGGCGACAACCCCTACTGGAAAGGCAGGAGACTACAGAACAGTTCTAGAGGCAAATGTAGACTTGCTGGCTTGTGTGGGGTCCGCGCCACTGCCCGCTGCTTTCCTCCTGCTGTTCTCTAGCTCTGGCAGTGCTCCTGCTGTGCTCTGCACTGCTGCTCTGGTGTAGCGGGGGAAAGGACTGTTTTCTCCTTGCTGGCATGTGGTTACTCAACCCCAGGAACTCACTTTTTTGCTGCAGAGTTTGCAAAGTTCACTTCAAAACAGTTTCTTATTGCAAAATGCAGTCTTTATGGGTGGCTACAGTTGCAAACCCAAAGCTGTCACAAAAGAGAGAGGCTCTTCTCCCATAGTCTTCTCTCCTGGAGTGGGAAGCCGATCGATTTAGACCAGCTTACTGGAGTGGGGCTGCCCTTGATGACTGGCAGGCATCCATGGAATTCACCCTAAGCCAGCTCAAACCCGCTAACTGCGGTCTCTCCAAGATGAGGAAAAAAAACCCCAAAAATGAAAAGAGAACCCAAAAGGGTTTTACCTGCTTGGCCTGCTTGATTGCAGTGCACCTCTGTCATGATCCAATTATTGAGGTTCTTAGAAATACCTCTGCCCGAATTAAGGTGCAAATGAGACCATATGCCAATCAATAGTATGAGTTTTATTTGATAGTAAATATGAGAGAGAGAAAGAAAGAAATAGAAAATAGGTGGGGGGGACAGGGAGAGAGTGACCGGAACAGAATAAGGAAAATATCACCACTCCATGGATCCCAACGATGTTCCGTTGATCCTCTCCAGCTGGTCTTCTTGGTGGTGAAGGTCCCCCAGAAAAGCATAGAATCCCATGGGTTAATATACCCTCAAGCCAGGTGGCAATGTCCAGGCATGCCCCTCTGGGGGAGGGGGGCAGTCTCTTACAGCAGACTCTGTATCTGTTGCATCACTTGCAGTCCTGTGGTGCAAAGCCTCTGGGGAGCACTTTGGGGGGTCTTTGATGGATTATGACTCCCCCTCAGCTGCCTCTCACATGAAAGTCCTGTGGATGTGGCCTGTGGGGTTGGGGGTTCCACAGCTGGGCCGGTTTGTGTAATGGAGGATGGGCATTTATTGCCTCTGACCAGAGGTTACGCCACGCACCTGAAACCTCCTCCTCCCCCCTCGGTTGCGGGAGGGACTCTGTGAAAACCTGGCTTCTGTGAGCTGTGCTCTCTCCCCACCCCAAACTCAGCTAGGGATGATTCCCAGCTCAGCTGGTGGCTTTGGCCTTTTGTGGTTGCATACCTTTCCCTCAGCCTGAGATGACTGAACAATAGGTTTCCCTTTATCTAATCAGCAGTTTGACTTTCAGTCCAAAGTCCCAGTCTTCAGGGAAGCTTCTTTGGTTGTAGCTTCTTTATAATGAGCAAAACTTTATATCAATGTTTGAGGAATGAACTATTTTCAGTCTGACAACGTCTCACAATCATGGATAACCTGAGGTATAGAGTCTGTGGTTAAGTCCACCCCTCAGTCATGAGCCCATCAGTATGTCACATCTCTTCCCTGATGACCTGAGGCATCATGGACCCACCTAGCTAAAAAAACCTCTCCCTTATGTTGCCAATCCAAATCTACCTGTGACACCTTGATTTTCCCAGCCCGATTCACCTGTTTGTTGTTGCAGTGCTCCTCATTAGCCCAACTCTTAAGCACATGTGCATCCACATGACTGACTTTCACTGTCAGCTTCTCTGCCCGGGTAGCGATGTCTTGCCACTCTTCAGCAGCCCAAATTGGTTTCTCTCTACGCTGCCAATTGGCCTTTTTCCACCTTTCCAGCCACCCCCACTGAGCGTTTGCTACCATCCACAAGTCAGTGTAGAGGTAGTGTTGGCCACTTGTCTTGCTCAATGATGTCCAAAGCCACCTGGACAGCCTTCAACTCTGTAATTTGACTGGATCTACCTTGTCCTTCAGTAGCTTCCGTGACTCACTACCTAGGGCTCCATACAGCTGCTTTCCCTTTCCTACTGGTCCCTACGATACGGCAGGAACCGTCAGTGAAAAGACCATATCACCTCTCACTCTCTGGTAGCTGGTTATATGGTGGGGCCTCTTCAGCATGTTTCACCTGTTCTTCCTTTTTGGATGATAATCCAAAACTCTCACCTTTGGGCCAGTTTGTGATGAATTCCAAGATTCCAGGGCGATTGGGGTTTCCTATTCGAGCTCATTGTGTAATGAGGGCAATCCACTTACTCCAGGTAGTATCGATGGGATGATGTGTTGCAGGGACTTTTCCTTTAAACATTCGGCCCAGCACTGGTAGTTGGGGTGCCAGAAGATGTGCTTTGGTGCCAGTTACTTCTGAGGCAGCTCAAACCCCTTCATACCCTGCAAGAATCTTTCTCAGTTGGGATGTAGCTGGCCTCAGATCCACTATATCACTGACTCCAAAACCTGACAGGTCATCCTCAAGTCTCCCCACGTATCTTCTGCCAGAGGCTCCAGGATAGACCATTCTCCCTGGCTGTGGGGTAGAGCACATTCCTCACATCCTGTCCTGTCCTGACTGGCCCAAGGACTACTGCAAGGGCAATCTCTTGCTTGATCTGCTCAAAGGCTTGCTGTTTTCAGGACCCCACTTGAAATCATTCTTCTTTCATGTCATGAGGTAGAGAAGACTTATAATCTGGCTGTACTCTGGGATGTGTATTCTCCAAAAACCCACAGCGCCTAGGAAAGCCTGTGTTTCCTTCTTGCTGGTTGGTGGAGACATAGCGGTTATCTTATTAATCACCTCTGTTGGAATCTGTCTGCGTCCATCTTGCCACGTCACCCATAGGAACTGAATTTCCTGGGCAGGCCCCTTGACTTTATTTCATTTGATGGCAAAACCAGCTTTCAGGAGAATCTGGATTATTTTCTTCCCTTTCTCAAAAACCTTCTCTGCCGTGTCCCCCCATATAATGATGTCATCGATGTACCGCAAATGTTCTGGAGCCTCACCCTTTTCCAGTGCAGTCTGGATCAGTCCATGGCAAATGGTGGGACTGTTTCCACCCCTGAGGCAGTCGGTTCCAGATATACTGCACACCCCTCCAGGTGAAAGGAAACTGTGGCCTGCACTCTGCTGCCAGAGGAATGGAGAGAAACGTGTTAGCAATATCAATGGTGGCACCACTTTGCTGCCTTGGACTCCAGTTCATGCTGAAGTTCAAGCATGTCCAGCAGGGCAGCACTCAGTGATGGTGTAACTTCATTCAGATCAAGATAGTCCACTGTTAGTCTCCATTCCCCATTAGACTTATGCACAGGCCATATGGGGCTGTTAAAGGGTGAATGGGTCTTACTGACCACTCCCAGGCTCTCCAGTTCACAGATCATCTTATATATGAAAATCATGGAGTCTTGGTTTGTGCAGTATTGCCGACAGTGCACGATTGTGGTGGCGATCAGTACTTTCTGTTCTTTAACCCTCAGGAGTCCTACTGCAGAAAGGTCCTTTGAGAGACCAGGCAAAGTGTTCAACTGTCTAATTTCCTCTGTCTCCACAGCAGCTATCCCAAAAGCCCAGCCATATCCCTTTGGTACTTTGAAATACCCACTCCTGAGATAATCTATACCAAGAATACACAGGGCCTCCAGACCAGTCATAATGGAGTGTTTTCCACTCCTTCCTGGTCAAGCTCATCTCAGCTTCCAACAGAGTCAACTGCTGACACCCCCCTGTCACCCCAGCAATGGAAACAGGTTCTGCCCCCACATGTCCCGATGGTGTTAGAGTACATTGCACAGCAGTGTCAACCAAAGCCTTGTATTTCTGTGGTTCTGATGTGCCAGATCCACACATTCCAATAGACCAGATTTTCCCTTTCCTCTATCTGGCTAGAGGCAGGGCCCTTCTAGTTCTGGCTGTCATTTCCTCCCTGGGCATACGTTCTGGAGGTCACTTCAAGGGCATCTGACATGTCATGCTCCCTTCTGTTATGCTTATCAGCTCAGTCATGGGAAACTGAAGCTACATTTACTCTGGCAGAGCTCCCTTTGTTAATAGTTTCCTCCTTAAGCTTATGCACCTCCGCTGCTAGGACAGAAGTGGGTTTTCCATAACATTTTCTCATATCTTCCCCATGGTCACACAGGAAGAACCACAGGTCAGCTCATGGGGTGTACCCCCTCTCCCTAGCTGGGGGACATCTGCTTCCCATAGCAGGGCCTCTGGTCTGTACCGATGAAAATTGGGGAAGGCCCTCCTTAAGCTCCTTGCTGAGTTTCTTATGGCTCTCTTCAATCCTGTCTTCCAATTTCCACCTACACTCTGTCAGGTCTGTTTCCACAGCTGAGATTTGGGCTTGTGTCCGGCCATGCACAGTGTCTTCATACGTCTGGAGCCTCCTTGTCATAGCGCCCACTGTCTTGTTTCTCTCATTCCACTGCAGCATCCCAATGACCTGGGTGTACATTTGTGTCCCGAGTCGTGCAAGTTTGAGCTACATCAGTGTACATTTTACCAGGTCTGGACTCTTAGTGGATTGGTTGTCATCTGAGAAAAGGATCTCTATCACAGCCAGTTCTCACAAGCATTGAATTCCTTGCTCGATGGTCTTCCAAGAGCCTTGCTGCAGCTGGAGATCTGGGCAAAGGTACCTCTCCTTCATGCTTGTTAAGAGCCACATCCAGCAGCTGAGAGGTTTGGGCCTCCTCGCGATCCCCTGGTTGATACCCACATCACGTGACAGAAATCCCAAGTGCCTTGCTTCAGTACCATCCAAAATTGTACCATCACCCACAGTGTCCCAGACTTGGATCAACCAACTTAATATAGACTCGTCAGGCCGTCAGGTGAGGTCTTTCCTCAGATTGCAGAGACTTTCTAAGGACAGAGACTTGATGATTATTTCTGGTTCTGATTCCTCTGCTGGCTGTGAGGGTCCTGGCTCCCCATCGTCATTCACCAGGCAAATGGATTTGGATTTATATTTCCTCCTCTGGACAGGGACAACTGCTATTGGCTTAGGCTGTCTGTCTGGTTTAGCTGCAGCTTGAGTGACCATGGTGTCTGCTGATTTATTCTCCTGCCCCTCTGGCTGTATCTGCTGCTGTACGGTATCGAGCAGTGTGTGATAAGCATTAGCCAGGGCCCAGCACATTGCAATGAGCTTCTTCTCTTTAGATCTATCATTGCAATTTTCTTTCAGATATTTTCCCACCTCAGCTGGGTTCTGAATTTGTTCAGGGGGGAAATTCCAAACTGTGGGAGAAGAGTATTCCTTCAGGGCTTGGCCTATATCCTCCCACATCCCACGCCATCCAGGATTTTCCACCACTGGGGTGGATCTTTGGGCAACCTCTCTGGAAATCTCAGCCCTGTTTGTAAATGTGCTGAAGGCTGTATGGAGGAGACATAGTAGAATTAGCAACAAAAATAGGGCATCTGTAGAAGAGGGAGAAGGAGGTAAAAGGCTGGGAAAAATCATCCCCTCCTTTTCCCCCAACAGGCTGGGTGCAATTATTAATAAACCCCCAGAAGAGGCAGCCGAGACCAGGACAGGCGAACAGCAGAGAACACACATTCCAAATAACCATCGCCTCTGATGTTATCTTTCCATAAATTATTATCACAGAGTATATCAACACAGCAATCCTGGTTTGCGTCTCTGATGTAAAAAAGATATATGTCTCGAGCAGAATTGCCAATGTATATGGATAAGTATACGTGCCTAGGTGCCAGAAAGCCATTATTAAAGCGAGCAGCATGGTGACCAGTGAGTTCTGCACCCAATACAAGGTCTTAGAGACAAAAATCTTATTATTTCACTTTCTCTCTTGTGCCCCTTAAGTTGGGAACCAAATCTGTCCTGGTTTGAGACAGTTTAAAGAGGTGGGCACCCTGAAATGAGTAACCCCACCCTTGATTCCACCCCAAGACACCTTTCCACCAATAAGGAATGAGATACAAGTAGATATAAGCGATAAACCAACAGTTTACTAACAAACAAAACAGCAACAGGCATGAAGAAAAAAGATAACAGTAAATAACTGCTAGATACCAAGCTGCTAAAAACTCACAATCCCCATGGGGACAAAAAGAGACCTGAAATGACAGAAATACCCTTTCCCAAGATGGCACCTGCCAGACATGGCCACATGGCTTGAGCGACAAATGGAAGATGACATCATACCCTTCATTTCCAAGATGGCACCCTCCACATGACCGCATGTTCTCAGGAACAAAGAGTCAAGATGGTCTCTTGGGTTTCCATTGCCAGGTTTTGTCAGTGGGGGGGGCTACAGGAGTGGCTCCTGTGAGAAGCTGCTAGAAGCTTCCTCCATGTCCAGCAGAGCCAATCCTTGGCCACTCCAAAGATGGACGTGTGGGAAGAGATGGGATGGAGTTGAGCTGCAGGCTGTGGGACGTGCCTGCAGAGGCACATGGCAGCACAAAGGGGCACATGGCAGCACAAAGGGGCACATGGCAGCACAAAGGAGCACATGGCAGCACAGAGAAGCTTGTCTCCACTGGACCCTGGGGGGAGGAGGTGTCACACGGCAGACCCCTACCAAGAGGAGCCTGCCAGAAGCTGACGGACGGGTGAACAGCAAGTGATCACTCCATAGAGGGACATTTAGAAAGTGTGTTGCTGATGTGGCAACACAGGATAGGTCATGTAGTGAGAATTGCTATGTAAGGAAATACTGTGCCTTGGAAAAGTGTATAAAACCAGCTCATTCCTTTGAATAAATGATTCAGATTCCCTGCCGGTCTGGGTCCATGCCTCAATAACCGAAAAATGGTGCTCCGTGTGAGGAGCTTATTATATGCCTAACTGCACGTCCGTCGGTGAGCCCCGTGGAACTTGAAGTGCTGCTGAAAGAAGCAGGCAAGCTGGCCAGCAATCAATCCCTGCAAGTTGTAGGCGAGCCATGGGGGACATGGGGGATGGTGTATCCCAGGAACAAAACGTTGCAGAGAGGTTGGAACGGATTTTAAAGAAACACGGCAGGAAAGTTGAGTCTACAGATTTGAACAGACTTGTTCTGGGCAAAAGACAGTGATTCAACTTTAGATAGTACCAATATTTTTGATCCTCGGACATGGGACGCTTTAAGGGACGCGTTGTGGGACCGATTGCGCAAGGCGACGCAGCGCTGACAAAGCTTTTGTATCCGTGGAGGACAGTGTGCAAGGCGCTCATGGCGCAGGCGGCACCCAGAGACTGGACAAAGAAAGACGCTTGTGCCACCGCAGCAGCTGTGCTGACCCCTTCTGTGCCACCAGCGAGCAACCATAAGTCTGTCGGGGCTGTGGGAGGAGAACCAAAAGATGGTTCCTCAACCCCTGACCCATTTGACCCTGGAGAGGAACTGGACAGTATCATAGAAGAGCTCGCGCCGCCCTGCGCCATGCGGCGTCAGCTGGAGCCGTGTCACGGCGAGTGGCTGGAGCCGGGGGGGCCCTTCCTGATAGTGTGTTCCCTCTCCTTTTGCCCTCTGCGAGAGTGCAGCAGCAGTGGCAGACACAGCAGGGGGGAGCATGTGGGGCTACAGGGGCACGGCGCTAGCGAGCGCATGGTGCTGGCGAGCACATGGCGGCAAGCACATGGCAGAGCTGCGCCGCGCCAGCGAGCACGTGGCAGAGCCAAGAAGCGCCGGTGAACACTGCGCCGGCGTCACAGCGGATCTGGCGGGGTGAGTGCAGCTCTCTGCATGTGGCAAGTGAGGAGACGGGCTGGCAGACCTCTGCAGCCCGCACGGCCGCCTGACCTGTGTTGCTACAGCCAGGGCTCCTGCCTGCTGCGGACCCTCGTGAGCCGATGCCGTGCTGGAGAAAAGACCTGGGGAGACAGGTAGCCCCTTCCTCAGGGGTGGGGGGACTGCAGCATTTGCACCAGCTTGTGAGGAGGTGGCTGTGGGCTAGGCATGTCGTTCCTGCAGCTGGTCCATAAAACTCCTGTTTTCGTTATTCAGAATGTTGCAGCAATCCTGGACCCTTACTGTTAAAACTAGTTTTTTTACCGTATCACCTTGTGACACCCTGCATTGTTCTGATTGCTTTTTGTGATCGATAATAATTCTGATTTGTAAGCTATCTTTTCAAGCAGAAATTAACTGATATGTTTTTTTGAAGTACTCTTTTCCTACTTGAAAAAACTGAAATAACAGCTCCCACGTTGCTGCTTCCCTGATGTGGAAAAGGTTATCACTGGAATGAAAGACCGTAACCCTCTCATCCTGCAGCAACTTCTGACTCGGGGCTTGTTACCTTTTAAAACCACTTAGAGAGTTCATGTTAATATAATTGTAATGTCTGAAATGGTACAGTATTTAAGTAGTTGAAGATAACTACCTTGCTTATTTTTACTCAGTGCACACTTGTTTTATTAGATGTACTGTTTTACTGTTCATAGTAAGAAAACTGCATGTTATGTTACACATTTTCTTGAATTTGGTAAGTTGAAAAATGTTTGTGTTACATGTTGTTAAAACAAAAAAGGGGGGTGCAAAGATGGGGTATACCCCCCACGAAAGACTGCAAAAAGTCTTATATGTTCTTAATTTTTCAATCGCATTCAGAATGATCACAGGCTCACTTAGAAAAAGCTAAGGTACTCGTTAAGAATCTTGAAAGTGGTAAATGGGAAGGCCCCTTTCCGTTGATAACCTGGGGGCGAGGATATGCTTGTGTTTCCACAGATTCCAGTCCAAGATGAGTACCTGCAAGAGTGGCCCGACCAGCCTTGGATGCTCCAGCTTCATAATCAGCTTGTAGGGAAGATAAACTCTTCTGAAGTTATGTTCCTAACTGATATTAATAAAGTTTTTAAGCAATTTTGTAAGCATTTTAGGGAAACCCTCTCAGTCATGGCTTAAGGCCCTGGCCAAGCCCTAGCCCTGACTGACTGGGGATTATACCATCAGACCCAGGTGTTTCTGCCCTAAAGGTGTAATCAAGTCACTTTGACTTGTTGACTTGATCTTATAAAAGCTGGACCCTCTTTCAAAGTAAACTTGAAAGTCTTGCCCAGGAAAGACTCTTTAAGTCGTCACTATGAAATAGGACCTTCCAGCAATTGCAGACTCTGGGTGATAGTAAAAGTTTTAGACAACTTTATGTTGTTTCTCAAAGTTCAATCTGTTTAATCACTGTCTTCATACATAGAGCTAGTTATTGAATGTTTTCATCTATCCCCCTGTTTATAAGAAAGACAGTGCTTTTGTGAGGAATGGAGCTTATTTAGTTCTGGCAGTAGGTCAAACATGTTCTAATGTTAGAAATGTTTTGTTTAATAATTCTTGTTTGTATAAAACAAAAAAGATGGACGTGTGGGAAGAGATGGGATGGAGTTGAGCTTCAGGCTGTGGGACGTGCCTGCAGAGGCACATGGCAGAACAAAGGAGCACATGGCAGCACAGAGGGGCTTTGTTGGGGTGCACTATGTGCTGGAAGAGAGATAGGCCCGGAGGGCCGGACAGAGAGCCTCTTTCCTGAGCCCGGAGGTGACCCTGGGAGTGCATCCAGGTCACCGGGGATGGGCTGAGAGAGGATTGTGGGTTTGTAGACAGTGTTGGACCTATGAGAAGTGATAATTGTGGTTTGTAGCCTTATAGGGTATTGTTTACCTGTTACCATAATAGGTAATATCTGTGCAATACCCCAGGTGATTGGGGGACACTGAGGTGAACACCTTTCCGGTTTATATGATGTGATATCCTGTTAGGTACTGGTATTTAGGGGAATTCTGAGTGTGCAATAAAGGCTTTGCACTTCCCATCTTGTGTGCGGAGTCCATGCCCTTGCGTGATTACTGCAAATGGTGCCTCATGTTTGTATATTATTTCAATCGTGGCGATAATTGGCTAGATAGCCTCTGGCAGTCTACGCCTCACGGACTACAATCCACTTGGGACAGAAGTGGAAAAGCTGGCCAGTGTCCAATCCCTGATGGTTTTTTCAGGTGAGCCGTGAGTACCTGATGCACTCAGTCTCGGATGGGATTGATTTAAATATGGGTAATCAGACTCCTCTGGCTGACCAGCAGTTTGTACTTGACTCTTTGACCGGGCTGCTGGACGCCTGTGAGAAGCCCTACACCCCTCAGTCACTTGACCGCCTTTTAGCGTGGACTCCTGCCCTTTATCCTGAAGTAACCTCCGAAGACGCCTTTCCTGTTAACCTTTCGGACATGGTGGGGGCGGACTTGTGGAATTTAGCCGCCCAGGGGGACACGGCAGCGGCTGCACTGCTGCCTCCCTGGTGGGCAGTTATGGAGACTTTACAGGAGGAGGAGAGAGCCTTAGCAGCCCGCGAGCCTCCGGCGGCCGCGGCGGTGCCTTTCCCAGAGGTGGTGCATCCCTGGGCAGAGCGGGAGGATCCTGTAGCGGCGGAGTTACCAGAAGGCCCGCGCTGGCGCGGAGAGGTGCGGTCGGCGCTGGCCCGCACGGCGGGGAGCAGGTGGAGCCCGTTCATGAGCCCTGTGCTGGGGGTTCTGGAGCGGGGTGCCCTACTCCCCCCCCGCTCCCATGGATCCTGCTTTGTCCACCCTTGCCTGCAGATAGGTGGGGCGATTGGGGCGACCCTTGGTGCCGTCTTTGGAGCCCTCCGGTGTTCTCTGTGGGGCGGGGCGGCTCCGGGGGCGACTGTAGCGGCTCCGTCTGAGGCCCTGGCAGAGCGCCCAGGAACAGCAGCGGCTTTTTTTCCCCCTTTCTCCCCGCCACTGCTGCGTTTTCGCTGTATATCACCGAGCCGAGGAGGGCAGCGGCGGGGGCAGGCGAGCCCTGACAACCTCCCCACGCTCTGCTCGGAGGACCCAGACACCTGCGGGGGCGGGGCGGGGAGGCCCGTTCAGGGCTGCGCAGCTCCATTCCTGCCTGTATTTTCAGGGTGCTTTTTTAATTAATGAAACTGAGTTGCAGGGAAGTTGTTCAACTCGAACAAAGGGAAAGACCAGCTTCCAGCTTCTGCCCTGCTCTTCCTTTCCCTTCTCAATGTGATAAATAGATGCTATAATATTGGCTTTCTGCAAATGTTAAAATAAGTGATGTTAAAAGTAGCTTTTGTAACAGTATCTTTGTCACAAATGGATGCTATATGTAAAATAGCTTTATTACAAAACAGATAAGGTAGTTTTGTTGTGAAGATATGGTTTTTTAATACTTTTTTCATTCAACCAAAAACTTAGAAATAACTATGCTTATGAACTATTTGGGCTCCTGCTACCAGTATACCAACTATCAGCAACAGATAAGATGTGTCGCCAGAAGGCTTATCCCCACAGTGATCTGCTGATTCTGGGAACTACCGAGCCGAGACGGGAGAACTGCATTCCATTTTGAACTGTTCCTGAAAAGGGTTTTAAATATGTATAATTGTTTATGAATATGTATAACTGTTTATGAATATGTAATACTCCGGGTGTATGTAAAGGGTGTCTCCAAGATAGCAGGTGTGCTCTTGGCTGAGCGCCAAAGCACCCAGTGCTGTGACTTTTGCTTTATTATCTTTGTCCCTTATTGTCCTTTATTAAACTTTTCAATCCTAACAGGAGAGTGAACTTTGTTTTTCACATCAAGTTAAAAAATACGTTTTACTATGCATCTCAAGAACATTTGTGGCTTCTGTTAAAAGTAACTTATATGTTCAGTAAGCTGTGAATTCTGATAAGATTGTTTACTGGAGAGGTTCAAGATTATCTGTACTGGTACCCTCAGATTCCTCCTTGAGAAGAGCAATTAGCTGACTGAATTCCTTTCTTTACTCTGTTATTAACGTTATCTGCAGAAGCTATTCGAGGTTTATGTATAATTGACTCATGATTCTTCACTGCAAAAGCAGAGGGACCTGTGCCAGCTTTACCATTTTGCTTGATCTTTTATCCCACAGCTTTACTAAGGTAATTTTACCGTGAATGTTTTGCCATGAATGAACATGCAACAGCTTTTCAAATTAGTACAGCTATTTAGTGGTTCAAGTGTAGATTTTTCCTTGCCACTTCAAAATTAAAATTGGACTTGATATCAAAAGGTTTAAGTGGTGTAATGGACCAGAAAAGTTACTAAAAGTGATACTACCTTACAAAACAGACTTGCTCTCTGAGTATGTGTTATCTGCTCAGTGGCTGAGTTTCTAATATTCGCTATTCTTATGCAGACAGGAAAACAGTAAACAGTAGTATACTCCTTTAGAATCATCTGAAACCATGGCTTTGTAGCTGTTTATATGCACTTGTCAGTTCTATGCACTCACTGACCTATCAGAGTTACATGTGCAAAACTCAGGGCAGTATTATGTGACTAGGCCCTCGGTATTTATCATTGCCTTTAATAGTCCAAGGTCAAATCTATTGTACTGATAATCACAAAAGGCTGTCTTGCCATCTGCGAACTGCGCAGGTTTTAAGTGCGATTTGCCAATATATGCACTGTTGTCACTTTTCTGACTAAAAACATTCATGGTATTCTTCGGCACATCTTAAAGATTGCCAGAGATTTAATGATTGTCATGTGCCTTGTAAGGCTGTGTCTTAAAGGACTCTAGCAAAATTGTGCTTATACCAGGAAAGTCCTGGCTGTGAACAGATATTTTCATTAATGTTTATAGTTACCACAAGCAATTTTCACACCTAAATTATGTAAAATCACAAGGTATTTGCAACACTTTTATGATCTCTCCAGTAAATCATGTTGCTGCTAATTCAGTTATACATCAGTTGTTTGCTTGCTTATTGTTTATTGATGTTTATCTGTTGTGTGACAAATTTTTGCTAGCTTTCTTGCAATGATGGAGTCAAGATGAGTTAAATTCTGTTGTATCTGAAACTTTAAAAGGAACACTCTCAAATCTAACAGTTCTGTTAAATTAAAGCGATGTTAGTTTTCAGTTCTGTTATGTTTCAACTTTGTACAGTTTAAGTGATCCTAAGGTTCAGTTTTGTTAAGTTTAAGTATTGTTACATTCAAGTGATGTTAAGTTTACGTTCTGTTCAACTTAAGCATTGTTAAATCTATGTAATGTCAAATTTAAGTTCTGTTAATTTGAAGTTTTGTTACATTTAAGTTCTATTAGGCTTAAGTTCCGCTGAAGTCAATTTCTGACAAGTTCAACTACTGTTCAGTCTTAAGTTTAAGTTCTGTTATTTTAAGTTCTGCTTTTTTAAGTTCTGCTAAGTTATAGTCAGGTTGACTTCTGTTTTCAATGATGTTAATTTTAAGTTTTGTTCAGTTTACTTTCTGTTACTTTTGAGTAGCATTTATTTTAAGAGCTTCTGCTGAAATATGCTCATTTAAATTAAACTATACAGTTCTTTTGCTACAGAGATAAGAAGGAACAGATTGCAACAATTATGATAAAGGATTGGTAAGTGACTGTTTATAAATATAAGATAATAAGTTGTAAAAATATGTGAAGATTCGGTTTGCTAAATCCTTGAATTCGTTGAAAGTTCCATGGGTGTAAGTGTTTTGCATTGCTCAATTAAGATGATTATTCATGAAAATCTTTGCTGTTTTATCTTTCGTAGGTTGCAGAGAAGGATGAATAACAACTGCAAGTTATGAATATTGTTGATTGTAAGCTGTTCAGTGCTTTGTTTTGTCTTATATGCATAGATGTCTGAAGAAGTATACTCTTGATTTTTTAAAATAAGTTACTGTAGATGTATTATTGATTCTGAATATATTCTTAATTTCATAGCGTGAATTCACTGTCTTTTTATAAAGGGCATTGTCCACAAGATGTTATTTGATGTTATGCATATGCATTTCTTTGATTGTTTGCAGTTTGTTTATGGTACCATTGACTATTTAGCTAAAGATGAATGAGAAAGCCGGCTGTTTTACAGACTTTCACATACTGTTATGCAGCTATCTGCAAGACGTGTCATTTTACGAAACTTTTCCAAGTGTTATTAATACAAGCTTGCTTCCAAGGTATGTTAGGGGATCCCTTCCAGTTAAGGCCTTGGCTCTGGCCAAGCCCTGGCCCTACCTGGTCGGGAGGCATACCTACAGACCCAGGTGTTTCTGCACTAAAAATGTAATTGAGTCACTTTGACTTGCTGATTTGGATGTATAGAAGCTGGACCCCTTTCGAGGTACGCTTAGAGGCCCTGTCCGGGAAGGTCCTCCAGGTCCTCATTGTGAAACAGGGTTCACCAGCTACGGCAGACTCTGGGTGATGGTCCAGTGTTTAGGCAATTGAAAGTGTATTGTTCTAAAGCACTATCCTTTTGTCATGTGATACTGATTACATGTCTTACTTTGCTTTTTTGCTGGGTGTAAGTTTATTGTTTCATTATATGTATTTCCTTGCTTTTATGTTGCCTTCACGTTCATAGTGACAAAACACACGTTGTCATGAAAACAAAAAGGGGGAATATGACCTCTCAGGAATATCTAGATAATGCAATATTTACACTAAAGTTTTTGCAGGCGGATCATCAATTTTGATCCCCAGCAGAGCGATACCGGTCTGAAGATTTGAGTGTGTGGAACCAATTTCTAAAAGGGTTTACGTAAGTATCCACAATTGGGTGTGCAATGGCAAGGCCTAGCTGATCTACTAACCTAGGGGAGAAGGTATGTATGTGTTTTTTGCCAACAGGTCTAGCATGAATACCTGCCTGACCTGACAAACATCAATCGCCTCTGAGAAAATGAGACTGAGCGAGAGGAAAAAGGACCCAATCACCATCCAGCCCTCGTGGCCAAGATAGGAGCAGGAGTAGGACTGCCAGGAACATGGCTGTGACCTGAAGGCTTGCGGAGGCAGCCTGCCAATGGCCTTGTGTCCTACTGCATCTACCATCATGTTATTGTGTTCCTGCTGACCTTCTTCAGCTATTCTCTGTTCCATGTCTCCAGAAAGACATTCAGTAATGTCAAAGTCAGCATTTCCAGCTAATGGACTTTCTCCTTCCTAAACGATACAGCTAGATCCTGAGACCTTCTGACATCCTGGTCCATGTTGCCCCTGAGCGCTAGTGCTTAGGAGGTGGCCAACACGATCACCTGAGAAAGACTGTGTTATGCTTGATGGGTGGTTGTGGACACTGGATCTGCAGAACTTAGATCCTCCACAAGGGATCTGATCCTTTCAATGCCTTACCTTTATCCTGATGCCTTGTTTTAGTCACTGTTGCTGCACTATCTATGACAAGTGGCTGACAATGCCATAAGCAAAACTATGCTAATAAAAACAAAAGGGGGAATTGTTGGGGTGCACTATGTGCTGGAAGAGAGATAGGCCCTGAGGGCTGGAGAGAGAGCCTCTTTCCTGAGCCCGGAGGTGACCCTGGGAGTGCATCCAGGTCACTGGGGATGGGCTGAGAGAGGATTGTGGGTTTGTAGACAGTGTTGGACCTATGAGAAGTGATAATTGTGGTTTGTAGCATTATAGGGTATTGTTTACCTGTTACCATTATAGGTAATATCTGTGCAATACCCCAGGTGATTGGGGGACACTGAGGTGAACACCTTTCCGGTTTATATGATGTGATATCCTGTTAGGTACTGGTATTTAGGGGAATTCTGAGTGCGCAATAAAGGCTTTGCACTTCCCATCTTGTGTGCGGAGTCCATGCCCTTGCGTGATTACTGCAGTGCCTTAAACATTGAAAAGCTGCAGCAGAGGCCTTAAACATAGTTTTTACTGCATCAGTGTTACCTTTTCACAGAATTTCTTTACTTTAGACAAAATATAGATAGAACTCTGCTGTTCACATTTTTTAGATAGAGTGTTCACATAAACAATAAGAGCTGATAGAAACTGTATACACAAATCTGTGTAATACCTATATAGTACTTGTGTAAGATTTGCGACTGTTAGAATTAGACTAGGATAGGTTAAGAAAAGAAAAACTAGAATCGTGTGTTAATTTCATTGGTCAATTAACAAATATAATCCACACTTCTGTAAGAAAGAATTAGAATTAGAATTAGAATTAGAATTAGTATTAGAATTAGAATTACAATTACAATTACAATTACAATTAGAAGCTGTTTTCTACTTGCTGTTTGCCTGCTGCTGCTGTTGTTCCTGCTTGGCCTTATCATGTAACCCCCTTGAACTCTGCCTTCAAGAAGACTATGAGACTGAAATAAAGAACTTAGCAGAACAGCAGCCTCCTCTGCTCTTTCACCCTCGTCTGAAAAGGAAGGGTATCCCATCAAAAGCTCAACAATTGGTATATTACAGGATCTTAGTCTTGGGATCTATAAGAAGTAATTCTTCAATCTAGTTCTAATATGCTGCATTTGCACTACAGACAAGCATGTTTATGCAAATTCGTCATGGAACAGCAGCATTTCTTGATCAGTGGATTTTGGTTTTATACTTACTAGTAGTTGAGTAAGATCTGCATGTGCAACTTCTAATCTGCGCTGGCAATCTGGAATCATCATTCGTGACTCTTGTAAGATCTCGATCTGTGAAAATTGGAAGGCAATGAAATGAGAGCGTATTCCAGACAGGAATGTTATTTTTTAAGGGAAGTCTTTATTCTGAAAAAACAGTAGTCCAGTCATCATCTAGGGACTTCAGAACCATGGTACCTATTTTCTGAATAGGCTGTTTTATTAAAAGACACATTTAGCAGAATTACTGAAAACTCTCTTAATTTACAGGACACTTCCATTTACTTTGTGGTTAATTAAATTTAGAGTATTAAGTGCAAAAGAGTATTTAGAATATTTTTTTCCTTAGAAATAAGTACTGCCTGGTAATCTTTCCATGCAGCATTTGTTAAAAAGGCTATTTTTACCAAACTTTCTCCTGCTGTTGTGAAGCAGCTTCATCCAAAAAGGGAACACTTGGTTATATAAATATCTCCTACATATTTTGGATAATAAAACCAGTGTTCAGATAATACCACATAGAAATAATTACTGCATGAAAAAAAGTTATTGAGTTATTGATCACATTGTGAGCACACTGCAGGAAGCTCTGACTGAAAGGTAATGAAAAATGAAAAGCAAAGAACAGCAGGCTCATATTTTGATGCTTATCATGCATAAAAAGTTATTACTTATCCTTGTGCTTCATTTTAGGAGAAAGATTATTCTCATCATGCACTTTGAACAAAATTATGAAACTGGCACCTCGCTGAATCTGAACATCCTGCTACCTCCGACAGAAAAATTCAGATTTATACAAGGGAACATTTATTTCATGGAACACTTCTGGATCTGACCTCCATTCACTAAGAAGTAAAGGTGTGCAGAGTTGTTCAGTAATGTTGTATGGATGTTGAAAAAGCTTCAGCAGAGAATTTCTTCAGCTCTCTGCAGCATTTTGTGAGAGCTCTGTCTTTCCCATACAAGTTATCCAAAACAATGTTACAGTATTGTAAACTTCTTGCACCTGCAGGTTGTTTTGCAGTATTGTTATGGTTCTAACTAGAAAAATATTTAGAAATGGGTGTCTTAGAACTTGACCAATCCCCTCAAGGGGTGGATGGCCAAAAGACCAATTACCTTATGCCATTTAACACACTTTTGCGAACTAACATATAAAAGCCTTCGGAAAGATTATTAAATCGCTTCCATTTATCCCTGAGCCTGGACTCTGTGTCGTTTCTCTACTCGTCCGTGGTGAGAACAGCGACAATGTTGAATCTATTTAGAACTGAAAACAGGTTATATATAAGTATGAAACCTCTTCTGCATTCA
Organism: Lycocorax pyrrhopterus obiensis; assembly: GCA_014706295.1. Classification (NCBI taxonomy): domain Eukaryota; kingdom Metazoa; phylum Chordata; class Aves; order Passeriformes; family Paradisaeidae; genus Lycocorax; species Lycocorax pyrrhopterus. The sequence continues at coordinate 6,011,813 of JACSVZ010000030.1, read as the reverse complement.
GGATAACCTGCAACAGAAGGCTTTACCTTAAATGGCTTACTTAATTCTGTCATTCCTATGTTGTATTTTTTCAGTATTAATGTTGCTGTACTAAAGGGAACATCGTCATCATAAAAGGGAAGATAGGCTACGGCTAAGAATGTATTTACGCACACAGGATGACCTTTTGTAGTACATTATCATAATTCTTCAATGTCATCTGCTTAAGTTCTTAGCTCAAGCCATTTTTGAGAGAAAGGGTTTTAAAACTTTGTTTTGAATTTTCTTTTCAGAGAATCTAGGGCAAAACCTGTCTAATTCAATGAAGCAAAGTTGGGCAACATGTTTAAAAAAGTTAAGCACCCCCAAGTTCTAGTTCTCATCAGTACTGTCATTTTCTTTTAAGCATTCAGCATTGGACTATTAAAAATAAAACTAGTAAGTCTGCATATTACACTTTCAGCAGTGAATAAATAAAGGTTTGTAGCTTCTATAGAATGCAGTATGCCATGAGATGATGCCTTCTGCTTTATGTACTACAACTCAATAAGCGATCTGGGAAGGCATATAAGTCGTAGTCCTGGCTGCTGTAAGAAAAGAAAAGAACAAAACTACCCTAACCACTTTGTTCAAAAGGGAATTTGGCTGAGATCCGAAGATGTACCTGAGTTTTATTTACAGTTGCCTGCAGTTATGCAGTAATGAATAAAAAAATAGAACAAAGATAAATCCTGTAACTACATTAAGTAGGTGCAAACAGTTGGAGATTGGAACAGGAATTTTGTGTAACCAAGATTATTAGTTGATTCCCAAACTACCTATGCAAACTTTGATAACTTTTACATAAACCATTTTCCCCATGATAATCCCAGAAGGACCATTTACTGTTACAAATGCATATAATAAAGCAAAGTCAAAAGCTTAAATAATTAGGTAAGATTTAGGATTGGTATTTTTAAAAAGTGTTTTCTATCTAAACAGCAGCCCTCTCCTCTAACACATTTTAGAAGCATTCTGACTAAAGTCTAAGGAGTTTAAATTATAAACAGGTCACAGAGGAAGTTATTACATGAAACTGATCTAACTTTGCAAAGAACCATAAATATCTGCAAGGTTTCTGTGAATTACAATGCCAAATAGTAGTAATAAAAAACTGGAGTAATTGAAGTGCATCTAAATAAAGTGTTAAGATAAAAGCATTAAAACACAAAAGTATGTACAAAGAGAAGCAAATTGAATTTGTTGTCAGAAGAGCTACTGTGACTACTGAAGATGATGTCATAGAATCATAGAATGTTAAAGGGATGGAATGGACCTTAAAGATCATATAGTCCCAACCCCCCCTGCCATGGGCAGGGACACCTCTCACTAGACCAGGTTGCTCAAGGCCTTATCCAACCTGGCTTTGAAAACCAGCAGGGTTAGGGCATCCAAAATTTCTCTGAGCAATCTGTTCCAGTGTCCCACCGCCCTCACAGTAAATAATTTCTTCCTAATATGTAACCTAAATTTCCCCTTTCAATTTGTACCCATTACTCATTGTCCTATCACTACAGTTCCTGATAAAGAGTCCCTCTCCAGCTTCCCTGTAGGCCCCCTTCAGGTACTGGAAGGTTGCTATGCAACCTTCTCTTCTCCAGACCAAACAGCCCCAACTTTCTCAGCCTTTCTTCAATCCTCTTATTAACCTTGTGGCCTTCCTCTGGACTTGCTCCAACAGTTCCATGCCCTTCTTATGTTGGGGACACCAGAACTATATGCAGTACTCCAGGTGGGGTCTCACAACAGTAGAGTAGGTGGGACAATCACCTCTTTCAACCTGCTGGCCATGCTCCTTTTGATGCAGCCCAGGATTCAGTTGTCTTTCTGGGCTGTGAGTGCACACTGCCGGCTCACGTTGAGTTTTTCATCAAACATCACCCCCAAGTCTTTCTCTGCAAGGCTGCTCTCAATCACCTCTCTGCCCAACCTGTAGGTGTGTCTGGCCCCATTTCTTTAAGTGTACTGAAAAATCCAGTCAAACAAATTTCTTCAAAGAACCACATTTCTGATCAGTCATCTTTCAGGATTGAAGGTATTTCTACCAAGGGAATAAATGTCTGGCATCTTTCAAAAGAGAGCAGTCTGCTCAGATGTGATGGAGCTCTCACTGTTAGGGTGTATATAGTCTGTTAAACACCATATTAGCCTACTAAACACCATGTGCATTTTTTGTAAATTGGTTCAGATGTCGAAGAACTACTGCATAATGCACCATCAGTAGCCTTCAATCAGTTTTCCATAAATTTAGGATTTCAGTGACAGATAAAGTAGAACTGGAAACAGAAAAGCCAAATAGATGTAAACACACAGATCCACCTACCAGTTGCTTAAGTGGAAGGGGATCATACCAAAACTCAGACAATTATTTTACACATTCAAAATAAGCACAAAGGCCAAACACAACTCTGAGAAACAGCTGAGGAGGTAATGCCAGAGGCTTTAAACATAAGCTCCTTTGATTTTAACAGGTCTCTGTTATGGATCGAGTGAGAACTTTAGACAAGCCCTACCTTAGGCTCAGATTTTTGGCGGGCGCTCTACTTGGGTGATATGCTCCTAAATCACTCTGGCTTGCAAGTTCTCAAGAATGGCAGAACAGGTCTATTATAAAATGAGTTATTTATTGAATAGACAAGAGATTAACAGACAAAAGGCCTTAAACAGAGTTACTTACTACACAGGATAAAACAAAAGAACTACTAGTAGATTACATAAAACAGTGCACAACATAAAGGTACCTATATTATAGGTAACAAAGAAATAGTATAGATTAGATGTCAATGTAACTTACCACCAAATTGATGATGCGGTACACAGAGTCCGTTCACTCAACCCTCGAGAGAGTAACCAGAAAGCAGATTCCAGACTTTGGGGAAAAAACCCCACACATTTCCAGGGAATGTGCAGAAGACTTCTGCTTTGTGAAAGTTTGGTGTAGCTTTTACAGTTTGTAAAGTGTCGCGAACCGTCCGCTGCGGCTTGTTGGTGCTGGAGCGCAAGGTGCCACGACCTTCCTAAAAGCGTCTCCTTAGCAAAGCCGCTCGGCCGGACCACCACACACTCACACACACGTGCACGCACATACACATGGATAGCTCCTTAATATGAGTCGACAGCAAAGAGGCAGGAAGGGCCTCCATATGGGGTTCCACAGGAGCAGTTTATTGCAGCCATGCTCAAGAAGGGTTCCAGGGATGAAGACAAAGAACAATGGAGGGTCCAGGTTTATATACAGGAGCGGATTGAGCATCAGGGACCAATGATCTGAGGGCACGGGGGTGGTACACAGGCGGGACTAGGGTAAGGGAACCAATAGGGAAACTCTGGGGGAGTGGCAATGGGTCAAGGGCCAATGGGGGAAACCTGGAGTGGAGAACCTTCTAGGGCATGGGACATATAAGGTAACAAAGGGCAGGGAGGCCAACGGCCAACCAGGGAAGCAGAACTAGGGTACATTAACATCATAGCAGGGCAAAGCATCCTGGGGGAAGCCTCTTGTGTTCACCCTAACCTGGGGAGGAATCTCTGATGTTAGGGACTGTCTTACCGGAGGACTCTCTTTGTCCCTTGTACCGTAGGCTCACCGGCCTCCACAGTAAAGTGGAGTCAGAGTCTATGAGTCAGAAATTCCAGCTTATCTTCCTAGTCTTGATTTCAAGGCAAGATGTTTATTGTCAGCTGGGAGTGTCACCTCTATGGTGCTGAAATAGCTCACTACAAGACAAGCTGTCCTGATTATTTCAGCAACTGGCAAATTCATGTGAGGGGGAAGATGCCCTGAGTTATTGCACCAGCTGATAGGCAACTGATAAGCTCTTCTGTGGCAGGGGTGATGATCCTGCTACAGTCCCACATGAAAAGTTTAATGCCAGTATTTCAACTTATCTAGGGAGATCAGAGCTGCTAAGATGAGGCAGATTCTCTGGTTTTTGGCTCACCCAAGTACTTAAAACTAAAATTCTTGATACTTTAGGAATAGAAATAAATACTACTGTGTGTTGATACCAAGTTTTCTGCAACAGGAAACAATTTTGCTGAGCCTAACTGACATGTAAAATGGGAACAACAGTTTTATCAGCTTCAAAAAGATATAAAGCAGAGTTTGATGGTTTTTTTGGTTTTGAGGTTTTTTTCAGCTGACCCACAACTTAGAAGATTTAGATATGTGCAGACCCACAAATAATTTGAAAAAAACAAGAAAACATCCATAGGATCCTTTGTCATTCCTTGATCTTAAGTAGGCCACTCCAATAAACTACTGGGTCACAGGGTATGATGAGAATATTGTTTTATATGACAGGAATTGTGTTCTAACCACAAAAGATAGGCTAAGAAAAATTAGAAATGTGAATGAGTCATATATATATGAATTATATACACACACATTATTAAATATTAATGCTTTTAAATACTGCTTCAGTCACTTGCCCTTGGTTGCACAACTGAAAACAGATAATCATAACACTACAGATCTACTCAAAGACAGTACAGCAGAAAAGAAAAAGCATGCAAATAATTCAGTTTGCTAAGAAAAATGCTACTTGTTTGAACTACTTTTCATCAGAAAGTTTGTAAAACACTTGGAATCCACTGACCAGTTACAGCCATATGTGATGGAAGGAGAGATCCAAAAGAAAAAAAGACATCTCTAAGTACCACGAACACCACCCATGGTTCCAAAATTAATAATCCTACAGTTGAGAGATATTCGTTATTGGAGGTCAGGATTTGTTCCTTTTGTTTTCTTTCTCTTAGGGAATTTTTCTCCCATTTGTTGCCTAAGAGACCTGAACAATGGATACTTAAGTGAGACAAATGATGTGGCCAAGATGGGGGGATGGGGTGCACCTGGCTGCAGTCTCTTAGCTGGGGGGCTTTCTCTTGGGAAGTGCAGAGATACTGCGAGATTTTGGTTGGGGGGTGAGGAGCTGGGCTCAGCTCTCGTGCTCTCTCTCTCTCTCTCTCTCTCTCGGGACCTGAGGGGAATGGTCAGGCTGAATTCGCTGCCACCGCAGAGTTCTGTCCTTCACTGCTTCCCCTACCGTGGGTGAGCCTTTGCTCATAAGAGCGGCCGTTGAACTGGGACCTTTTCAACACTCGATCTCACTGGAAAGGACCCTCACTATCTGCTCGGGTGCCTCAGGGGAAAAACCAGGACCCCAACCCCCTCCTCCCTCTGGAGGGAGCATCTTCCAGCTGCCGCTGCCCAGCCCCACTGTTTTATGCCACTGCTTTGGGCTTTTTGCTACACTTTAACCTGACACCCCGTGCCTGCCCAGACACCCCGCAGCTCCTGGCATGGCTCCAGAGTTTTTGCTACACTTTGTTTGCCACCCCAGGTGTGCTCGCCTCTGCTGTTCCAGCCAGCTGCTCTGAGGTGCCTGCTACAGTCCATTTCGCAACTCGGAGGGGCACTGGGACCAGCTACCTCTCGTGAGTTTGTAAAGGAAGCCCCTTGTCTATCTCTTCTGCCAGCTGAGCTGCCATTACTGCATGGAGAGGCAGCTGAGCTTGCATCACAGTGCCCCCTGCAGCTGCGGGGGAATCATCGCATCTGCCCTGCCTGGCCAGGAGCCAACAGTACCCCTGCTGGCTGTGGCCATAATTACACTGAAGGGGAGGTTGTTTAATGGGCAGAATAAGGCTGTTATTCGGTTTCTGGGGGTTTTGATTGTTTGTTTGTTGTTGCTGCTGTTGTTGTTTTTTCTTTGCCTTGTTATTGTCTTGGTTTTGCATGGCCTGGTTTTTGGTAGCGGGGGGCCACAGAGGTGGCTTCTGTGAGAAGCTGCTAGAAGCTTCCACCATGTCTGGCAGAGCCAATCCCTGATGGCTCTGAAGATGGACATGCCACTGGCCAAGGCTGGGCCAATTAGAGATGTTGGTAAGGCCTCTGTGATAACATGTTTAAGAAGAAAATCAAAACAAAGACGGGCACAGTTTTTTTTCTAGCAGAGAAGAGGACGAGGTGAGAACATGTGAGGGAAAACATGGAGACACCAAGTTCAGTGAAGAAGGAGGGGGAGGAGGTGCTCCAGGCACTGGAGCCAAGATACCTCTGCAGGCCGTGGTGATGACCATGGTGAAGCATGTCATCCCCTCGCAGCCCACGGGGTCCGTGGAGGATGCAGGGATCCACCTGCAGCCCGTGGGGGAGGTGCTCACACTGAAGCGGGTGGATGCCTGGAGGAGGCTGTGGTGCAGTGGGAGACCCAGTGGAGAGAGGGGGCCCCTGCTTCCAGGCTGGAGCAGCCTGTCCTTGGAGGACTGCACTGCATGGAAGAGTGACGCACGCTGTAGCAGTTTTGGGAGGACTGTTTGCCCGTGGGAGGGACTCACAATGCATCAGGGGAAGGACTCCTCTCCCTGAGCAGTGGAAGAAGATCTCGGGTGACGAACTGACCAAACTCCCACTCCCCGTTCTCCCTGAATTGTCAGTCAGAAGGAAGGAGGGAGTTGGGGGAAGAAAAGGTGTGTTTAAGGGCTTATTTTACTTCTCATTATCCTCCTCTCATTTTGTTTGTAATAAACTCACTTTGTACCTCTAAGTTGAGCCTGTCTTGCCCTTGGAGCATTTTCTTCCAGTCCTTATCTCAACTCATGAAGCCTTCATTGAATTTTTCTCTCCTCTGCCCAGCTGTGGCAGGGGACAGTGAGTGAGCGACTTTCGTGGGTACCTGGCATTTGGCCAGTATCAAACCACGACACTCATCTACAAGAAAGTCAGGAAGGAGGATCTGTGAAACTACAGGCCTGTCGGCCTGACCTCAGTGCCAGGAATGATCATGGAGCAGATCATCTTGAGTCTGATCACACAGCATGTGCAGGACAACCAGGGGATCTGATCCAGCCAGCATGGGTTTATTAAAGTCAGGTCCTGCTTGACCAGTCTGATCTCCTTCTGTGACAGGGTGACCTGCTGTCTTGGTTTGAAAGACAGGTGCCTGCCAAGGAAGGCGGGAACCTCCCCTGGATTGGAAAATATGACCCCCTTCCCTCCAAATTATTATAACTTTGAAATTACGGGGCTCTCAGGCAAAGATATGGGAAAAGGAATAACAGTCTGGTCCGATGGCAGTGGTATTTATAATTGATCACAGTCAGTTACAGATTTCTTTGTTCTTTCTCCACACCCACTGCTGCACTTGACTTCCACCCCTCGCCTCTGTGAATCACATATTTGAGAATTATCATTAAAATTCACATTCAACATAAAATAATCACTTAGAACAAAAAAACAACTAAACTAAACAGAAAGAAAAGAAAAAAGTTCCCCACACCAAATCCAAAAATAACATCATCACAACACAAAACAAAAATAGAAAAACTACAAAAAAATCCACCCCTGGACCCCTCACTACAATTACGATACAAATTTCCCACTCTCATTCTACTTAAAATTATGATTCCATACTTGTTTTTCCCATTATTTCTCCCAATTAATATCCTTATCTCAAAGTCCTCATGACTGCCCGCATTCTCCACCAAAAAACTGTTGTGGTTTGACGCTGGCCAAATGCCAGGCACCCACGAAAACTCCTTGCTCACCATCCCCTGCTACAGCTGGGCAGAGGAGAGAAAAATTTAATGAAGGGTTCATGAGTTGAGATAAGGACCGGGAGAAAACACTTCAAGGGCAAGACGGGTTCAACTTAAAGCTACAAAGTGAGTTTATTACAAACAAAATGAGAGGAGGGTAATGAGAAGTAAAAGTAAGCCCTTAAAAACACCTTTTCTTCCCCCAACCCCTCCCTCCTTTCCACCGACAGCGCAGGGAGACAGGGCATGGGGATTTTGGTCACCCGAGATCTTTTTCCACTGCTCGGGGGGGGGGAGTCCTTCCCCTGTGAGACCGTGGGGTCCCTCCCATGGGAGACAGTTCTCCGTGAACTTCTCCGGCTCCAAATCTCATGAGCAGCAGCTCCCTGAGAACTGCTGCAGCGTGAGTCCCTCACATGGGCAGACAGTCCTCCCAAAACTGCTACGGCATGGGTCACTCTTCCATGCAGTGCAGTCCTCCAAGGACAGGCTGCTCCAGCCTGGAAGCAGGGGCCCCCTCTCTCCACTGGGTCTCCCACTGCACCACAGCCTCCTCCAGGCATCCACCTGCTCCAGCATGAGCACCTCCCCCATGGGTTGCAAGTGGATCCCTGCATCCCCCGTGGACCCCATGGCCTGCGGGGGGACGACATGCTTTACCATGGTCATCACCACGGCCTGCAGAGGTATCTTGGCTCCAGTGCCTGGAGCACCTCCTCCCTCTCCTTCTTCACTGAACTTGGTGTCTCCATGTTTTCCCTCACATGTTCTCACCTCGTCCTCTTCTCTAGCTGGAATTAAAACTGTGCCCCTCTTTGTTTTGATTTTCTTTCTTCTTAAATATGTTATCACAGAGTCATTGCCATCATCTCTAATTGGTCCAGCCTTGGCCAGTGGCATGTTCATTTTTAGAACCATCAGGGATTGGCTCTGCTGGACATGGTGGAAGTTTCTAGCAGCTTCTCACAGAAGCCACCTCTGTGACCCCCCCGCTATCAAAAACCAGGCTGAGCGAAACCAACACATTGAGCATCACTTTGGCCAACCTCCAGTCTTGTGGGACCTCTCTGCTTAAGCAAGGAGTTTGCTCACTGGAGCTGTGTGCTGCTAAGGGACTCCAGTCCTAGCAGTTAGTCTCGGGTGGTGTGGGTGTGACTCCTTGAATGATGTGAGAATGCTCAGACAGCAGCTGGTCCTTTAATATCTACTAAGGAAAAGACCATTGCACAAAGTAAAAAGTGATGCTAAGGCTGCTGGCTAGCTAATCAACATAGTAACTTAAATCCACAGCATGGTATTACTTTTCAGCTCACTGGTAATCAGGGAATATAAAGGCACAAGGTGCTGGGCCAGGATGTTGGCAAGGGGACACAAGGAGTAAGACAGCATAGGTGGTGTAGGAGAAAGCTGGGTATAGGGAGGGGAGGAGCTCACAGGAAATACAGCATTAAAGGAAATATAAAGGGGAAAAAACCCCAAACACACACAAAAGCTGTATGAAAACAAATTTTATTTGTTCTACTTCCTTTAAAGCAACTTGTCTTATTTTCACATAGAAGGCCCAAAAGAAAGCTTGAGCTATCCACAAATATAGGATACAAGAACACACTGCAGTCTGCTGTGACTTCTTTACCAAATACATTTGACCAAAACCCTTTTGAAGGACTACAAACAAAAGCTTGCAGTAAAGAATTGGAGAACATTATTTTGTTTCTATAGTGCTTGAGTGTTCAGGCACTGTGTCTTGGTTTGAAAGACAGGTGTCTGCCAAGGAAGGCAGGAGCCTCCCCTGAAATGGAAAATGCAACCCCCTTCCCTCCGAATTATTATAATTTTGAAATTAAGGGACTTTCAGACAAAAATAGGAGGAATAGGAATAACAGTTCTTTACTAATATATATATATATATATGTATAACTAGGCAAACAAACAACAATAACTATGGCAGTAACAGCAAACAGAACCACAAACCCAGTGCCAGCCTTCTCGGCTGTCAGGCCCTTTCCCCGTTGGTGCAGTTCCAGTCACAGCTGGCAGGGGCGCTGGCAGCTCCCGGTGAGCAGGGCGGGTGCGATGGTTCCCCCGCGGCTGCAGGGGGCGCTCCGGAGCGAGCTCGGGGAGCACGCGGTGATGGCGGCTCTGGGGTCCCGGGAAGGGATGGACAAAAAAGCTTCACGAACCCTCTGGGCTGCTGATCCTGGTGTCCGGCCAGACCCTCAGGAGCAGCAGGCTGGAACAGCAGAGACGAGCACAGATCCCGGGTGGCAGACTAGATGTATCAAACTCCGGAGCTGCAGTGGGAGCCTCAGGAGGTCTCAGCCGCCAAAGGGTGTGCAGGGGCTACGATGTAGCGAAGTATCAAAGCAGCGGCGGAGGCAGGGCAGCTGCAGCCCGGCTCCCAGCAGGGCAGGGTAAGGTGGGCTTGGGAATCCGGGTTTCTCCGGTAGAAGGAAAGCAGCCGAAAAACAGGAACCTCCAGCTCTGACCAACTGCTTCTGCACACTGCGAGCACCAGCCAGCCCCGCCGCCCCCACCCCCCAGGTGAAAAATGAGTAGCTAGTTGGACCCCCGCCCTCTGTGGACAGGTCTTTTGTTCTTCTTAAGCACCCAGTAATTTGTCCCCTTGGCAACATATATGGGGAAAATTCTTTAAGAGAAAAAGAAAACAGGAGAACTCCTAAAACCCCCAACACACTGAAATGGCCACGTATCAACCACTAACTAACTACCATTTTGTCCTGGTTTCAGTTGGGATAGAGTTCATTTTTTTCTCAGCAGCTGGTACAGTGCTGTGTTTTGGATTCAGTATGACAATAATGCTGATAACACACTGATGTTTTGGTTGCTGCTAAGTAGTGCTTACCCTAAGTCAAGGACTTGTGGTTTGGAATTGGTCAGCGGGTGATGAACCATTGTATTGTGCGCCACTTGTTTTTCTTGGGTTTTCTCTCTTTATTATTATTTATTATTATTATTATTATTATTATTATTATTATTATTATTATTTTACTTTGTTTCAATTATTAAACCGTTCTTATCTAAACCCACGAGTTCTATTTTTGATTCTCCTCCCCATCCCACTGAGGTGCAGGGGGGAAGCGAGCAAGCGGCTGTATGGTGCTTAGTTGCCAGCTGGGCTTAAACCAGGACAGTCTTTTTTGGCACCCAATATGGGGCACGAAGGGTTGAGATAATGACAGATCTGACCAGAACATGTTAAAAGAAATTTGTTAAAAGCATTCATTGCATTGGTTTCATAGTTGCTGCTTACAATGTCGATTTTTTTTCTCTCACAGTTGTTGCATTTTTTCTCAGGGTTGTGTTCTGTAATACTGGTATCATGGTTAGACACTGACTAAAAAGCCAGGCACCCATGAGAACCATTCACTTATTTTCCTCTGCTATAGCTGAGCAGAGGAGGGGAAAAAAAAGATGAAATGGCTCATGAGTTGAGATAAGGATTAAGGGAAAAAACACTCCAAGGGCAAAACAGGTTCAAACTTTAACAGTATGAAGAAAATTTTATTATTAACAGAATTAAAAGAGGGTAATGAGAACTAAAATAAACCTTTAGAATACTTTTTTCTTCCCAGTCCCTCCCTCTTTCCCACCGACAACGTAGGGAGACAGAACATGGGGTTTTGGTCAGTTTTTCACTTTCTAGAAAATCTGTCTTCAGTTCGTTCAGGGAAAGAAAGGTCTTTCTTCTGTTGTGCCATGGGGTCCTTCCCACGGGAGATGGTTCTCTGTGAATTTCTCTAGCTTGGTTCTAATTTTCACAAATAGCAGTCCCACCCGACCTGCTGTAAAGTGAGTCCCTCCCACGGGCAGTGCAGTCTTCCCAAAACTGCATAGCGTGGGTCATTTAGTTCATGGGGTATAGTTTTTAAGGATAAGCTGCTCTTGTTTGGAAGCTAGGGCTCTCTTTCTCTATCTCTGGAAGCAAGGGTCTTCTCTGTCTGTTCAAGTTTCCTACTAGATTACAGCTTTTCAGCATCTACCCTCTCCAGAGTGAGCACCTTTTCTCATGGGCTGTGAGTGGATCTCTGCATCCCCCCATGCACTTCATGGATTATAGGGAAACAATTTGTTGTATTATAGTCCTCACCACGGCTTGCAGAGAGCTCTTGACTCCGACTCTTGGAGCGCTTCCTCTCCTTCTTTCTTTACTGACCTCAGTGCTGCCATGTTGGTTTTCCTCACGTCTTCACTTTTTCCTTTTCTCTAACTCGGAAGAAAATTGTTGTCTGTAGGTATTATTGTTCTCAAGTTCTATCAATTGAAAAGTTCTTATAGAGTTTTGCAGCGTCAAAAAGGTTGATTTCGTTTGAGCTCCGCACAGAGGAGTCGCTTGCCATGTTTCTGCTACTGGCCATGTGGCCCTGCCCCCGCTCCTGCTTTTTCTTCCCGCAGGGCAGTTGGCTAGGAGCAGCTCGGCAAGCACAATTTGCTGCGGGCGGCACCCCGCATGGCCACACCTGGGCATGGCAGCAGCCGTGCCAAGATGGTCCCAAGATGGTGGCACATGGCCTCCTGGCAGTGGCCACATGGCCCCGGCCCTGGGAGAAAAAGAGAATGCACCCAGTTTTTTTCCTTCCTAAATATGTCATCACAGAGGCTTTACAAACTTCTCAAATTGGGCCAGCAACCTGCCTATTGTCAGAGCCTTCAGCGATTGGCTCTGCTGGACATAGTAGAAGCTTCTCCTGCCCACCAAAAAAAACTAGACTGTTTTTAAACTAACACGACTGGTAATACATTGTGTTCCCTGTGGTGATGTTTATCATCCTTGGGGCCTGGGCTAAGACTATCATTGTGGGGTACTTGGTAGTATTGACTTATGATATCATGGCGTTGCTGGTCAGGAAACTACAAAAATATTTTAGACATCATCCAAGTGAGCATATTACTGATAGCCTGGCTGGTCCAATGCAGGCACAATGGGGCTAGCAGTTTGGAATTAGAGGGTAAGGAAGCCAAGCAGCTAGGATCGCTTGCTAAGGAAGCAGGCACTGACAAAGCGATAGGAAAAAAGACACAAGCCTTTAGCCTCTGGAGGCTACTCCTGTCAAGTGGGAGGGAAAGGTGTCCCTACAAGGAATATATTCCATGTCACCCAGGATTGTAGGAATGTTACCCAGGTATGACAGGAAAGCATTGGAGATGGAAAGAGGCTGTATGGAGTCCCCTATGATGAGGTGCAGAAACTGCTGAAAGAGAAGGTGAATCGAGTCAGTTTGCAGAGGCGAAAGCCATCCAGTTGGCCTTAGACATTGCTGAACTAGAAAGATGGCCAATACTTTATACTGATTCATGAATGGTGGCAAATGCCCTGTGGGGGTAATTGCAACAATGGAAGCAGAATAACTGGCAGAGTAGCGGTAAACCCATCTGGACTGCTGCACTGTGGCAAGATATTGCTGCCCCAGTGGAGAACTTGGTTGTGAAGGTACATTACGCAGATGCTCATGTGCCCAAGAGTCGGGCCACTGAAGAACATCAAAACAACAGACATGTGGATCAGGCCGCTAGGATTGAAGTGGCTCAGGTGGATTTGGATTGGCAACACAAGGGTGAATTATTTTTAGTTCAGTGGGCCCATGACACCTTGGGACATCAAGGAAGAGATGCAACATATAGATGGTCTCGTGATCAAGAGGTGGACTTAACCATTCACACTACTGCACAGATTATCCATGAATGTGAAACATGCACTGGAATTAAGCAGGACAAGTGGGTAAAGCCTCTTTGACATGGGGGATGATGGCTGAAATATAAGTATGGGGAGGCCTGGGAGATTGATTACATCACGCTCCCCCAAACTCACCTAGGCAAGAGCCATGTGCTTACGATGGTGGAAGCAACCACTGAATGGCTGGAAACGCATCCTCTGCCCCCTGCCACCTCCTGGAACATTATCCTGGGCATTGAAAAGCAAGTTTATGGTGACACGGTACTCCAGAAAGAATTGAATCAGGCCATGGAACTCATTTCTGCAACAACCTCATAGATACTTGGGTCAAAGAACATGGCATTGAGTGGGTATATCACACTCCCTATCATGCACCAGCTTCCGGAAAAATCGAATGAATTTTCCCCATATATGTTGCCAGGGTGACAAATTGCTAGGTGCTTACGAGAGACAAAGGAGCTGGCCATAGGGGGAGGGGTCCAGCAGGCTACTCTCTTTCACCTGGGCTTGTGGGCTGGTGTTCTCGGCGTTCAGGGAGAGACAGGCTGCCATCGTGGTGGAAGGAATTCATCAGCATTGCAGGCTTCTGCTTTTCGGCTGCTTTCCTTCTACCGGAGAAAACCGGGATCCCAAACCCACCTTTCCCTGCCCCGCTGTCGTCGCTCAGAGCCTTCGCTACACTGTAGCCCTGCTTGCTGAGACCTCCCGAGGTTCCTGTTTGATACATCACGTCTGCCACCCGGGATCTGTGCTCGTCTCTGCTGTTCCAACCTGCTGTTCCCCAGGGTCCGGCCAGGCACCAGGATCGGCTGCCCAGGGGGTTTGTGAAGCTTTTTGTCCACCCTTTCCAGGGGCCTCGGGCCGTCATTACTGCTTGCTCCCCGAGCTCGCTCCGGAGCGCCCCCTGCACCCCCGGGGGATCATCGCACCTGCCCTGCTCACCGGAAGCCGCCAGCGCCCCTGCCAGCTGTGACCATAACTGCACCAAAGGGGAAAGGGCCTGACAGCCGAGAAGGCTGGCACTGGGTTTGTGGTTCTGTTTGCTGTTACTGCCATAGTTATTGTTGTTTGTTTGCCTAGTTATACATATATACATATATATATTAGTAAAGAACTGTTATTCCTATTCCTCATATCTTTGCCTGAAAGCCCCTTAATTTCAAAATTATAATAATTCGGAGGGAAGGGGGTTGCATTTTTCATTTCAAGGGAGGCTCCTGCCTTCCTTGGCAGACACCTGTCTTTCAAACCAAGACAAAAGGCCACCTGGTTAGTCAACATCAGAGGATCTCTCAACCAGGCTGGCCCTGCCCAATCAAAACTTTTATATACTGTAGAAGGGGAAAAAGTTCCTGTAGTGCACATAAAAAACATGCTGGGGAAAACAGTCTGGGTTATTCCTGCCTCAGGCAAAGGCAAACCCATCCATGGGATTACTTTTGCTCAAGGACCCAGGTGCACTTGGTGGGCAATGCGAGAAGATGGGGAAATCAGGTGTGTGCCTCAAGGAGATTTGATTTTGGGGTGAGAATAGCAAATTAATTAAATTGCATTATGTTAATAGCTATCTAACACTGTGTATTACCACTTCTGTGGTGGCCACGTGTATCACCTCACTGAACACCTCATGGTATTGATCTTAACCACAAACATTCTGGGGATCTGAGCCTGACTTCCCTCTGATCGTCTCACCAATGAAGAAGGAATTTTGATAAAACTGAACAAGTGCAGCAGTATTGGAATCAGAACTGACTCAAATGTGCAACATGCAATAATCCCACACCTCACACCACCTTTCCTGCTTGAAAGGCTGTTACAAAGGATGAAGGCCAAACTCACGGACTAAATGAATTCAAGAAACTTTTTTTTGGTGGACATTTTATGAACATTTGACAGAGGTGTTCTGTAGACTAAGGGAATGATGTCTGTATATATAATATCTATCAACACAGTGTATCAGGTCTGACAGAGATAGAGTTAATTTTTTCCTTAGGAGCCCTCACAGTGCTGTGCTTTGCATTGGTAGCTGGAAGGGTGTTGATAACACACCAGTGTTTTGGCTACTGCTGAGCAGCGCTGTCCCTCTAACATTCCTTCCCCCCATCAAGGGGACTGGGAGTGGGCAAGATCCTGGGAGGGGACACAATCAGGACAGCTTACCCAAATTAACCAAAAGGATATTTCATATCATTTGATGTCAGCTCAGATATAAAAGCTAAGGGAGAGAGGAGGAACAGGGGGGCATTTGTTATTCTACAATATTTGCCTTCTGGAGTAACCACTATGCGTGCTGAGGCCCTGGTTCCCAGGAAGTGTCTGTGTATAGGGTTTCCATGGTCTGGTTTTTGGTAGCGGGGGGGCCACAGAGGTGGCTTCTGTGAGAAGCTGCTAGAAGCTTCCTCCATGTCCAGCAGAGCCAATCCCTGGTGGCTTCAAAGATGGGCATGCCGCTGGCCAAAGCTGGGCCAATGGTGGCAATGCCTCTGAGATAACATATTTAAGAAGAAAGAAAATCAAAAGTTTTGCACAGTTTTAATTGTGACTAGAGAAGAGCAGAGTGAGAACATGTGAGAACAACTATGCAGACACCAAGGTCAGTGAAGAAGGAGGGGGACGAGGTGCTCCAGGCACCAGAGCTGAGATTCCTCTGCAGGCCGTGGTGATGACCATGGTGAAGCAGGCTGTCCTCCTGCAGCCCATGGAGGGCGACGGGGGTGTAGAGATCTACCTGCAGCCCATGGAGGAGCCCCACACTGGAGCAGGTGGATGCCTGAGAGGAGGCTGTGATCCTGTCAGAGACCCATGGAGAGAGGGGCCCTGCTCCCAGGCTGGAGCAGCCTGTCCTTGAAGGACTGCACCCCGTGGAAGAGTGATCCCTGCTGCAGCAATTTGAGGGGGACTGTTGCCTGTGGGATGGACTCATATTGCAGCAGTTCTCAGGGAGCTGCTGCTCATGAGATGGAGCCACATTGGAAAAGTTCGCGGAGAACTGTCTCCTGTGGGAGGGACCCCGTGGCTCAGCAGGGGAACGACTCCTCTCTCTGAGCAGCGGGAGAAACCATAGGTGATGAACTGACCATAAACCCCATTCGCTGTCTCCTTGTGCCACTGGGATAGGAGGTAGAGCTGGGAAGGAGGGAAGGGTAGGGGGAAGGTGTTTTTAAGGGCTCATTTTACTTCTCATTATCCTGATCTGATTTTGTTAGTAATAAATTCACTTCAAATCTCTAAGTTGAGCCTGTTTTGGTATTTGATGAGTCATCCCTCCCAGTCCTTATCTCAACCCATGAATCCTTTGTTAAATTTTCTCTCCTCTGTCCAGCTGCAGAGGGGAGTGAGTGAGTGAATGAGTGGTTTTCGTGGGTGCCTGGCATCCAGCCAGCATTACCCACAACAGTCTGAACATCACTCACTGATGGGAAGTAGAGATTAACTTCTCCCTCTGCTTATGCATGTGCAAACTTTTGCTTGTTTTTATTCCCTTTGCTTTAATAAACTGCCTTATCTCAACCTACTCATTTTTTTCCATCTTATTCTCTCCCCTGTCCCACTGGGAAGGGGAGTGATAGAGTGTCTTAGTGGGCACCTGGCACCTGGCCCCTAGCCGAGGTCAAACCACCACACACAGATAAATAGGGAAGGTGATGGGATATTGGGGAGTGTGAAACTTGGCATGAAATAAATGGTATGGAATAAGGGGTGGGCATTGTCCTGGTTTCAGCTAGGGTAGAGTTAATTTCTTCTCAGTAGCTGTTACAGTGCTGTGTTTTGGATTCAGAATGAGAATGGTGTTGATAACACACTGATATTTTGGTTCTTGCTAAGTTGTGTTTATCTGAAGTCAAGGACTTTTTTCTTGTCTCATGCTCTACCAGTGAGGAGGTTTGCAAAAGAAACTGGGACAGAGCATAGCCGGGACAGGTGACCCAAACTGACCAAAGGGTTATTTTGCACTGTAGAACGTCATGCCCAGTATATAAACTGGAGGGAGTTACCCAGAAGGGCAGCTGATCTGGGTTTGGGAAGGGAGGTCTGGCATTGGCCAGCGGGTGGTAAGCAATTGTATTGTGCATCACTTGTTTTTTCCCTTTTTATTATCACTATTTTTATTGTCATTTACCTTTATTACTGTATTTTTACTTTGGTTTTGAATATTAAACTGTTCTTATCTCAACCTACAAGTTTTACTTTGATTCTCCTCCCTGTTCCACCAAGTTGGGGGGGGAGGGGGGAAGAGAGGGGTTGAGTGAACAGCTGGGTGGCACTTAATTTCCAGCTGGGCTTAAACCACGACACAACTGTATAAGACTTTGGGAATAGAGAGAAAATTGCATTCACCATGTCGCCCACAATCTTCAGGACAAGTCAAAATGATGAATAGAACATTAGAAGAAAAGACGTGCATGCACTAATGTGAAATGGCCAGAAGCCTTAAATTTGGCTCTGTGGGATGTCCAGAATACTCCAAGACAACACGTAGGACTAATGCCAGCAGAGATTCTCTTTGTGAGACACTTAGCTATACCAGGAACTTATATCCCATTCATCTCCAACCTGTTGGATGGAGATGAATGCTTGACCCAGTATATTATATATATGAAGAAAGGATTTGAGGAGCAGAGAAAGTATGCACAATGGTATCAGCCCAGCCCACCTGAAATACAGGTACATGATACACAACCTGGGGATGAAGTGTTAATCAAGATATTCTCATGAAACTCCAAATTAGAACCTAAATGGGAGGGACCATATACTGTCTTAGTGTGTTCTTATTTTGATGTTAAAGTTTTGGGTAAGGAGAACTACATACACCATTCTCATATCAAACAAGTAGTGAATGATCAACTGTTGCATATAGGTAAAACCTTATAAAATGAAAGCCTTGTTGCCTTTGTAAAATCATGGCTCAGGCCTGTTACTTCGGCTAAGTAGAAAAAGACTGTGGGAAAGAGACACAGATGAATTAGGGGTAGAAAAACATGTTATACAACCATCGCATATTCACACTGTGGTGCATGGTGGTTGGTTGAATTATGTTTGTTGTGCCTTAAAACTATGTAAACTGATAACCAGCTAACTGCTTTAAAAGGCTGGGTTTTTGCAATAAAGGGACTCTCCTTTGCACCTGCCTGGGGACTCTACGTCACTATGGACCCTCATCCACAATCAACCAATAAATGACTTTTGAGAATCTTTCATCGTTGTATATTGATAATCATTTCTACCCTATGATAATCTTGTTAGCCTTAATCCTGCTATGTTCATCACTTGCAATATTATAAGGCAAATGGTTAAATGCCTTGAAAGGTGTCTTTTCCCTTTTCTCTATGACAGCCTAAATCGTTATGTTTATTACTTGCAAAAAATGTTGTATATAAGGGCAGCGGATAATGCCTTGAAAGTTTCTTTTTTTCCTTTTAGTATATTAGCAGGTATGCTCAATTACAACAAAGGGAGGACTGTTGAGGAATACTCTGGTGCAGGTAGCTGGGTTTGAAAGCTGCAGATTGAGCTCTGGGTGGGAGCCCAAGACAAGAGGCCGTGAACTGCCAACCGTTTGGTTAACAAAGGGCGCGAGGAAGATAGGTGGCTCCAGACAGTTGAATGGACACTGAGAGACATAGCAGGAGCCGTGAACTGCCAACCTTTTGGATAACAAAGGGCACGAACAGTGGTGACACCAGCCAGTGTGGATGGGCACTGGGAAACACAGCAGGAGCAGAAGACTCAGGAGGAAGAGTAACACTTGTGAGCAGGTAGACTGTCAGAGTATAAAAGCCCAGGGGTTCCTTTGTTTGGGGTCCTTGCTTGGAGGCACCAGCTCAAGCTGTTTCTGTGTTGCTGTGCTGTGAATACCCCTGAACAACTACAGGACCCTGATAAAATGGCAGAATATTTGAAAGAAAATTGCTGTGGTAGTTCCAGAGAGGCACAAAGTTATGCAACGTGCTGGGCCCTGGCTAGTATTTATCAGACTGCTCATTACTAGACAGCACCCTCAGGAGAAGGAGGAGGAAAGCAGACCGACAGGCACCATGGTCACTCAAACTGTAGCTAAATCAGAGGAACAACCCATACTGGTAGCAGTCGCCTTGATACAGAAGAAGAAATCCAAAAAAGATAAGTTCACTCAGTGAGGGATGAAGAGGAATCAGGGCCCTCAGAACAGGAGGAAGAGGCAGGGCCAGAGATAATCACACGATCCCTATCCCCAGGTGACCTGCAAAATATGAAAAAAAAGATTTCAGCTGCCAGTCAGGTGAGCCCCTGTGACCTGGCTGCTCCAATGCTGGGATATCGAGGCCCACAATATGAAACTAGATGGTAGTGAAGCCAAGCATCTCTATTTCTGGCGTGACAGGGTGTTGGAGGTTAGGATTTTTTCCTTTTTTTTTTCTTTCTCTCAGGGAATTTTCCTCCCATTTGTTGCCTAAGAGATGGGAACGATGGGTACTTAAGAGAAAAAAGATGTGGCCAAGGAGGGGAGGGGTGCAGTTGGCTGCAGTCTCTTAGCTGGGGAGTGAGCTTGATAGCTGGGGGCTTTTCTCTTGGGAAGTGAGACTGGATAGGGGGTAAGGGGTTGGGCTCAGCCTCGTCCCTCTCTTGCTCTCAGGATCCGAGGGGGGACGGTTGGTGGTTTTGGTGCCGGACTGTTGCTGCCCAGAGGATTCGCTGCCACTGCAGTTTCGTCCTTCACTGCTTCTCCTTACTGTGGGTGAACCTTTGCTCGTAAGAGCGGCCGTTGAACTGGGACCTTTTCAACACCCGACCTCACTGGAAAGCACCTTCACCATCTGCTCGGGTGCCTCAAGGGAAACCTGGGACCCCGACCCCCTCCCCCTCTTCAGAGGGAGCAGCTCCTGGCTGTGGCAGTTGCTTGCAGAAGCCCACCTGCCCCTGCCCAGCCCCACTGTTTTATGCCACTGCTTTGGGCTTTTTGCTACACTTTAACCTGACACCCTGTGCCTGCCCAGGCACCCCGCGGCTCCTGCTATGGCTTTGGAGTTTTTGCTACACCTTGTTTGCCACCCCAGGTTTGCTCGCCTCTGCTGTTCCAGCTTGCTGGTCCAAGGTCCCTGCTACAGTCCATTTCATGACCTGGAGGGGCACTGAGACCGGCTGCTCCCCATGAATTTGCAAAGGGAGCCCCTTTTCTCTCTCTCCCGCCAGCCGAGTCACCATTGCCACATGGAGAGGCGGCTGAGCTCATGCCACAGTGCCCCCTGCAGCTGTGGGGGAATCATCGCATCTGCCCTGCCTGGACAGGAGCCAACAGCACCCCTGCCAGCTGTGGCCATAACTACACTGAAGGGGAAAAGGCTTGACAGCCGAAAGAAGGCTGTTATTGGGTTTCTGGGGGGTTTGTTTGTTTGTTTGTCATTACTGCTGTTGTTGTTGCTTGTTTGCCTTGTTTTTATATATATACTAGTAAAGAACTGTTATTCCTTTTCCCATATCTTTGCCTGAAAGCCCCGTAGTTTCAAAGTTATAATAATTTGGAGGGAAGGGGGGGTCATATTTTCCAATCCAAGGGAGGTTCCTGCCTTCCTTGGCAGACACCTGTCTTTCAAACCAAGACAGAGGGGGATCCCAACAGCTGACTGTACTGGAAGCTGAAGTGAGTCTGACTGGGAATAAATGACAAAAAATACCCCATTGTGACTGGCCCAGAGGCCCCGTGCAGCCTTGGCATAGATTACCTCAGGAGAGGATATTTCAAGGACCCAAAAAGGCATTGGTGGGCTTTTGGGATAGCTGCTGTGAAGACATTAGACATTTCAACCCTTTGGTGTCTCAGAGGACCTTTATGCTGGGACTGCTGAGGGTCAAAGAACAACGGCTACCAATTGGTACCACAACAGTGCACTGTTGACAATACCACACCAACCGGGACTTGGTGAACACCACCCATGAGATGATTTGTGAACTGGAGAGTCAGGGAGTGGTCAGTAAGACTTGCTCACCCTTTCATAGTCTTATATGACCAGTGCTTAAGTCCAATGGAGAGTGGAGACTGACAGTAGACTATCGTGGCCTGAATGAAGTCACGCCACCACTGAGTGCTGCTGTGCAGGACATGCTGGAACTCCAGTATGAACTAGAGTCCAAGGCAGCAAAGTGGTGCCACGACTGACATTTCTAATGCCTTTTTTTCTCCATTCCTTTAGCAACAGAGTGCAGGTCACAGTTTGCTTTCACTTGAAGAGACATCCAGTACACCTGGAACCAACTGCCCCAGGGGTGGAAGCACAGCCCCACCATTTGCCATGGACTGATCCAGACTGCACTGGAAAAGAGTGAGGCTCCAGAACACTTGCAATACATTGATGACATCATCATGTGGGATAACACAGCAGAGGAAGTCTTTGAGAAAGGGGAGAAGATCATCAAGATCCTCCTGAAGGACAGTTTTGCCATAGAACAAAGTAAGGTCAAGGGACCTGCCCATGAAATTCAGTTCCTAGGAGTAAAGTGGCAAGACATACGTAGTCAGATTCCAGTGGATGTGGTCAACAAAAAAGCAGCTATGCCCCACCAACCAGCAAGAAGGAAACACAGGCTTTCCTAGGCACTGTGGGTTCTTAGAGGATGCATATTTCAGAGTACAGCAAGATTGTAAGCCCTTTCTTTGATGTGACCCTCAAGAAGAATGATTTCAAGTGGGGTCCTGAACAACAACAAGCTTTTGAACAAATTAAACAGGAGATTGTTCATGCAGTCGCCCTTGGACCAATAAGGACAGGACAAGATGTGAAAAACGTGCTCTACACTGCAGCTGGGGAAAATGGTCCTTCACGGAGTCTAACAAAAATACCCAGGGAGACTCGAGGATGACCGCTGGGATTCTGGAGTCATGGATACAAAGGATCTGAGACCTGCTACACCCTAACTGAAAAAGATCCTGGCAGTTTATGAAGGGGTTCAAGCTCTTTCAGAAGTGATTGGCACTGAAGCACAGCTCCTCCTGGCACCCTGACTGCCAGTGCTGGGCTGTTCAAAGGGAAAGTCCCTTCCACACATCATGCCATTGATGCTACATTGAGTAAGTGGGTTGATTTGATCACACAGTGAGCTCGACTAGGAAACCCCATCCACCCAGGGATCTTGGAAGTCATCAAAAACCAGTCTGAAATGCAAGCATTTCAAACTATCATCATCAGAGGAGGAGGAAAAAGTGACACGTGATGAGGAGGCCCCACCATTTAATCAGCTACCAGAAAATGAGTATCAATATGCTTTCTTTACTGATGGTTCCTGCTGTATTGTAGGGATACATTGAAAATGGAAAGCTGCCATATGGAGTCCTACGTTGCAGAAGCTATTGAGGTACAAGGTAGATCAAGTCAGGTTGCAGAGCAGAAAGCTGTCCAGCTGGCTTTAGGTATCACTGAACGAGAGAAGTGGCCAGCGCTCTACCTCTACTCTGACTCATGGATGGTAGCAAATGCTCTGTGAGGGTGGCCAAATCAATGGAAAAAGACCAAATGGCAGTGCAGAAGTAAAGCCATCTGGGCTGCTGAATTGTGGCAAGACATCACTGCCCATGTAGAGAAGTTGGCTATAAAAGTACATCATGTGGATTCACACGTACCCAAGAGTTGGGCTACTGAAGAACATAGCAACAACTGACAGGTGGATCGGGCTGCAAAAATTAAAGTGCCTCAGGTGGATCTGGACTGGCAACAAAAGGGTGAATTAATTCTGGCTTGTTGGGCCCATGACACCTTGGGACACCAAGAAAGAGATGTAACATAAACATGAGCTCATGATCAAGGGATGGACTTAACCATGGAGACTATCTCCCAAGTTATACATAACTGTGAAACAGGTGCTGCAATCAAGCAGGCCAAGTGGATAAACCCTCCGTGGTATGGGATGTTGGGGTGCCTCAGACCACTTGGGGTCCGCCCGCTGTCCATCACGGCATGCCTACCCAATGGGCAGACGATTCGGAGAGCGAGGACCAGTCCGTGGGCGAGATCCGGTTCTGAGCCCGTACCACTTTTCCAGAAAGTTCTGTTAAGTTCGGTTGTTAATAGGTTTGTTCTGTAAATTCCCTCCTCTGTAACCTAGCCATTGGTTCTGTGTCCCCGGGATTCCACTCCAAGCTTACTTTCTATTGGTTGTTTGTTCGGTGCCACCCCTGTAGAAAACCTCGGTGCCTCTGGCTCTCTTCGGCCAGTTCCTCCCCTTTGCTTTCGGGGTAATAAACCTTGGAAGATTTCACGGACTGGTCCTCTCCCTTGCCTCTTTCGCCCCCAGAATTCCTGAGGGACTGAGACCACCTGGTCCCCTCACTTTTGGGTGCGCCTGCTGATACTGAGCCAGTGCAGCCCATTCCAAGCGGCCGCCGGGACGTGACACTTTTTCAGTGCCTGTCTGCGGGAAGGTCACTGTTGCCTCCTAAGCGGGACAAGTACCCCCCGAGGCCGACCCATCTCCCAGGGCAGTGACAATGGGGGATGATGGTCGAAATATAAATATGGGGAGACCTGGGAGATTTATTACATCACAATCCCGCAGACCTACCAAGGCAAGCAATACATGCTTACAATGGTGGAAACCACCACTGAATGGCTGGAGACGTACCCTGTGCCTCACACAACTGCCCAGAACACCCTCTTGGGCCTTGAAAAGAAAGTCCTGTGGAAACATGGCACCCCTGAAATAATTGAGTCAGACAACAAGACTCATTTCAAAAATATTCTCCTAGACACTTGGGCCAGAGAGCATGGTATTGAGTGGATATATCATATTCCCTATCATGCACCAGCCTCTGGGAAAGTTGAATGGTACAATGGACTGTTAAAAACCATATGGAAAGCAATGGGTGGTGGGGCCTTCAAACATTGAGATCTACATTTAGCAAAGGCCACCTGGTTAGGTAACACTTGAAGCTCTACCAATCAAGCTGGCCCTGCCCAATCAGAACCCCCACGTACCATAGAAGGAGATAAAGTCCCCATGGTGCATATGAGGAATATGTTAGGGAACACAGTCTGGATTAGTCCTGCCTCAAGGAAAGGCAAACCCATCCATGGGATTGTTTTTGCTCAAGGACCTAGATGCACTTGGATGGTAATACAGAGGGATGGGGAAATGCAATGTGTACCTCAAGGGGATTTGATTTTGGGGTGAGAACAGTCTGTAATGTTGAATTGTATGATATTGGTTGCTGAATGACACTGCCACCGTATGCCATAACTACCATGAACAATGAGTATGGACTGCTCCAGATACGCCAGTGGTGAGCTCCTGATGCAGCTTGCAACCACCCAACAGCACACCAGCCCTGCTGCCCTGAAAGACATCAAGGATGAATAGAACCTAGAATCATGGACTAAATGAACTAAACAGACATCTTGGGGGGATGGCAAGTGGCTATGGAAATGATACCTGTGCTTGTATATATATATATATGTATATATATATATATATTTAGTGGGAAGGTCTAGGAACTGGGCATGATATAGGTGGTACAGAATAAGGGGTGTATAATGTCTTGTTTCTGGACAGGACAGGGTTAATTTTTGCAGTAGACAGGAGGGGGCATGGCTAGGACCCCGAGGTTATTCTCTACCACCTCACATCATTGCCGGGGTGGGGGAAAGGGAGTCTTCCCAGGAGAAGGTGCTGCTTCGGATGGAGTAAATGTGGCGTTTACTCCCTTGTGTGTGTCCCTCCCACAGAGGGAGCCATTGGATATTGTCTATTGTCAGGGGGTTTCCATGTGAATTGTTCCTTTCTTGTATCCTGTGTCATTAATATTGTTGCTGCTACTGTTCATTTTCTTCTCCTATTGCTCTTTCCAGTAAATTGTTATCTCGACATGTGAACTTTACCTTTTGTTCCTGCAATTCTCCTCTCCATCCTGCTGCAGGGGGAGGGGGAGGTGGGGGAGCTATGGGGAATTATAAGAGAGAATTGGGTTGTGAGCTGTAAAACCTGCCTGCAAAGGCACATGGCAGAACAAAGGAGCACATGGCAGCACAGAGAGGCTTGTCTCCACCAGACCCTGGGGGGAGGAGGTGTCACACGGCAGACCCCTACCAAGAGGAGCCTGCCGGGGATGGGTGAAGAGCGAGTGACCACCCCATAGAAGGAAGTGTGTTGGTGATGTGGCAACACGGGATAGGTCACGCCGTATAAGGAAATACTGTGCCTTAGAAAAGTGTATAAAACCAGCTCATTCCTTTGAATAAACGATTCAGATTCCCTGCTGGTCTGGGTCCGAGATTCAATCACCGACAGGAGCAAGTGAGCAGTGCATGGTCTGGAGCGTCTTAGTGGGAGCACTAAACTGGGGAGTACCATTCCTAAACCACAACAATCCCCTAATTCACAATCCTCCTGATCCTATTCCCCTTTATTGGAGCCCCAAAAACTAAAACACTCAGCTTCTAAAAATACTCTAATAGTTTTAAAAAAACATTGGTCTTGTAAACCAAAGACTGAAGACTGCACCTCTTCTTAGTTTTACAAAACCGTCTCAGAAAAAAAGGATTTAAACCTTTATTCCCAGCTCCCAAAGCTGGCATTTTATATTGATCTACTTTTTCACCTCTCCCTTAAACTGCCCAAATTTCCCCATGTGACAATTGCTGCACAAGCTCAGAAAGCAAAGCAGCCCAGAAAGCCAATTGCATCCTGGGCTGCATCAAAAGCAGCATGGCCAGCAGGTCGAGGGAGGTGATTCTGCCCCTCTACTCCACTCTTGTGAGACCCTACCTGGAGTACTGCATCCAGCTCTGGGGTCCCCAGCACAGGCAGGATATCGACCTGTTGGAGCGAGTCCAGAAGAGGGCCAAGAAGATAATTAGAGGGATGGAGCACCTCTCCTATGAGGAAAGGCTAAGAGAATTGGCACTGTTCAGCCTGGGAAAGAGAAGGCTTAGGGGTGACCTAATTTCAGCCTTCCAGTACCTGAAGGGAGCTGTCGGAGACTGAAATGTTATCGTTTACGGCTTAAACATTTTTATGAAGGACTTTTGCCTATTATAGCAAAACTGTATAACAAAAGCTGCATGGAAGACCACCACACTCCTGGATAGGCCTCCTGACTGAGGCCCTGGACCGCAAGTTGATAGACATAAGATAAAGTGACTCAGGTCTCGGCTGGGGGAAGAAGAATACATTCACAGGAGGATTAAGCCTCACATCTTTGAGGTGGAGACCATAGCCCCAGGCTTATCTGCTGTCAGGCTCTAACAGACCCTCACACCAAAGGAGGGAGGAGGAGAGGTTTTGGGTGTGTGGTGAAAAAGCCTCTGGTCAGAGGCAGTGAATGTCCATCCTCCACTGTGCAGACCAGCTCAGCTGTGGGGCCCCTTCACCCCGGGGAAAGCCGCATCCAAGTGAGGGACAGCAGAGGGGGTGTCATGGCCCATCAAAGGCCCCCCCCCACCCAAAGGGATCCCCAGGCCCCGCACCAGAGCACTGCACATAATGCAAAATGATGCAACAGATCCAGAGTCTTGCAAGGACAGTGTCAAACCTGCCCCCCTCAGGGGAGGCACGTGGGCATTCCCACCTGGCCCAAATGTATATTGATCCACTGGATTCTATACTTTTTGGTGTGGGGTGGCAGGGGTTCCTCATCACCAAGAAGACCAGATGGAGGGGATCAATGAGACATCGTTGGGATCCTCAGAAGGATGATATGTTTCTACCTAATCCCTGTCACTCTCCCTGTCCCCTCCCTCCCTTCCTTCCTTCCTTCCTTCCTTCCTTCTTTTACTATTAAATAAAATGTATCAATTTTTTTTGGCACCAATATCTAACCTCATTTGGTTTTAATCAAGTTTTGGGGTATATTTTGAACCTTTCTGGGTTCAATCCATTTTATTCACAGACTGTTTTCTTTGCTCTTCTGTGCTTAAAGCGGTTTGTAACAGGAGCCTACATGAAAGATGAGGCAAGACTACTTACAAGAGCATGTAGTGACAGGATGGGGGGAATGGCTTCAAACTGAAAGAAAGTAGATTTAGATTAGATATTAGGAAGAAATTCTTGCCTGTGAGGGTGGTGATGCACTGGAACAGGTTGCCCAGAGAAGTTGTGGATGCCCCATCTCTGGAAGTGTTCATGGCCAGGCTGGATGGAGCTCTGAGCAACCTGGTCTAGTGAAAGGCATCCCTGTCCATGGCAGGGGATTGGAACTTTAAGGCCCCTACTAACCCAGGCTGTTCTATGAGTCTCTGAAGGTCCAAAACAACAAACAAGGTCAACAACAGCCCCTAGCCTGAAACCAAGAACATCCCCACCTTGCAAGAATAAAATATGGCCACACTGCTAAAATCTAGCCAAACAGAAAATATACTCATCAACAGTAACCACCTGGAGCTTCCAACATTCAGTAAGCCCCCCAACAATTACCCCTACAACAAGCACTAAGACAAGCCCCACACCATACTTAACCTGTCCATCTCCCCAAGCCTCCAGTAAAGGATCTGCTGCTAAAGAAACAGAATAAACAAAACCCAGCAACATCCCACTCAAATAGACCATAAACAACACTACCTATACAAAAGAGACACCCAGGCTCAACAATCACCCACATCCTGCAACAGATGCCAACACTAAACCCACTACCCCATAATAAGGCAAGACATTGAATGCAACTGCCAATCCCCCTAAACCAAAGCGCAATCCCAAGAAAAGTACAAAATATGTCATAATAGTTCCTGCTTGGCCTCTGTCCAAGACTTAGGGCCTGAAGAACCACTGTTGTTAAATCTCTACTACAGAAACTCCCTAAAACCACAATTTTCTTCCTGCCCTCCTGTCAGGACTTAAAGAATGAACTTCTCTCAAAGCATTGTCAAAGGAGGAAGCTCCCATAAGATAAGCCACCACAACAGGCACAGATGGCAAACAGGAAGGAGCTAATTTCAGGCCTACATGGAGGTGAAAGGTTTGGAATTAGCACACCAGACAAAATACCACTCTGAAGACTGTGGGAAAAGAGCAGATGGCAACAACAGGAAGATGCCAGGCCTGGGAAGGCAGATGTGGCTTACCTATTCGAACAAAAATTCCCACCATGGTAAACCGTGAGAAAGGAAGCAACTGCTTACACACATGCCATCCCATGTTGTGGGAACAGCGCATACGCCTTGTGGATAACTGGGACTTGGACTGCATAAAAGTGGTACCTCCAGAAGAATACTTGGGGACACCCACAGACGAGAAGACCAGAAGAAGGGCCAGCAGGACGCTGCAGGGACCCATGTGGTGGTGACTATCTTTCTACTTAATCTCACTCTCTGTGTCTCTCTCTTTCTCCATCCCCCCCTTTCCCCATTTACTGTTAAATAAAATCCATACTGAGAGGAAAGATGTGTGCTAATGTCTTTACAAACAATTTGATGGGTGTTAACGTCTTTGAAATTGGTCTTAATGCCTCTACTGACTTTGGGCAGCAGGTTCTTTACTGAGCCCAGACAGTTTGGCTCCTGAAATAGACATAAGTCTACACAAGCCTGAACTTCTAAACTTTGGAGTAAAACAGTAAGTTTGAATGATGCCTTAAGATTTAGCTTTTATATTTTTCAGATCTTGTACTGCTTTAGTGTGTAACTCTAAAACTCCATATGGCCTGTTAGCTACTGTTCTCCCACTCTGGTTAGACACAAGAAATCCTCTCTAGGCCTGGACTCACGGACACCTTGTTGTCCCAGGCCCCAAAATACTTAAACTAAGCCTCTAAAAAGGGGGAACAAACTTGGGGTAATGACATCATTACCTGAAATTGTAATTGGAGAATTAACCCTGATATGCAAATGGACCAAACTCATAAAAGTGTGAAAAACCCATGACCCGTCGTCCATTTTGGGTGTAGCCCTAGCCCATAGTGTACCTTATTGAAGGCCCTTCAATAAATACCCACTTTTATTCTCTTAATTTTGTCTAGCCTCTGTTTTCAGGTAGCCCTTCCAAGGCATCACAAGGGGGGATATGGGGCAGGCGGTTCAGGAAGCCTGTACCTTCCTAGTACCTCAGCTAATGGGGAAAGGAAGAGGGCAACATGCGGCCAGGAGTTAGGATAAAAGGGAGGCTGTGCCCTCCAAAACCTGGAGAGAGAAAACCCACAGCCGTGTGCCCAATGGACTCTCTCCCTTTATTCGAAAAAAGTTGAAGGACTCCTCTGTCTCCTTTTTGGACATAAAACTCTGGAATTTGTGGATTTTCCTTCCACCGTCTGGGTCCAGCGTGCTGCAAGAGGAGCTGAAGGCGGGCCTCACCCAGTTTCAATGACCAGCTCCCTTCGGTGCTGGCCAGGACCGGGCGATTGATTGGGTACCAGAGACTGTCCAGGAGACAGACAAGAGGCAGACCAGGGGGGTCCGTGAAGAGTCCATAGGAAAGGACCACTGGACATGGATGCCCAGAGGGGGCAGTAAGGGAAAGTCAAGAAGGGTCTCTGCAAATCTCACCGGTGAGTACAACTTCAAGGAGTAAAACACGGCAGGATGCCCAGGGTGGGCAACAAAGGAAAGTCGAAAAAGGGTCTTGGCTATA
The DNA here is from genome assembly GCA_014706295.1 of Lycocorax pyrrhopterus obiensis. NCBI lineage: Eukaryota > Metazoa > Chordata > Aves > Passeriformes > Paradisaeidae > Lycocorax > Lycocorax pyrrhopterus. Next base: position 5,982,043 of record JACSVZ010000030.1, on the reverse strand, counting down.
GGGACAACTATCCCAAAATACCTCTGAAGGGTCCTTTAGGAGAATGTTGAGACAGTTTGCACATTCTCCTAGAGGTAGTTATAGACATGGATGCCCAGAGCGGGCATTATGGTGTATGCCCGAGGCGGCAATATGGGGAATGTGGACACCCAGAGGGAGCAATAAGAGGCTCCGAGAAAGGGTCTCGGCAACCCACGCCCAGAGCGGGCAATATGATGTTGGTTTGGGAAAGGATTGGTCGAGGGGAGTGTGGACAAATATGGTTAAGGCAAATAGCAGCGGGAGGCTATGTGATAAGGAAAGACTGGGAAGTTCTCTGCCTTTTCTTCAAAATCTTCAGACTAATACAGGGCCAGCTGCAAGTCTTGTATTCCCGGCTTCCAGGATAGGGAAAACAGGGAGGTATTGTTCCTACACCCCCACCCCTCCCCAGGTCATTATGGAGCCAGGATGGAGGATTTGGGTTTGTAAGGGGGTTCCTCTATAGTGAGGAGTGCCGAGGCTGGGTGCGAGAGTGCGGGATCAGCAGCATGGGCTGGGGGACCTGTGGGGGAGGTGCGGGACCGAGCCGAGGCTGTGGGACAGCCAGGGCTCAGCATTGGGTGGTGCCCAACACCACCACCCCTGCAGGCAGGGGCTGCAGTGGCTCCCCATCCCCATGAGGTTGCAGGACACCCCTGCCCCCTGCCCGTCCCTGTGGCACCGTCGGCTGTGCCCACCTGCTGAGCTGCACCAGCAGCTGGTGCTTTACAGAGCTTTTGGTGCTGGGAGATGGGTGTGCTGTGGGGGCCGCGTTTGGACACTGCGGCAGGACGGGGACTGGCTCTAGTATACAGTGTGTGGTGAGGAGGGTGAGCACAAGGAGAAGGAGGAAGGAAAATCTGGGAAGCTTGCCGCGGTGCTGTACCAGCTAGCATGCTGCCTGGCACCGGGCAATTTCTAACTGCCCCAGGTGGGGAGATGGAAGCCGATCGCGGCGTTGGAGGGCAGGCAAAGCACCAGCTCAGATTCGCCTTGCCTACCGATGGCTAGGAGCGCGAAGGAGGAAGGAAAAAGCGGAGGGACTTCCTCGTGGGACAGGGAAGGGTTTATTTGAGGGAGAAGCCACGAGGAGAGCCGATAAAATTAGGCGGGCACGGGGTTTTATACCCCTACATAATAGGCGTGGAGAACATACAGTAACCAATAAAATACCAGTTAGGGGTCTTACAAAAGGGGGGAGAAGGGATTAGGGCAAATGGGAGATGTGGAGGGTAGAGGATTAACACGAGCCAATTACCAACTGAGGAACATAGAACTTTCTAGAGGAATAACCAAATATGAACCATAAAGGGAGGGGGGGCAGCAGCCAATGGCCAGTGTGCTTCACACAGCCCTTTGTGTGCTCACTGTCCTTGTGCTGTGGAGGCATCCAATCACTGGACCTGTTGGTCTGCTTGGTCCAGTGGACCATAGCTCTGGCCATGGCTCACTGCAACAGAAATGTGAATTGTACGTGAAAGAATTAGGATTTTCTTTTAATGATTTTGTTTGGGTCACTGGAGAAACAAGTGATTTTGAGCTGTGGGAGAATGAGTACCCACATGCAGTAGCGGGGTGGGGCTAGCGGAAGGGCAGAATAAGTCCCTGGATGAACTGGTTAGAAAGATAGGAAAGAAGGGATGAGGAAAAGGTAAAGGTACAGCCAGGAATAATGGCAGTTTTTACAACCCCTGATGGGGAAAATTGCAAGGAGCTCCAGGACCAAAGGGAGGGGGGCGGCCACCAGGACAGCGATTGGGAAGGAATGAAACATCGGTAATGGATTGTTGAGGGTGTCAGGATCTGCTATCATAATTTGAATTTTATGCCAAAGGGGGAACAATTGTTCATATGTTCTTTTCATAAGTGGGAAAGATGTGTGTGTTAATTTGAGTTTTGCCGGCAAATAAAAGTAACACGGAGATGCCCGTGAGAATTTGCTGAATGTGTGAGATGGGTTTGAAAAGCATGAGTTTCTGATTATTCCTAGTTTTGGTTGTGGTTTGCTAGGAGGGAGTTTGATGGCTGGAGTTGGGAATGCGAGTTAGTGTTGTAAGGGGTGATAGGGAGGTTAGTACTGTTGTGAATGCTGGAGTGAACCCAGAGGTGTGGGCAGTCCCAGGGGAATATGGAAAACTGGATATGGAGCCTCTCCACATTAGTCTGAGGCAACCTAGATAACTGGTGTCTAAAAAGCAATACCCTCTTTCAAGGGAAGGAAAGGGTTGCAGTCTGTTGCTGAGCTAAAGGCGGGTCTTTTGGAACCGTATATGTCCCCCTATAACACTCCTATCCTGCCAGTTATGGTGCAGGACCTGAGAATAGTAGGTGAAACTAAACCCAGGCACTCCACAGTACCAGACCCATATACCCTCTTGAACCAGATTCCCTCTTTACACTGCTACTATTCAGTACTTGATTTAAAGGATACTTTCTTTAGATGCCCTATCATAGAGGACAGTAAATAGTATTTTGCCTTTGAGTGAGAACCAGAGGGAAAATAATAAAACAGCAATTGACATAGACGGTCCTTCTACAGGGGTATATGGAAGCACCAGTCTTATTCGGGCAAGCCCTACAAAACAATATTAAAGGAGTTTACTCCACCTCCAGGGATTAGGTTATTGCAATATGTAGATGACTTGCTCCTATCAAGAGAAAAAGAGGAAGTGGTAGAAGAAGCCACTGTGGAATTGCTTAATTTTCTAGCTAAAAAGGGGCTTAGAGTATCTGAAAAGAAAGCACAAATGGTGTAGAAAAAGGTTAAATATTTGGGACATATTTTGACTGAAGGGTTGTGGTGTATTGAACCAGAGAAGGTGCAGAGAATTTTAGATGTACTGTTACCTAGGACTAAAAAGGCAATTTTGGGATTAATAGGGTATTGCAGGATCTGGGTTGAGGACTTTTCTGTTCTGGCCAGACCATTCTATGACTTTTTAACCCAGGATAGTCCCAATATTGTTGTATAGACACCAGAAGGAAAGCAGAACTTAAGAAAATTATAAGGAAGGTCGATTAATGCCCCAACTTCAGCTCTCCCAGGCCCAGAAAAGGGATTGGAATTGTATGTGAACTGGTTCCAAAGACTGATTTCTCCTGTATGAATCATTCATGAATGTGGAAATACTCTTTGGAAATACTGCTTTTCTGGTGATCCCATGCCCAAACTCAGGAATGGTGAAAGAATTTGCTGAGCAAAGAAAATGCATAGGCTATTTCTACTAACTTTAAGTTATGCTGAAAGTACCCAGAATTGTAATAAGCACTGTGGTCCTCTGGTACAGGGCTGTGCCAAAGGAATTCTAGTGCTAAACTGCTCGCGAAGCGAGAGGATGGCCCCATTGTTTGCTCTAATGGTAACTGAGGCTCTGTTGTCTTGCAGAGCTGTGCAGCCACGGCTTTGATGATAACTGCTGGCAGGATTGTTAAAGTCTGGCACCAAGTTCTAGGTAGATGACCGGCACCAGGCTGTTACAGCGTGAAATGGAACGGGAGGATTTAGAATTGAGAAGTAGGGGAGAGTTTAACCCAGCCTCCTGTTTAACTGGTCCCGAGAAAGGAGCCTAAATGAAGCTCATGACTGTATCCAGGTAACAGATCTCCAGACTCGAGCTAGGAAAGATTTACATAACCCCTCTGCCAAATGGGGAAAAGGTGTTTATTAATGGATCTTCAAGGATAGTAGGAGGAAAACGAGTGTCCAGGTTTGATGCTGGTTAAGAGCCAAGCACCCACGAAAAACTATTCATTTATTTTCCTCTGCTATAGCTGAGCAGAGGAGGGGGAATTAAAACTTCATTTTCATGAGTGAGATAAGGATTAGGGGAAAAAACACTTTAAGGCAAAACAGGTTCCAAACTTAAACAGTATAAAGAAGATTCATTATTATCAGAATTAAAAGTAAAAAGGATAATGAAAACCACAGCAAACTTTCAGAACACCTTTCTCTTCCAGTCCCTCCCCTTTTCTACTAACTGCGCAAGGAAACAAACATGGGGTTTTGGTCAGTATTTCACTTCTTAAGAGTCTTTCTTTATGTTTAAGGAAAAGAGTTTCTTCTGCTGTGCCGTGGGATCCTTCGCATGGGAGATAGCTCTCTGCGAACTTTTCTAGTGTGGTTTCAACCTTCACAAGCAACAGCCCGCCTGAATCTGCTGCAGTGAAAATCCCTCCCACGAATCTCGCAGTCTTCCTACAACTGCCAGAGTGGGTCGTAATAGTTCATGGGTTTTAGTCTTTTAAAGATGTGCTGTTCTAGTTTGGAAGCAAAGGCTCTCTTCTTCAATCTTTAAAAGCCTCTCAGCATCTATGCGCTCCAACGTGAGCACTCCTCTTCACAGGCTGCGCGTGGATCTCTGCACCCCCCCCATGTACTTCATGATTTATAGGGAAACAGTTTGTTGTATTATAGTTCTCACCACGGCTTGCAGGAGAATCTCAGTTCCAGTGCTGGGAGCGCCTCCGCCATCTCCCTTCCCCCACCAACCTCGGTATCACCATGTTTCTTCTTCATGTGACCTTACTTTCTTTTTCTCTGACTCAAAAGAAAGTTGGCGTCTGTAGGCTGCAGCTAAGAAGTTGATCTTGTCCGAGCTCCACATTGGGGAAAATACTCGCCATGTCTCTCACCGCTGGTTGTGTGGTGTTTCTGCTCGGTTGGGCAAGAGCCGCGCTAGCCTCGGGAAGGGCCCGGCAGCTTCAGAAGAATCTCGGCCACCGGTTCCGGCCTCAGTGGGGAGGGTTTTTTTAGCCGTGCGGCTGCTCGCAGCTGCTCACGGTGCCGGGGTGGCTCTTCGGCTGGGCGGCCCTCTGCGGGAAGGGGCCCGGGCCCCCTCCCCCCCCACTCACCACCCCTCGGAGGGAAGCAGGAAAAGGAACTTTTCGCGGTTTCTCCTTTCTTAAATGTCATCACAGAGGCGTTACCAGCCCGTCCAATTGGCCTAATAACCTGCCTATCATCAGAGCCCTCAGCGATTGGCTCTGTGCCAGACATAGAAGCCTCAAACAGCTCTTCTTTTTTTTTTCTCCGCCTCCACACACCAGGTTTTTGCTAAACCAGCAAAACGAGTTATCAGATATACTATAGTAAAGGGAAGGGAATTGCAAGAAGGGGGGAAGCTATCATGCACATGGTCAGCACAAAACACAGAATTGTATGCCTTAATGAAAGCCTGCAAAGTGTATCAAGGAAAGGTAGTGAATATTTCCAGATTCAAAGTATGCATGTGTGGTGGTACATGCGTTTTGAAAGCTGGGAGAGAGGTTTGTTAACTTGAAGGGAAAAACTCATGAGAGCTCAACTACTCGATTGTTGGAGGTGGTGAATTTACCAAAAGAGGTAGAAATAAGAGCTGTTAAGGGACATCGGGCAGGGTACTCAGAAGAGACAATAGGTAATCAACTGGCCAATGGAGAAGTTCAGAAAGCAGCACTTCTGCCAGAGGTCTCTGAGATCCACCCTTTGCTCCCTGTGACTCAGCTGTTGCCAGGGGAAGGGGGAAAGCAGTGGTGGTAGTGCTGTCTTTTCCACCAGAGGAGCTGGAGATAATTAAAGCTGGTGGGGCAAAAGAAAGAGGGGGAAGTTACAAAGGACAGTAAACAGTGGATGCCAGGAGCTTTGAGCCTGCAAATGTTAAAACAATTCCATGGGGGGAGTCATTGTGCCTCTAGAGGATTGGCAAAGACCTTCTCAAGATGTACTGCCTTAAGTCTTTTTGTTTTAGCAAAACGAGCTATTGAGGGGTGCCTGGCTAAAGTTAATAGCCAGACTACAGAGGAGATTGCAAGGTGGGGGTAGTGACCTTGGGCTATACATCTTTTCCAAGGATGTCAGGTATATTTTGCTGAGATGCCCTGGGCAACAGGGCTTAGATATCCTCTAGTAGTAGTATGCCAGCTGGCAGAGTGGCCAGAGGAGTTTCTATTTACTTCAGCAACTATTTGATCTGTTAACAAATGATTTCTGAATATGGGATTGTGAAGGCAGTGGACTTGGACAGGGGAACTCATTTTACAGGGGGATCCTTCAAGGGATTATGGCTGCTTTGAGAATTCAGTGAGACCTCCATACCCCCTGGCACCCTGAGAATTCAGGTCAAGTAAAAAGGATGAATGGAGGAATAAAGAAACACCCTTTGAAGCTGGTGACAGAAACTAAGATGCCATGGGTATGGCAAGAATAAGAGCCAAACCGTGAGGGGATATTCAATTATTCCCCTTTGAATTGTTTGGGATTCTTACCCTGTTAATTTTCAATGTGATGGGGAGGCGAAGATGTATATTTAAACCAGTATGTGGCCAGGACACTGTCTCATGTAATCTCTTTGACAGGAAGCCCAGTTAGAACAGACACTGCCTTTGGACTTTGCTGTTCAAAACATCCAGCTAGGACCACACAGACAGCAGTCAAGACAGCTGAACACAGGTGGACCCATCATACTCAGGTCAAGGTCTCTAAAGCCCCGGAGATTTTGACTTCTCAGCTAGAAGAAAAAGATAGGAGACCTTGGATTGCAGTAGCCACAAATCATCTACAAGGATTAATGGGCTAATATGAACTGTCATTGTCTACTTTATTCTCTGTATTTATTTGCCACACCTGGTGCAAGGACCAGAGGTAGAAAAGTCGGGAGGGGGGTGTTTCAAATGTTCTAGGTTGTTAAAAAGGGTTAAGTTAATAATAACTAGGGTTTGTAAAGACAAATTAAAAAAAAAGAAGAGGAGGGATTGAGAGAAAAGATGTGTGCTAATATCTTTACAAACAATTTGATGGGTGTTAATGTCTTTGAAACAGGTCTTAATGCCTCTACTGACTTTGGGCAGCAGGTTCTTTACTGAGCCCAGAGAGTTTGGCTCCTGAAATAGACATAAGTCTGCACAAGCCTGAACTTCTGAACTTTGGAGTGAAACAGTAAGTTCAAGGGGGGATATGGGGTAGGCGGTTTGGGAAGGCTGTACCTTCCTAGTACCTCAGCCAATGGGGAAAGGAAGAGGGCAACATGCGGCTGGGAGTTAGGATAAAAGGGAGGCTATGCCCTCTAAAACCTCAAGAGAGAAAACCCTCAGCCGTGTGCCCAGTCAACTCTCTCCCTTTATTAGAATAAAGTTGGACTCCTCTGTCTCCTTTTTGGACATAAACCTCTGGTGTTTGTGGATTTTCCTGACAATACTATTGACTACGGCATATGGTCTCATTTGCACCTCTATTTGACCAGAGGCATATTTTAATAATTGGACCCTAACATTATTTCAGAAGTGGGATCCTAACATTATTCTGGTGTACCTTAACATTATTTTGGTGTCAGAAGTGGGATCATAACATCTCCCCCTACCCCCCATGTACATTTAATGCTTGGATGTACTACTGTGCATTAATTTATTTGCCCCATAGTAAATTACATTAATGTAGGGTTTACATAGTTATGTTAATGTAAAATTCATATTTAATTTATGTGCTACATACATAATCATACACTCAGATAATAACTTCTACAACCACATATCTACCACAAGGAATAAACCATTAAGGATTTATGGAACAGCTTCATTAACCCGAACTAAAACCCAGTAAAGAATATACTGTATATAACTTTCTAGAATATGACAGTGCCCCGAGTACAAGATCTGAATGGCAACTGGACTAAATTATTCACTTTAATGCTTAATGTACCAGTAGCTATTGCACCTGGTTATCTATTGTTGGGGGTTATGATTTTTCCTTTTGTTTCTTTCCCTCATGGAGTTTTGTCCCATGTGTTGCTAGGAAACAATAACTACTGATACTTAAGAAAACAAAAGATATAGCTGAGTGTCACAACATTCTATTGAAATGGCCCTGGCTGGGGGCAGATTGCAAGTGATAACTCGAGAGAAGAGGGGGCTACCCCGGAGGTTTGGGGGCTGGGTTTTTGGTCAGTCTGGTTTCCGGGTTCGGGGGAGGAAGGAACTGTTTGCCGTTTTCCCTGCTGCCTGACTGCTCGGAGATCAGAACCAGCACATGTAGTGCCGAAATATTGGGACCGGCCACTCCTGTGTATTGGACTCCGAGATCCCGGTCTGCTGCGGTTTTCCTGCACTGCAAGTCTGCTTAATTCTTTTTTTTTTTGTTTCCCGGCCATTTGGGGTGGGTCCGTAGCTGACGTGTGGGGTGTCCCCATACGGGCCATCTCTGCACGGTAGCCCGACAATTGCAACCAGCTGTCGTCCGTGGTTTCCGGTCTCGGCCAAGCTGCCATAAACCGCATGGTCTCCGAGCTTGCACTGGAGCACCCCCGGCAGCCACGGGGGAATCATCGCACCTGCCCTGCCCACCGGGAGCCCATCAGTGTTGGGGTGCACTATGTGCTGGAAGAGAGATCGGCCCTGAGGGCCAGAGAGAGAGCCTCTTTCCTGGCCCCGGAGGTGATCCTGAGAGTGCATCCAGGTCACCAGGGATGGGCTGAGAGAGGATTGTGGGTTTCTGGACAGTGCTGGACCTATGAGATGTGATAATTGTAGTTTGTGACCTTATAGGGTATTGTTTACTTCTTACCATAATAGGCAATGTGTGTGCACTATCCCAGGTGATTGGGGGACACTGAGGTGAACATCTTTCCTGTTTATATGATGTGATATCCTGTTGGGTGCTGGTATTTAGGGAATATTTTCCTGCGCAATAAACGCTTTGCATTTCTCCATCTTGTGTGCGGAGTCATGCCCCTGCGTGAATACTGCAACCAAAGCCCCTGCTGGCTGTGACCATAACTACACCAAAGGGGAAATTGCTTAAAGAGTAGGGAAGAGACTGTTTATCAGGTTTTCTGGGTTTTTTGTTTGTTGTTGCTGCCATTGTTGTTGTTTGTTTGCCTTGTTATACACATACATACTAGTAAAGAACTGTTATTCCTTTTCCCATATCTTTGCCTGAAAGCCCCTTAATTTCAAAGTTATAATAATTTGGAGGGAAGGGGATCATTTCCTCCATTCCAAGGGAGGTTCCTGTCTTCCTTGGCAGACACCTGTCTTTCAAACCAAGACATCTATCAATTGCAGTTCTCACGTGAAATCAGCAACCTGGTTTATGTAAGGTCCTTCACGACCAGCTTCAGGATCATTCATTCCCCCTAAATCCCTAGCACAACTTGCACTTTTGTGCGTCTGGTTCCAATATCAGGGGCATACCTTGATTAAACGTTAAACTTTGCTCTTCACCAAGACACCTGGTCAGCTATATATCAACAGTTCCTCTCATAATCCCAGCATCTGGCTGTTTTGGCACTTTTGGTTCCTTTTTTCAGGGGGCTTCTTCAGGCTGCCCTTCCAGTGCACCAAGGTAAACACAATCTAAGACTTGAACATACAATGTCTTGCTGCCTATTTTTGGTCCTTAGGGGCAGCTGAATGAGACAGCTGAAGTATATGGGAATCATCTTAACACTGATGCATTTTGCCTTGAATTTGATAAGAATCATAGAATCATAAAGGTTGGAAAAGATCTCCAAGATCATCAAGTTCAACCTTTGATCTAATACCACCCCTGCCCTAAAAACCACCACTTCATACTTCGGCATTATCCCTTTGTCTCAGTACTATGTATTACCAGAGCATATTTTATCCATATTTTGTATTTGCCTTAATTGCTCTAAAGGTAGAGGCATTTTATACCAAGTTTCAGTCACCAGAGGAATCTTACAGCCAAGGTATCAGGTCCTGAAAACAGAAGTTTATCACAAATGCAGACAAACCTTGAAGCAGAGAGAGCTGGATGAAACCATGATAATGAAGAATCAAAACCGCACAATCCATCAGGGAGTACATGCTCCCTAGTGGCACCCAGATTTCTAATTTGGTGCAATAATTATTGAAGCAAATTCAACTAACTTATCTAAAACTTCCCAAACTGCTAAGCTGTGGGAAACAGAGGAGTAAAAACTTCTGCAGTTAATGGTGGGTTTGATTTACAACCCTGGAAGAAACTTGGGCTGGTGTAATGACAGAGATATATCAACCTTAAGCAAGAGAATTACAAACCTATGTTTCTATAGTTATAAGTAAGAATATGTATTGGGTGTTATGGTGGAGGGCTTTAAGTATAGTAATGTGATTTTATAGTTTGAGTTAAGAATTTAGATGTTATAATAGAAGTATATGTGTGTACGTGACCTGACAAATTATTGGTTAAAACACAGCTGCATTGCAGCAAAAAGTATGACAGGTGATAGGTCATAAAGACAAAACAAAGTTTCATTTTAAGTGCTTATTGGATTAAAAAGTCATAAGTTGCCATGTAACTTTGAAACTCGTGACTATCCTTCATTATGGCGACTTGTTGCTAATCTCACCCCTCTGAGACTGATGCCTTGTTTGTTGTTTTAAGTAATAAATCATGTATAACTGTGATAGTCCCATCTCTCTAATAAGAACTCCGATGGCGGTGAAAGCAGTGCCGGAAAAAAAGCATCCAATACTAAGCCAGGGACAATATTAAGGCTTGCAAGACACAGCCCTAGAGGGTGGTGAACTCCATAATGATCTTTACCCTTTTAATTTGCTTGTCAAACAGGGAGAACTGAAAAGAAATGGAAATAAATAGTTTAAGGGTCATGGCATATCCACAGACTCTTAACTATGCTGCTATTTGGTGAATGCTTGTTGGACATAATTATTCACTATTACACTTCCTCTAATTTTCTTAGCAACACTAGGGATTTTCAAACAAATATTCAATGCGTTTTTACATCACATTTTTTCATCTTTATTCTATCTTTTGTTTTTTATACCTTTCATTTGTCACTGATGCTGGAGTTACATTTATGAATTCATACCTAATTGTTTACTCATTCATTCACCTCACCTTCCTTCACGAATCTTGATATCTTGCCAGGTCACTGTGAAAATACCACAGTGCAGTCAAATAACCTTATTAATAGGGGGCACTAAAAATGGGAAATGCATTAATTAGTTCTTGTTAGCACCAGCAGATCTTAAGAAATACTATTTCTCTAGGATCTTGGAGTCTCAGTCTGTGGTGAGGCAGAAGACAGCTAAACTCTATAAATACAATTATTTATTTGTATACAAATTCTTTATTTGTATTTCTTTCTCATACCATAATGAAAACAAGGCAGGACATGTACATATGAACTATGAACTTAAATAAGTTGGTTTAGTTTGTTCTAAAAAGACTTTCTCCTAGCTTGTTTTTATTTATTTTTATATTTGGTTTTGTTAAACCTATTCTTCCACTGTTTGATAATGAAGATGGAAGAACAGTAGGTTTTATAACATAAAGTTACCAGACTACTGAAAAAAAGTGAAAATAATATTAATTCACAGTTTCAGTTTCTGTGAAGATTTAAGATAAAACATTTGGGAAATGCTTGGGAAAACATAGTTAAAAGATAACATTTGTTTGAAAGAATATAAAGGCCACAGTTAAACACATACATGTCACACATCTGTAAAGAATATAAACAAATTTCCAAAACCCAAGCCTTCTCTCAGTGACAAGAAAACTTGACACTCCTCCTTCCAAAAGGGCATGCACCAACTGTCTGCAACAACTATCCTTTATGGGGAACCTTCCAAGAAAAATTTAATCATATTATAATAATGACTCTAAACTATACCCATTGTTAGTGAGTGATAGCCATCCTGACACCGAGTGCTAAACAATCTATACCCAGTCTCCTTATAATTTAACAGTTTTGGAGGGAATGAAATTTCTACAAGTGCATATTATGACTTTTATAATTGGCAGGATTTTACTCTAGTAGTTACACAGCAGGGGTCTGGAAAAAGGTACAGGAGATTTTTTTTATTTAAGGATGGCTATGATTAAATTAGAGCAAAGGATTTTATGAAGCAAATTTTAGGATAGTTTACCTGCTTCTTAATTCCATAATCATCACATGCTTCAGCTTTCATTTTTTCAATCTTTTCTTCTTGCTGTTTTGCTTCTTTTTCATACATAACTTTTTCCTTTGCCAATCTGCAATTAAACCAAATGACTGTGTTAATATGGTTCTATTATGGTAAAAAGTTACACCATTCAAACCAAACCAAACCAAACCAAACCACCCTGAAAGCTGCAGCCCTATAAGACTATAAACAGTTTTATTAAAAAAAAAGACTCTTAACCACTAGATCGGGATGACTGCTAATAATGACAGTAGTTCAGAGGAGAAAGCTATCTATCTCAAAAGAAGTCCTCACATCACAGGTAGCTGTCTGTGGAGGGCTGTGAACTCTTAGCACAGAAGCCATCTGTGCTCCCTTGGAGAAGAGAGGCCTGAGGGCAAAGGGACTCTCTCCAGCAACTCACTTCTAGGTTACGGCGACCAACCCCAGCATGCTTTGTTCCCTTATGGTAATACCTTGTACCCAGTTGGCTAATTGGTTTCTACCCCACCCCCTGCCTTCCCCATAAAAAGGGCCCTGAGTCTGCCCTGAAGTCAGGGAGCGACTGTCCCTGGCCTCCCCTTTACAGGGACTGCTGGACAATTAAAGCTACCTCTGTGGAATTGCCATACAGGCCTCCCGTCTCTCTGTCCCCGAGTTTGCCTCGGGTGATCTCCCAAGGAGCTGAAATCACAAGAGCTGAAATCACTAAGTAGCTGAGAAATGGCTACACTTGCTGGGATCACCCACTGTCCAGGGGGGCTTGCCCTCGCCCCTAGAAGAGTTGTTCTCTGCAGGACACTCTCTCTAGGAAGGCCGTGGCATACTGGTGCTTAACCAGCATCAGACCCCCTTGAGACAGCTGTCCTGGGGTAATCCATGTTATTGAATTCGATATCTATCTGTGCCCAAAAATCGTTACTGTCTCTTTAAGATCCTACAGCCAGGAAGCTTGTGCGGGGGAGGGGGGTGTGCTATCACTTCACTTTTTAGGTCTGCTTTCACAGGCAGTTCATCCCGCTTTGCTGCATAGTTTTTGCTTCACTGGCTGCTTGGTCTTTGCTTAAGCAGAGGCTTCTTCTTTTTGGGTTCTCTTTTTGGTTTTTTTTTTTCTTCTTCCTCATCTCAGAGAGACTGCAATTAGTGGTTTTGAGCTGCCTTTGGGCAAATTCCATGGGTGCCTGTCTGCAGTCAGGGCATCACACCAACAGTAGCAGGGAAGCCCGTAGCTCATCATCTGCTGCTAGAACTGCTCAATAAGGTCCTACCTTCCCACGAGGGATGTGATGCTATCTTGTCCCTTTGTCCTTCAAGCCATGTGTCCACCCCTGCCGGGCACCATCTTGGGAAGGGTATTTCTGGTATTTCGGGTCTCTCTTTGGTCCCGTGGGGTTGTGAGATTTACCAGTTTGGTATCTAGCAGTTATTTGCTGTTATTTTTTCCTGTTGCTGTTCTGTTTGTCAGTAAACTGCTATTTTTTTCACTTAAATCTGTACGGAAAATCACGCTATGAAAAGCCAGTGTCCATAAAGGAGACAGAGGAGTCCTGAAACTTTATTCATATAAAGGGAGAGAGTCCACCGGGGCACACGCCCACAGGGTTTTCTCTCTCAGTTTTGGAAGAAGCAGCCTCCCTTTTATCCTGAACTCCCGGCCGCATGTTGCCCTCTTCCTTTCCCCATTGGCTGAGGTACTAGGAAGGTACAGCCTTCTGGAACAGCCTACCACATATTCCACCTTGAACCTGTCATTTTACCCCAAAATTCAGAAGTTCAGGCTTGTGCAGACCCACTTGTCTGTTTCAGGAGTCAAGCTGACTGGGCTTTGTAACAAACCTGCTGCCCAAAGATAGTAGAGACATTAAGACCCATTTCAAAGACATTAACACCCATACCTTCACCCATCGAATTGTTTGTAAAGACATTAGCACATATCTTCTCTATCAAATCTACTCATGTTCATTCCTTATTGGTGGAAAGGGTTTGGTTGAACCTATAAAGGGAGGCAACTCAGTCAAGAGTGTTCTTTTAAATTGTCTTCAACCAAGACAGTAGCCAAAACAAACTTAATATTAAGATGTCTGCCAAGGTAACACTCTTACCATCAACTTCTAGATCACCATTTGCCAGACTTTCTCATCACCATCCAGACTCTGATAGTAAATGATGGACATAATTCTTAAAAAAAAAATATGTGTAAATGAAAAGAAAAAGCTCCTTCAGCTTCACAAACTATGATCCCAAAATGGTTTATTTTGGGTTTTTTCCTGATCACAACTCCATGTCATGCCATTAAATGCAGTATTTCCCATACTAGTTTTTGTACAAAATAATGAGAAGTAAAATTCCCAAATAACACAGTAGCCTCATAGTCTTGTGTTTCCTAGAGTATTTTCTACATTTACCTTGATGATGGCTTGAGTTACAGACAAAGATTCTGTAATTTTCACTAGTAGCAATTTTCTTTCTGACCTTATTTTTTAAAGGGAAAAGAAATAATCTTTTAATCCAAGTAATGGAGTCATACTTGGGAGCAGGATGCTTTTTGCTAACAAGTGTAGATTCAAGAGTAATGCAAGAAATTTTGAAGGTCAGAGAATATTAAGGTAGTCTAGTCAGTGATAAATAGATGCTATAATATTGGCTTTCTGCAAATGTTAAAATAAGTGATGTTAAAAGTAGCCTTTTAAACAGTAGTTTTGTCACAAGTAGATGCTATATGTAAAATAGCTTTATTACAAAACAGATGCTATATAAGGTAGTTTTGTTGTGAAGATGTGGTTTTTTTAATACTTTTTTCATTCAACCAAAAACTTAGAAATAGCTATGCTTATGAACTATTCGGGCTCCTGCTACCACCTATCAGCAACAGATAAGATATCCCCACAGCGATCTGCTCATTCTGGGAACTACCAATCCGGGAACTACCAAGCCGGGCGAACCGAGCTGGGAGAACTGCATTCCATTCTGAACTTTTCCTGAAAAAGGTTTGAATATGCGACGCCAGAAGGCTTATCCCCACAGCGATCTGCTGATTCTGGGAACTACCGACAAAACGGGAAAACTGCATTCCATTTTGAACTGTTCCTGGAAAGGGTTTTAAATATGTATAATTGTTTATGAATATGTATAATTGTTTATGAATATGGAATACTCCAGGTGTATGTAAAGGGTGTTTCCAAGATACCAGGTGTGCTCTTGGCAGAGTGCCAAAAGCACCCAGCGCTGTGACTTTTTGCTTTATTATCTTTGTCCCTTATTGTCCTTTATTAAACTTTTCAATCCTAACAGGAGAGTGAACCTCGTTTTTCACAGTTGGGGGCGCTTCGTCCGGGATTAACACCTCGCCTCCGAGACCCTGGGAGACTCCGAGCGGGGGAGGCGCGCCCCGCCGAGTTCGGCGGCCCGCTCCGTTTCTTCTGGTGTGAATCGGCGGTTGCAGGTTGACAGCCCGTGGACAAGAAAGGGACAAATAAAGCAAAAAAAAAAAAAAAAGGGGAAAAAGAGGCTCCCTAAGAAACCGCGGCAAGTAGCCCCACAATTCTCGTGCACGAAGACCCGAACAAGAAAAGGGCTGTAAGTATTTCCGGGGGGGCGGATACGGGGGTGACTGGTGTGTGAATGAGACGTGGGCTGGTTACCCCAGACCTGCGAAGTGAGTGCGGAGTCTCTGAGAGCTGCGGTTCCGACTTTTCACGAGAAAGGCGGCCAGCGAGGAGACGAAGCGAAAGATAAAAGGAGTGAAAGATTCCCCCGGGGGAACTGGGACTGGGTCCCAAGGAAGGGGGTGGGACCGCCAGGAAAAAGGGAGCGAAGGGGTTTCCTGGCACAATCCACTAGGAAACAGGGGACGAAAGTGAGGATCCCCGATCCCAGAAAAATTGCCGGATTGAGGGTTGGAACACACAGAGGCTAGAAAAATTACTCTAGGCGGGAAGTGTGGGATACTATACCCAAGAGAATCTGGGGTTGGCCAACAACATTTGGAATTTTACCATTTTATTTGAAAATAATACCCGTGGGTGAATACTAACAAGTGATTTTAAAAATCAAGGTACCTTATCATTGCGTTTTCTTGTTGTGAGTGAGAACGAATGAGACGTATTAAAGAAATAAAAGTGAATGAGTAAGAGTGAATGGAAATATATGTAATATAGATTGCTAAACTAAAATCTGACTTTAATATCTGGAGGGAGGTGGATTACATTATATTAGTATATGATAAAAGGAAAAAGGTTTTCTGTGCTGTGAGGGGAGGGGGTGTTTCAGTTGCCAGAGGGGCAGGTTAGAGCAAAAACGGGGGAACAGGTACCAGTTTGAGATACTTAGCAAATAATGGGACAAGGAACCAGTAAGCTGAGTTCCAGGGGAAAAAGGAGTAAAAAGGTGCCAGCAGATATACCCCAAGAAAGTCCTCTGGGAGTTAAGCTATCTAACTGGGATAGGGATCCCTGTACAAAGGAAAAGGATAAAAAAATGATTTCGGTATTGTATGATAGAATGGACAAAAAAAGAAATAAGACCCGATCAGGTCTACTGGCCTAGGTACGGGTCTTCTGAAGCTTGGATTTGTCAAGCTTTAAATGCATTTGTAAATTCAAAGGAACCGTGCGATTTGGAAAAAAAGGAATATGCCTCTTGTTGGACAGGAGATATAGAACTACCAGGATTAAAAGTTCTTAAGATATCAGAGACCCCAGAGACAGAGCGAGCAGAGGAAAAGAAAGAAAAGGGCTGGACCCCCTGGAAGTATTACCACCTTCATACAATGCCGCACTGGCTGTGGCCCCCTGCCCCTGCCTCGCACGCACCGGCTGTGCCCACACCAGCCGTGGCTCCGGCCAGCTCAGGTGCCCCTGTCCCTGCCCCGCCTGTGCCGGCTGTGCCCACACAAGCCGTGGCTCCGGCCAGCTCAGTTGCCCCCGCCCCTGCCCCTGCCCTTGCCCTGCACGCGCTGGCTGTGCCACACCGGCCGCGGCCCCGACTGACCCCGGCACTTTCGCCTCCGTCCCGGCTCTAAGCACGCCAAGAACACCTCCTTCGCTGGCAGCTCCGGCCTCGCTGCCGACTTCCGCCCTTCCCTCGCTGGCGGCTCCGGCTTCACTGCCAGCTTCAGTGGTTCCAATGTGTCCCCCTCTCAGCGAAGGAGCACCATACCAAAATACTAGGAGAAACTCAGTTAAAACTCAAGGACAGTTCGACAATTCCTCTCCTGCCACTACTCCAAACAAAGAAAAAGGGCCTCTTCTAAAGTTATGATGGTTGAGGAACAGAAAGGTTGGGATCAAGAGATCAATTTATTCCCATTACGAGAAGTGCCGATGGGAGGGGTTCAAGGGGGGACGGGGTTTGTGAATGTTCCTTTGACTTCTTCCGAAGTCAGGAATTTTAAAAAGGAAATTAAAGGATTGTTAGAAGTTCCCATAGGTACAGCTGAACAATTAAACCAATTCTTGGGTCCCAATATTTTTACTTGGGAAGAAATGCAGTCTATAATGAATATAATATTTTCCCCAGAAGAATGCCAGATGATTAGAGCTGCTGGAATGAGGATTTGGGAAAGAGAGAATCAACAGGGTCCACCTGGGAACCAGAAAATGCCAATAGCACCTCCTAACTGGAACCACAATGAAGAGGCGGGGCGGGCACATATGAGTGATTATCGTAAATTGATAATCAAAGGAATAAAAGCGGCAGCCCCCTGAGGGCAGAATGTCAGCAAGGCTTTTGATGGGCAACAAGGGAAAGAAGAGACTCCAAGTGATTGGTTAGAAAGACTCCGGAAAAATATGAAACAATACTCCGGAATTGACCCTGAGAGCATAGCTGGGCAAGCTCTATTGAGAGTTAACTTTGTCACCCATGCCTGGCCAGATATTAGAAAAAAGCTGGAAAAGATAGATGATTGGCATGAGCGGTCATTAAATGAATTACTAAGGGAAGCTCAAAAGGTTTATGAACGAAGAGATGAGGAAAAAGCCAAGATAAAAGCAAAAATTATGGTAGCTACTATGCGGGAAAATAACTCCCAGGAGAACCAGATGCCCCCAAATACCACACCCAGAAATCCGGGGTTCAGAGATAGAGAAAAGGGAAAACATAGAATTTTGGTGCCATTAAAATCCCAGGAACACATGGCAAATACCTGTTTTTATTGTGGGAAAAGAGGGCACTATAAGAGGGAATGCCGTCATCTAAAAAGGAACCTGAAAATTTTTCAAGAGATACACCCAGAAGAAGAATAGGGGGGTCATGGGCTCTATTTTCTGGGGGATAAATACCATCTAGAGCCTTTGATAACTTTAAAAGTAGGCCCCCAAGAGGAGGTATTTGAATTTATAGTTGATACAGGAGCAGAAAGAACTTGTGTAATAAATATTCCAAGAGGGTGTGATTTGAGTAGTGACACTGTGAAGGTGACAGGAGCAAAAGGGGAAGGGTTTCAAGTTCCTGTCATTAAAAATGTGGTGATTGAAGGGGAAACCAGAATAGGGATGGGAGATGTCTTACTAGTTCCTAGGGCAGGTTGCAACTTATTGGGGAGGGATTTGCAGGTGCAATTAGGAATAGGGGTCATACCAGAAGAAGGAAAGATGACAGCTAAAGTGTTAAAACTTGGCCAAGAAGATGAGGAAAAAATTAACAAAGAAGTTTGGGCTGGGGAAGGAAATAGGGGAGGATTAAATATTGACCCCATAAGAGAGAAGAATGCCCCATATGTGTGCGTCAGAACCCTATATCTTTAGAAGGAAGGGAAGGCTTAAAGCCAGTAATAGAAGAATTGATAAAAGATGGGACATTGGAACCTTGCATGTCTCCTCATAACACCCCTATCCTCCCAGTAAAAAAATCTGATGGGACATATAGATTGGTACAAGACTTAAGGGAAGTTAACAAGAGAACACGGACCCGTTACCCGGTGGTACCCGACCCCTATACCCTGTTAAGTAAAGTCCCACCTCAGCATCAGTGGTTTAGTGTTGTGGATCTTAAAGATGCCTTTTGGGCTTGCCCATTGGCAGAAGATAGTAGAAATATTTTTGCCTTTGAATGGGACAATCCAAGTACTGGGGGAAAGCAGCAACTAAGGTGGACAAAATTGCCACAGGGATTTACTGAGTCTCCAAATCTATTTGGGCAAGCTTTAGAAGGAATATTGCAGGCCTTCCCCACTCCTCCTGGAATACAAATTATCCAGTATGTGGATGACCTTTTATTATCAGGAGAAGCTGAAGTTGAAGTTAGGGAGGCTACCATAAAACTGTTGAATTTTCTTGGGGAAAAAGGATTAAGGGTATCAAAGGGGAAACTACAGTTTACAGAATCAGAAGTAAAGTATCTTGGTCACTTAATAAGTAAAGGTAGCCAAAAACCTAATCCTGAAAGGATTGCAGGGATTCTATCCCTTCCCCCTCCTTCTTCAAAGAAGGAAGTTATAAGACTGCTTGGATTGTTGGGATATTGCAGACTATGGATCGAAGGGTATTCACAGACAGTAAAATTTCTATATGAAAAATTAACAGAGGGGAACAACATAAAATGGACCAGAGAGGATGACAATAAATTTGAAGAACTGAAGTTAAAGCTAGCCTCAGTACCAGCTTTAAGCTTACCCTCGCTAGAAAAACCTTTTCATCTGTATGTGAATATGGAAAATGGAGTTGCTCATGGAGTTTTGGTCCAGGAACGGGCAGGAGTGAAAAGGCCAGTGGCTTATTTGTCTAAATTGCTGGATCCAGTGAGCCATGGCTGGCCAATATGTATTCAAGCTATAGCAGCTACGGCTATTCTGGTAGAAGAAAGCCGTAAACTTACTTTTGGCAGTAAACTAATTGTGTGTACACCTCATGCAGTCCGAAATGTGCTAAATCAAAAAGCGGAAAAATGGTTAACAGATTCTAGGATGCTAAAATATGAAGCAATTCTGATAGATAGTGATGACTTGACACTGGAAGTAAATAAAAGCTTGAACCCAGCCCAATTTTTATATGGGGAACCAGAGAGTGACTTAACACATAATTGTTTAGAAATCATACAATACCAAACTAAAATTTGGGAAGACCTAGCAGAACAGGCCCTCCCAGAAGGGGAAAAAATATATGTTGATGGTTCATCTAGA
Organism: Lycocorax pyrrhopterus obiensis; assembly: GCA_014706295.1. Classification (NCBI taxonomy): domain Eukaryota; kingdom Metazoa; phylum Chordata; class Aves; order Passeriformes; family Paradisaeidae; genus Lycocorax; species Lycocorax pyrrhopterus. Next base: position 5,962,023 of record JACSVZ010000030.1, on the reverse strand, counting down.
TGCTTACAAGGAAAAAGGATGTCAGGATATGCTTTAATTGATGGGGAAAATATGCAGACCATCAAAAAAGGGAAATTACCATCAAATTGGTCAGCCCAGTCTTGTGAATTATATGCTCTAAAAAGAGCACTGGAATATTTAGCACACAAGAAAGGAACTATATATACTGATTCAAAGTATGCCTTTGGGGTAGTACACACCTTTGGGAAAATCTAGGAAGAAAGGGGGTTACTTAATTCAAAGGGAAAGGGACTGGTACATGAGGGACTCAGAGGTTTTAGAGGCATTAAAATTACCTGAAGACATAGCTGTAGTACATGTTAGAGGACACCAAAGGGGAATGACCGCAGAAATAAGAGGGAATAACTTGGCAGATCAAGAGGATAAAGATGCAGCAGAAAATGGGACCAAAAGGGTTATGTTAATTTTAACCCCAAATAAGGAAGAATTAGAAATCCCAAAATTTAGTGAGGAAGAAGAAAAAGAATTAAGCAAAATAGGGGGAGAGCAAGATCAATCTGGAAAATGGAAACTCCCTGATGGGAGGCCATTACTTAATAAACCACTTACTAGAAAAATACTAGAAGACATACATCAGAAAACTCATTGGGGTACTCAAGCTTTGTGTGATCACTTTTTAAGGAATTATGGATGCATTGGGATCTTTGGATTGGCAAAGCAAGTAACTGATAAATGTATAACTTGCCAAAAGATAAATAAAAGGGTAATGAGAAAGACAACACTGGGAGGCCGCAAGTTAGCTCTGCGACCATTTCAGAGTATCCAAGTGGACTTTACTGAACTTCCCCAAGTACAGAGGTGGAAGTTTTTATTAGTAATAATTGACCATTTAACTCATTGGGTACAAGCTGTTCCCACTGTCAGAGCTACAGCTAATGTGGTGTGTAAAACCCTTTTAGAACAGATTATTCCCAGGTATGGAATGGTTAATAGAATAGATTCAGATAGGGAGACACATTTTACATCAAAAGTTTTACATCAAATAACTGAAGCCTTGGGAATAAAATGAGAACTACATACCCCATGGCATCCACAAAGTTCGGGCCGGGTAAAAAGGATAAACCAGACTTTAAAAAGGACTTTAACGAAACTAATGATTGAAACACAAATGTCATGGGTCAAATGTTTACCTTTGGCCCTGTTGAGAGTCCGAACACAACCCAGGTCAGACCTGGGAGTGTCACCCTATGAGATGATGTTTGGATTACCCTTCCTGACCACCCAACATGAAAATGCTACTTATGAAGTAGGGGAAATGAGTGTTAGAAAATATGTCACCACAATTGCAAAAATGCTGGAAAATTTGAGGTTAAGAGGGATAATCCCTCAAAGCATACCTTTAGACTTTAAAATCCATAATATCCATCCAGGGGAATGGGTACTAGTAAAAACATGGAAAGAGCAATCTTTAGCTCCACAATGGGAAGGTCCTTCTCAGGTACTACTGACGACTGAGGCAGCGATCCGAACCAGGGAAAGAGGGTGGATCCACACCAGCTGAATTAAAGGACCAGTGCAGGAACCGAAGGAATGGACTATAACATCTAAGCCTTAAATGGAACTGGACAAATATAAGAGGGGAAAGCCGACCAGGAGGGTGGATTCTAAGTTCAGCAGTAATAGGAGAAGAATGTCTCTGGCACACTGGAAAGAATTTTCTTCGTGAAGTACGAAATACTCCCTGCAAGAGGTATAACGCTAGTAATGGAACTTCTACATGGTGGATCCCAGAAAAACCAAATCTGTATTGGACCCAGAGAAAAACAGGAGGGAAAAATTGCAAGTATAATAATGAAACCAGACTTCTTCAATGCAACGACACAGACAAGAATCCTTATTTTCGGATCCCAGAAATATCAAAATTTTGGGAGAATATAAATGAACAGAAAAAGGATTATTGGAAAGCACCAGATGGCTTATTTTGGATATGTGGGAAAAGAGCATACCCAAAATTTCCTCCCTGATGGAAAGGGAGTTGTACTCTGGGGATCATACAGCCAGGATTTTTCCTTTTACCGGGATCAGATGGAGATCAATTAGGCGTACCTGTTTATGAGGACTTGAATAAAAGGGAATTGATTGGAGGATATCAAAAATGGGGAGATGAAGAATGGCCCCCTGAACGCATACTGGAAACATATGGGCCAGCCACCTGGGCACAAGATGGGAGTTGGGGATATCGAACCCCGATTTATATGCTGAATCGCATTATAAGACTCCAAGCAGTTGTGGAGATAACAACAAACAAAACTGCCCGACCACTAGAATTGATATCAAGTCAACAAAGCCAAACCCGAGCTGCAGTGTATCAAAACAGGTTGGCTTTGGACTATTTATTAGCTGAGGAAGGGGGTGTTTGTGGAAAGTTTAATACATCAGATTGTTGTTTGAAAATAGATGACAACAGAGATGCCGTCCTAGATATAGCCAAAGATATCAGAAAAATAGCCCATGTACCGGTCCAAAAATGGGAATCAATGATAAAGGGTAGCTGGTGGGATAATGTATTGGGAATAGAATGGAAGCTAGAAGAAGCTAGGATTCTTCCTTTTATGCGCTGCAGCTGGTTTGACATTTCTTCCTTGCTTGATCCCGTTTATTCGACTAATCACCAGCGTAGTCCAAGGTATGCAAGTAGTCACAATGCCTGTGGACCCCAAATTAGCTACATCTGGAATGGCACAAAAAATAATGGTTTTAAGGAAACAAAATAATATGGGAGATCCCTTTGAAGAAGCAAGATTGATTTGTGAAAAAAATGAGCAAATAATGAAAGTCAGAAAACAAGAATTATTGCTCAAGCCAAATGATTTGTAAAAATAGAAGAGGGGGAATTGTGATAAATAGATGCTATAATATTGGCTTTCTGCAAATGTTAAAATAAGTGATGTTAAAAGTAGCTTTTTAAACAGTAGTTTTGTCACAAATAGATGCTATATGTAAAATAGCTTTATTACAAAACAGATGCTATATAAGGTAGTTTTGTTGTGAAGATGCGTTTTTTTAATACTTTTTCATTCAACCAAAAACTTAGAAATAGCTATGCTTATGAACTATTTGGGCTCCTGCTACCAACCATCAGCAACAGATAGAATAAGAAGAGAAAATATCTGAAGTAAGTGTTGTTGGGTTCAGCCAATTCCTCTGGAGGGTGGTTGGTCAGTGAACCAATAACCTTATGTCGGTGTCCAGCGTGCTAAGGTATATAAGCGAATCTGTAAATTAATAAAGGGTCGGTTTCTTCTTGTACTAAACCGTCCATGTCGCTTTATTCCTCGGTCTCTGCTTGCTAGCGACATAGGCAGGAAAAAGAGAGAGAGAGAGAAGCATGTCAGAGTATTTGTATGAAAGGGGGAAAAATCAAAGTAATTTTTCCTCTGCATGATTTAGGTCCTTGAACTAATGTATTGTTTTAAATAAGTCCCAATTAGAGAACACTTGTCTTTTCTTTATGCTTGTGACCCAGAACACTATTTTAGAACTTAGACCTTTTTTTTTTTTTCTGGCATGAGAGAGAAAGGGAAATGGGGAAAAGATAGATTTCGGCAAAAAGTTTCAGTTGACAGAAAACGGATGTCCTCCCAAAATGTTTCTGACTACCTCCATTCTAGAATCTTAGGTCATCTTAGTTCTGTTTATTACTGCTTTACAGTGCTTTCGGACAAGAATCATTATATTCCAGAAGGTGCATAGGTGCAGAATGGAAATCTAACTCTTATGTGTCCTCTCTGTTGGAGAAGAGCATCACTAAGATGCACAAAAAATGGAAAAAATCTGGTTTTTTTCAGGCATATATGTTTTAAAGCAGATGTAAATTCATATATATATTCTAAGAATATTTATAAATGCCATTTAATACTAAATTTCTGGGTGGTGATACTAAAAGGGCTTACATTTTAATGATAGAGTTACTGTCTATTTGATGATTAATGGGACTAGTTCTTTATAATCCTTCCCTTGCTGACATCAGTAACTTTCATATTTTCCTGGTTGTACTGGTAGCTATACATTCGTTATAAATATAAGGGAATACGTTTTAGGGATATGTTGCAAGTAACCAGATTGGTAGTTCTGGATCCACTTCGCATTGTCTAAGAAGAAGTCAGATTATTTTTGGACTTTTCATAGACCTCTGACTTGGTTTGCGTTAGTCTTCGATTGAGCCAGTAAATTTTAGGCTACTAACCTTGACTAATGAATGTAAAGGAGAAAGTCACAGAGCTTAGCTGGTTCCTGTGTCAGCAACTTCTCAGCAGTAGGAGATTTATGTTCTCGAGTTTGTGACTTCTGGTACCAGATTATGCTTGCTCCAAAAGACAGTGAGAAGGTTGGTTCCCTAAATGGTGAAATAATTCTTCCTGCTGTTTGTGACTATTTTGTATTACTGGTGTTTATTACAGAAAGTTTGATTAAATTGCATGCATCTGGTCTTGGGGGAAACAGAATATTCTTTAGTCAATAGTGTGTAGGCTTTTATCAAACTGAGATGGTCTTAAAGGACCGGAAGCTTAAAATACAGTAATTCCTGCTAGTTCTAGTTCCATTTTTAGGCTCAAAAAACCAAATTATAAACCTCCACCAATAGGGAGGGAAATTTAATTTTGCTTCCTCCTTTGTAGAAAGAAGCTAGTTAAAAAGTTTCACCAGCATCAGAGCAGGCTGTAAAACAAGAAGAGCATAATGAGAAAGACCAATCCTTATCTATAAAATTTAAAGGTTGTGGGGGTTATAGGGCAGTCAGAGGTAGCTGCTGTGTACCCCAAATTGTCTCTTGGAGAGGGACAATTCAGGTGCAGACTAGGCCGCTAGTAGACCACTCTTTCTGCCCTGTGCTGCTGAGGCGCTGGTGGCACGCACCCCCACACCTAAGCCGGATAGCTCAAATATTACCAGAGACAAGGAGCCAAGGAGGGGCCTCCGCTTAGCCCGTGTTCCACGATCAGCTTTAATCATCCGAAGAGGTGGGCAGCAAAAGAGAAAGCGACCACATGGTGTATCCCCTTTACATAGTCTCATCTGAGGGCGTGGGGGCAGTACAAAGGCGGGGCCAGGGAAGGGAGCCAATGAGCAGAGGGAAGGGGCAGGGCAGGGGACCAGGTAAGGGAGCAGCCACACGGCTGCTGGGAGAGGTAGTTTTACTTAAACAGAGTCTGGGGGGTAAGGTTACATTCCAACCGCAAGGACTTATGGGAGAGGCTTTTCCTTTACAGAAGTAAAAAGGTATTTTTCAAATGCCCGAATTTTTCCACCAGCTGGCCTCAGCACTTTAGAGCTCCCTGGCTCACCAGCTGGCCCAGTGACCCCAACACTTATCCTCTTAGTATTACTGTTTGTAATTGGACTTGAATGAAATGTGTCAAACCTGTGTCCCTGGGTATCCCATCAGTAATAGGTACTTCAACTGCTGTACTTCTCTCCTAAAGCTAAAAATATAATCCAAATAATCTTGACTCCATGGTCACAATTCACCCTGTGATGTTGACCGGTGAAAAAGGAGCAGAAAGGTGCACCTGTAAATTACTTTAATCATCTATCTAAATCACCGGTCATTGATTTCCTGTAGGTTTAAACAGGTCAGTTGCCAATATCTTTCAGAATTTTTGGTCATGTTTTTCTTGGGATTCTTTTAATCTTTCCCCATTAGTTCAGCCTCTGCTTTCAATCCTCCTCTTACATTTGAAGCACCTTGATAGCCTGAAAGCATGTTGTTTTTATTTATCCTATCATTATTCTGTTCAAAAGGTTGTTTGCCTCAAGTCTCATTTATGCTGATTTTCTGCTAGTTTATTTTCAGATGCCAGCAGGTGTTTTGTAATAGCAAGTACACAATCCTATAGCTTGCTTTTCTTTTTATTTGGTCTGTCTAGAAAATGGAATGACTGAACATGTCAGGAATTTCTCTCCAGAATATATTTCACTTGAAGGGCATATATTTGTATCTCTAAGATCATCTACCTAAAATCTTGGCATTGAAGAAACTAGTGGTTTGCCAAGAAGATGATCGGCAGAAACATTGCAGAGCTGCTATGTGCATATTAATGGAATGCCAGACAGTGAAGCAGTGGGCATTTCTGGGGTTTAGGACAATGTTGCTGCATTGGTGTCAGTTTTCTCAGTGTATCAGTGGCATTTCTATCTATAAGTATGCTGCCCAGAGTCTTTCTAGCATTTGATGCTGTTTCCTTGCTGTCATTTTAATACCTTCCTTCAGATTAAAGGATGACACAATCTTTATATTTTGAAAAACACTGTTAGAAAACGCTATGCCTGATTAGTCATCAATCCCCTTTTCTTTTGCCTAGTTTGTAATTTTCATAGACTCATTGCAAATTTCTGCTAGTGTAAATAGGAATACTGACATTTCTTATACCACTTAACAGGGTTGATGCTCTTAGCTGCTTTCCTCTTTCATACTGCTTGTATCTGACCTAATGGCCTCCATTTGTGATCTGCATTTTGCTGTGATTTGGTAAAAACTGGCATACACTGCCAACTCACAACTTGTGTGCTGGGATGTAAAGGGCTTTGATGGGTTCCTTTCTGAGACTGCCATGCACTGGACTATAATTCACAATGACTTCGTCTTCCATAGGTCGTTTCAGTATTTAATACTCTTTCTTGGAATGTAGGCAATATACCAGAAAGTACCAAATTCCCTGCAAGCCCTGCCTTCCCAAAGGACCCTTAAAAAAGATTGCTTTTCTCCTCTGACTAATCTGCCAGTATTTGCATGGAGCATTTACTACCTTAAGTGAACCTGTTAGAAGAGATCTCATCACAGGCAATATCTCAGGCTTTCCTGAAATACTTGCTCTTTTGGATCCTAATTCTATTCAGAGTACATTTAGGATTTTTTTTTTCACTCAAGCCACTCAACAATGCCTCTTTTCTTATCAAATGAGACTGAAGTGTGCGTTACGAGGATGGATCCCCACTAAAGGTTATATGGTTAATTATAATAATGGTGGCTCTCTCCTGCAGTTACATTTGTAAATGAGTTGATTTTCCAAAGCTAAATATTCCAGGCCTTTGAGCACAAAAGGAAGTCTTTGTCTTTTGCAAGAATTACCCCTAGGAGGACTTGTGTTAATTTTGATTTCTAAGGTGTTGGCCCTGTTGATGGTTTCACTGCTGCTTAAGAATCTAAGCAAGCAGATTCTACTCTCTTCTTGTACTCTCATTCCCCCCTCTCTGCTTTGGGTGCCCTAGTTAATCTGCCAGTGTGTGTGGTGGCCGACTGACCTGTGGTACAAGAGACAGAGAGAGCTCTTAGTAAGACAGTCTCTGGTGCCAAAGATTTATCGGTTATGGTGAGGGAAAGAAGCCTCTCCCAGGATGCCTGTTCGGTTGTGCTAATGTACCCCAGTTCTGATTCCCTGGTTGGCTCTTGATGTTAGCCACACCCCTGTACTTAAGCTCAACCGGTCACGTGTTCGGGGTCATTTTGCCTCTGGAAACCTTCACGAGCTGTAGCAATAAACTGCTGTTTGTGGAACTCTATGCAAAGACCCTTCTCAACTCCTTGCCATCGGATTCATATTACTGAAGCCATCCCTGCGTCTGTGCGTTCATGCATGTGAGCCACAGAGCCAGAAAGGGACTCGGTAATAAGTGTGACTCGTGGTATCATCTAATAGTGCAAATTCTGCATAGTTTCAGGTACTTACAAATGACAGTTGCCAAGGAGCATAACCATTCAAGGGGCAAAGAATTGTGGGGCTGGGCAACTTCAGGTGCTGAAACTGAAAGTGGTTGAAGTCATGCCATATTAAAGTGAGACAGAAAATCAGTTTACATAGGACTTTCAGCTGGGCACCTCTGAGAATAGCAGCTTGTCAGCAATGACACAGCATTCTTTCTACCTCTAGTACAGAAAGAGAAAAGGGACGCCTTCCACGCTGTTTGGCATGAGAAAACAGCAAGGAATGTACCACAAAATACTTGAGTGGGATAAATCGCACTTTTCTAGTGATGATTTTGCAGTTGTTCTTTCTTGTCCGTGCCTTTACTTTTCACAGAAAATAGTGGGGGTTTTAATTATTATTTCTGTTCTTTTTTTCTGTTTTATCTGCCTCCCTCTTTCCATCTGCAATGAACAATTTTGCCTCTCTTTTCTGGCTTCTCCTTCTTTACTTATAGAAAGTTGTATGAGGTCCTTCAACCTTGTCATAAACATTCTCATACAGTGGGGATGAGAGAAGTATAAGGTACATCTAAAGGTATAGAACAAACCCACAAAAATAGAGGTTTGTATGGTCTGCCGTGAGAACATTAGGGCACAAGTCATCTTTGATCTATGTTATGCTGTATCGATTTAACTTTCAGTCCACTAATTGCTATTATAACTGTTTGGCCTTTAGTACATAGTCTTTGAAATCAAGTCCAATATTTCAGCTAATTTTTTAATTTATAGCGAAGGCTTTGTTTCTTAAGGAATATTCCAGAGCAAGAGCGTCCACACTAGAGTTATGCTGTCATAATCAAGTGTCATTAATTCTGCTACAGTTTGTGCTGGTAATACATCTAGAAATAAAAGGTTTTAGATATTTTTTTACATTTAAATGCAACCATTATTTTAAACATTTAAGAGTTTGGGGTTTTTTCCCCCAGAAAATACCGGTCTCTGATATGTTACTCCAGGTTTAAACATAAAAGCCCACCCTGTACAATGTGTTGCTGATACTATGCAGTAACTGCAGCTTAGCATCCAGTGATAATACCATAGATTAAATGACATTCCTTCTGCAGTGATGGAAACTGAGACTGTCTATGCAGACATGCACAGCAAAGGTTAGGATGGCTTAGCTCAAGTCCTAAAGTTAATGTGCATTTTAAAACCTCCCAGGAAGGTGAATTAAACCTCCTTCATTTCTGTACGCTGGGGTCCAAAGAGAATTTCAATGTACTTTTTGTCATTTACATCTGTCACAGTTGTCATTGCTTAGCTCCTGAACGTGAGACTCCCTCATGACTGATCAAAGTTGTGTAGTTAGGAGTGGGTCAAAGACATGGTCCTGCTCTAGAAGGAGAGTGACCTAGTGTCCTCGTTTGAAAGACAGGTGTCTGTCAAGGAAGGCAGGAGCCTCCCCTGAAATGGAAAATGCAACCCCCTTCCCTCCGAATTATTATAATTTTTGAAATTAAGGGGCTTTCAGGCAAAGATATGAGGGGTAGGAATAACAGTTCTTTACTAATATATATATATGTATGACAAGGCAAACAAACAACAATAACTATGGCAGTAACAGCAAACAGAACCACAAACCCAGTGCCAGCCTCTCTCGGCTATCAGGCACCCCTCCCCCCCTTCGGTGCAGTTCCAGT